>CM052811.1:39266529-39298081 GCA_028533885.1 Nasua narica
CACAAAATGTGCAGAAAGGTGAGAAAGTCATGGCGAACTATCTGTCATTACGAGGCCTGTGAGAGTCAAGAACATGTCAGTCACCTACAAGGCCAGATTCCTACAGCTGAAAAAGACTAGATCTGATACAGAAATATTTTTTGCTAAATAAAAGAATTATAATAGTTGGTATAAATTTACATCCACAATTGCATTGTGTAAAAATGGGACCTTATTTTATTTAAATCTGGCTCTTGAGAAACTTAATGGTGAATTCAGGAGACCACTCCTCCTCCTTCCTCTTTAGAATTATAAATAATACTGATGTCTTTACCACACTGAGAAGGAGCTTCTGGTATATAAGGTCAAGAATGACCACAGTTCTTGTTCACATTACACAAGATCCCTTGCTTGACAAAGGCCTACATCTTGACAAATGCTGGGAATCTATAGAAGTGAGGAGCATCTATATGGCATTTCCCTCTGTGGTCCTGTTAGGGCAGGGTCATTGGTTTGGTCTTCGTAGGGAGCACATTCCTCCATCTCCATTCCAGTCTTAGGAGAATATGTCTACTTCTACTTCCTCTTCTCAAAAGTCCAAGTCTTCCTTTTTTTTTTTCCCTCCCCATCAGCCTGAATCCACAAAACAGTATTGGTTTTGATTTAAAAGAAAGAAAGAAAAAAAGAAAGAAAGAAAGAAAGAAAGAAAAATAAAAAGAAAAAAATCCTCTATCACTAAGCAATCACATTACCCCTGAAGCAGTCGCACAGAGACCTAACCACTTCATGAGAGAAGATACAAGCAGAATGAAACAAATATTAATATCTCAAAATATTATCTGACCCATTATCATTGTTGGCATACCAAGTACCATTTCTTTATTGTATAAACCTTTGGGAATTCAGAAGAAGAAAGCAGAGGTAAAAAGAAGCAGTTGAGGAAATTTTAGGACAGGAATAGGGAAAAAAAAAAACAGATTTAATTCTGGGGTCTCAAAGACCTCATGAGATTCTTACGACCCTGCAGCTCAAACTATGACCTCCTACACTTAACACTCCAATACCCACTGAAAACCAATTAACAGATTTCTGATGGCCTCTTGCATGTCTAATGATTAGTTTGAAGGTGAAAATGTTATTTAAATAGTTTTCAATTCTACCAATAATTATATTGGGCTAATTTTATGTCTCTGCCCATAGTTTTATAAGTGAATCAAAGTATGATTTCTGCAAATCTGCTTTAATTCAAAATAAAAGAGTCATTCAATTTTTAGAAAATAAATATATAAAAGCCTTACTCAATCAGGTCCAGCCAATATTCATTTTCTAAGTTTTAAATGATCTGAAGAAAATTTCACAATTTCTACTTCTTAAAAAAAATTCTTTAACCCTATTTTTTATGGACTACATAAAGTGGTTAATATGGCTTATTATGCATGTTAACAGGTCTGAGTAATGATATGTTTTAGGGGCATTAAAAGTCATAAGAATGATTGGAACAATGGGACACCTGGGTGGCTCAGTTGGTTAAGCGTCTGCCTTCAGTTCAGGTCATGATTCCAGGGTCCTGGGATCAAGTCCTGCATCAGGCTCAGCAGGGAACCTGCTTCTCCCTCTCCCTCTGCCTGCAGCTCCCCTGCTTATGCTCTCTCTCTCTCTGGCAAATAAATAAATAAAAGCTAAAAAAAATATTGGAACAATGGACTCCTATTTCAATCAAAACTGGACGTTGAAGAAGTAACACCAGACCTGATGATGGGTACAGAGGTCACCAAGAGATAGTTCTACTTACAGTTTACCTGGTTCCAGTAATGAATCTCTGTTCTTACAAACTGATTCGTAAATAATTTCATTAAAAAGTCACAACCCAGGGGCGCCTGGGTGGCTCTGTGGGTTAAAAAGCTCTGCCTTCAGCTCAGGTCATGATCTCAGGGTCCTGGGATCAAGCCCCACATTGGGCTCTCTGCTCAGCAGGGAGCCTGCTTCCTCCTCTCCCTCTGCCTGCCTCTCTGCCTACTTGTGATCTCTTTCTTTCTATCAAATAAATAAATAAAATCTTCAAAAAAAAAAAGTTACAACCCCACTGTGTTTCTAGCATCACAATGAAATGACTTTCAAAAGATGCTGAAGGTCATTTATTAAATCAACAGTCATTATGCCTCAGTTTACTACTCTCCTTCTACAAATTCTCCCCAAGATATTATGTACTCTATTGATTTCGGCTACCATTGATATATGAATGACTACAAAATCACTACTTAACAATTCTCATTTGTACTCTTTGCGCTAAAAGTACGTTTTTCCAAATGCAGATATTCCTAAGTTGTCTTTTTTTGGCCCATTTCTCTTCCCAGGTGATCTGCTCTCCCTAACTGGCTTGCTTCCTCCCAGGAGTTCCATTTCCTGGAACTGATTGCCAAACCTGCATGTGTAGTCTGAATGCCTTCTGAGCTCCAGGGCCCTGTGTCCAGCTGCCTATTGGGGGATCTCTGACTGGATGTCCAGGAAGCATGTCAAATGCAACATCTCCAAATATCACTATGCGACCTTCCCAGAAGCTCTCTCTCATCATACTGAAAATCTTGGTAAGTGGCCTCAGAATTCACAGGCTGGCTAAGACAGAAGCCTCTGTTCCCCAACCTTCCTCATGCCCCACTTCCACTCACCACATGCTTGTAATTCTACCGTAACAAGGTGCATATTTGTCCTTTTCTTCACTGCCAGTATTGCCATAGGTGCAATGCTCATCACTTTTTACCTAGACTATTGAAAATGACCCCTTGGTGTGTGTCATGCCTCCTGGCTTCCTCACCTTCCCCTAAGACCCCCAGGGAGGCATCCTTCATTAGGCTACAAGAAAGGCTCTGCTAACAGGCAAATCAGATCGCTATCCTGGTTCAACATGATTGAAGTCTTTTCATAACCACATGATAGAAAGTAAACTTCTTAACTATGGCTACCACATCTTTTGTGATTTTACCTTCAAGTTTCTGACAAGCCTCAACTGTTGTCATTCTCCCTCTGGCACTTCAAAATCTGGCACATTCCTCTTTCCCTGACACTTTGTGCCTGCTCAGATTTCTCAGCTTTTTAAAACGTTTTTCTTCCTTTGAATGCCTTTCACATTTATAGACCTGTAAGACTTCAGCCATGAAGTTTCCTTTCAAGGGTTGTCTCCTCTATGAACATTTCCCTGACTCACTCGGGTTCTACTAGAAATGTACTGTCAACCTTTTCTCTGCTATGTGTTTCACACAAAATGCTTACCTCTTATGATATCTGTGAGATTTAATCAGTTAACACATTGAAAAGACTGAATATTGCTGAGCTCGTAAGATTAAAACTCATATATTAGGTATCATTTTTAACAAGTAACATAGTGTATCATTTTTGCTTGTATTCGTCTCACCATTAGACATTAGACTCTTTAAAAGGACCACATCTTCTCAATTTTGTAATGTAGATCGATTTGTTGTTTTTTCCAAATGCTTCGTGTTTTGGGTTTTTTTTTTTATGTCTGTTTGTTTATATTTAGATAAGATAAGATATGGAATGTCAGCAAAGGAAGGCTATAAAATGAGTATGCCCACATGGGCTAGGATGCAAGCAATATCTGTATTCAAAAGAGCATTGATTTCTGGACATTTTGATTACTTATGCTATTCTACCCTTGTCACTGAAGTGTGTGCATATGTGCTTACACATATGCATTACAGCCCTAAAACAGCAGTGATTATTTTGAAGCTGAGAGGATCTAAGAAATGTTTTAAGGGGGTCATCGAATTTATTATTGGTTTGGTCATCTAATTTATTATTGGTATTATTGGTTGCTTATTATTAGGAATCACAATGAGATTTCAGTAAGAGTGAAGAACACAGAAGCAGGAATAGAATACATTTATATAGGAAATAATGCCAAAGCATGTTGAGGGGTTGGGTTTGACAGATATTTCAACATCTTGAAGAAATAGCTGATGGTGAGAATGGAACCATCTCACCATCTCACCCTCTTACCTGATGGTGAGAAAGGAACAAAGCATAATTCCACAATGGACACAGGGTTCAGATGCAGGAATGATCAAATTTCTTTCATGATGATGGGTTGTGGGATTGAAGAACAGTGAGAAATTAAAATTAATAGGTAATAGTAGGTAAGCAAAAAGGGGCTAGTAGGAGAGTTGTTTTAAGACATTGTTGCTGAATGACACAAGTTAATAAGAATCACAATCAAATATCTATAGGATGGATGTTACCCCTCTTGGAAGTTTTCTGGTGTTGTGTAAGACAGGTACCTTTTGGCTGGTACCTTAGTGTATTCTAAGTTAGCTGAAGAGAGTCTCCCAATATTGTAATTAAAGTGTGGTCCTCACTTTAACTCTGCCCACTTTTTTGGGAAACAAATGTTTAGTCCCCAACCCATGCCTCCAAGAGAAAAAAGATTCTTAATTTATAGTTCTACAAAGTGAAAAAAAGCTAGGTATCTCAACAGTAAATCTTAGAGTATAGGATGTATTTAATTAGTGACCTTACATTTTACATTATGTGTGTAAAATGTTTTAGAAATTATTTTTCCAAATGAAAATATGCCAAGTGAGGCTCCATATTTAGGATCAAAAGTAAAACTTATACTGAATTAAATTATATTCTCTATCTCTGCTAATCTCAATGAATAAAATTAGAAGATCACAATCTATGCTTACATATTGCTCTGTGTTCTGCTTTTCTACTTAAATATGGTTTCATGCCAGCATGGTCATTTGTTTTTAATAGGTGATTAATCACATAGAAACACAGTGCTTTTCATATATTTTCATATTTCTACATGGTGGGATAAGATACCTTTAAATTAGTAGCAATGTATTTCCTTATAGAATGTGCACAGAAACACTCCTCACAGGTGTTGGGCATCTTCTTTCCCTCATCCCCCATTTAGAATCATCTAGCTGAGTTCTTCCTTTAAGCATTTGTGTAAGACAGAAGAAAAAAGCATGTGAACAGTATTCTGAAAGTTGCTATTTTAATTTTTTTCTTCTTTGGGATAAACTCACAAAATTGGCAATACCTGGTCTGGGATCTATGAAGTATTGTAGCTCTTGCCACATTGATTACCTATTCCACAATCATTTTCATTCATTCAATAAATATTCACTGAGGTCCAGCTATGTGCCAGGCCCTGCTCCAGAAACTAAAGATACAGGAAGAAACCCGCTAGGTGAACACACACTATTAATCCTTGCCCTTATGGATTAAACATCTTAGGAAAGATACAAACATAATAAACAAATTAAAAATATAATTTGTCACATGGTACTATTTCTACAGGAATAAAATAAGTAGATTAATGTGGCCGGGAAGTGGTAGGGATGCTATTTTATATCAGATGGCCACAGAAGCCCTCAATGGTGAGGAAACACTGGAGCAGAGAACAGAAAAAGTGGGAACAAACCCCGAATATGTACAGTGACGGACACTTTAGCTAAAGAGACAAGACAGCTGCAATGTCCTAAGGCAGAGGGGGGTCAGTATCAAGGAATGTCAGTCCAGTGTATGGCTGGGGCCTATGAGAAAAGGAGTAAGAGAAAGGGCATCTGAGAAAGTTGAAGGCAATGGGTCATGTGTGGCCTTGTAAGACTTTTTATTTGGCTTTTATTTGAGAAAAACAGAAAGCCACTGCAGGCTTCCAAACAAAAATGATATAAACTGAGTAACATATTGAAAAGAGTACTGTTGGCTACACACTGTAAGAGAGCAGGAGTGGAAACAAGGGAATCAGTTAGGAGATGCCACTCTAGGATTCGGTCAAGAAACAGTGTTTCGACCAGAGAGGTGGCAGTGCCTACCCATATTATTTTTTACAGAAATATCATATTGAAGGGCTTTAGAACAAGTCTCCCCAAAATGGGCCACATTGGCATGTGGATTATTTTGAGCTAAAGACAATAAATGTCCAAAAGATTTCAGGAGTAGCTTTTTAACCTTCTTTTAATTGCCTCTAAGAATTGAGAGAGAGGGCCTGGTCCCAGAAGAGAGCTATTACCAGACATAACCACAGGAAGTCTAGGCCAGGTGTGGTAGACTTCCGGGAGCGCCACAGAGCCTGTTCAAATTCCTCCCTGCATCCCTGGCATGACAAACATTTGTGCACCAAACAGTTGCTCTTCCCATCTTCCTATGATTATTTTTCTTCCCTTTGCAGCCCCAGACCCTTTACCCTTTCTCCTTAACTCAGGATGGTATATCAGCTTCAATTGCTGGTCTTGGAGACTCACATATATATGAAATTAAATTTGTTTTCTCTGTTTATCTGTCCTATGTCAATTTAATTAAGCTAAAAGAACCTAGAAGGGAAAAAGGGAACATTTTCCCACCCCTACAATATATCGAAGTATCCTATGGAGATGTGTACATATCACAAACATACAACTTGATAAATTTTCATAAACTAAACATCTGGAAATTCCTTCACAACCTCTCCCAGTCATGAACCTTCAAGGGCAACCTGATTTCTAATAGCATAGGTTAGTTTTGCCTGGTTTTGTCCTTTATATAAATAAAATTGCAGATTATGTACCTATGCATCTGGCGTCTTTCAACATTATATTTTGTGAGATTCATCCATAGTGTTACTGTAGATGTATTACTTCATTCTCATTGCTGTATAAATGCCAAGTGTGAATACATCACATTTTGCATATAAATTCTGGATATATTTTGAAAGCAGAGCCAACAAAGTTTGAAGATAAAAGGGATGTGGGGTATTAGAAGAATGGAATATAACTCCAAATATGATCTGAGAAATTGAAACTAAGACAAAACTAGGGAAGAGCAGGTTTGGGGGAAAAATCTTGCATTTGGTTTTGAGCATATTAAGCTTGAGATGTCTATTGGTCATCCCAACAGAGTTCTCCAGTAAACTGCTGAATATACAAGTCTGTACTTCTGCGGAGAGATATAGGCCAAAGATGTAAATAGGAGAGTTGGCGTGTACAGTTGGTACATAAAGCCATGTGATCAGATCAATTACCTGGGGAATGAGTTAACTAGAAAAGCCTGTGTGGTCATGAACTTTCTGGAACACTACAGCCCTTAAGCTTGAGGGGATAAATCAACTTTAATTTAGAGGCATTTGAATATCTAGGTTTTTAACTGAGAACCAGTCTTGGAATATAAACATTTAGTAGCATAAAGCTATTCCTAGTTTTGTTTTAGTGTATTTTTCTTGGACTCAGCCACTGGAAGGGAGGAGGAGACAGAAGATAGAGGTGCTACCGTCAATCAGCAGGCACACAGTTTGCTAAGTGACATTCCTGTCCACATAAACGCTGATATATTCCTTTCACTTACTTCAATATGTGCAGAAGAAAAAGTGCATCTCCACTCTAATATAATCATAGAGCTAAAATACAGTTGCTTAATATTATTAGAACTTTAAAATATGTTTCTTTTTGACAATAGCTGCCATTAAATGCACAAAGTAAGGCTCAATAAATGTTGAAAGAATAATTCTATATACAATTCATGAGTATTTAGTGACTACTGTATGAGTTTCACTGTTATAGATCTGTAAAAGTTAAAACATCATCATCTGTACAATCTTGTTTGTAGAGTAAACTAATTATATTAAATGCATCAAGAAAAGCTTCTGTGTACGGATGTGTGTGTTAGGTAGGAAGAGGAAGATACATGTTCTTACCTGAGGAAGTGGCCTATCTCTTGGACTATAATCATAAAACCATCAGTAAAATGGTAAATCCTAAAAAGGCTGAGGGTAGAAACCATGCTCTCCTGTGTCCATCACAGTAGAGTTCATTATCTCTAACAGGGTGTTTGGGCTCCATACTACTGTCTATCTTTTTGCAGGTTAGAAAGCAAGGGACTTGGACCAGGTGACTACGAAGTTGAGGCATTTTTTTTTTTAATTACTATGAGAATGGCTCAAATTTTGGAAAGAGTCTTTTTATTTTCTTCCTAGTATTACTCGCTGTTCGCCCTTAGTGCATTCACTGTGAGAGAGGAAGGAAGGAAGGAAGGAAGGAAGGAAGGAAGGAAGGAAGGAAGGAAGGAAGGAAGGAAAGGAGAGAGGAGAGATGAGAGGAGAGAAGAAGAAAGGAAGAAAAGAAGGAAAAAGGTTGCTTGTACTTGGAAGAGGAAGAAATGGAGGGAGATAACAGAGGGGTAGGAGTAAAGGGAGTGAGGTCCTGTAGACAACCATGATAAGGACAGCCGTGATAAGGGCAGTCATCAAATTTTAAAAAAAGGTGGGGCACACAATCTGTCTCTTGCTTCAACCATGTTTGCACTGAATAGACCCAGGGAGACCCCTTCTTCTAGCCTCCAACCACCCTCCAACCTCTTTTTCCATCTCGACCTTTGGAATTATCTTCTCGGCCATCCTCCACCTTGGCCAAGCACCCACCACTGTATCTCGAGCTTAGCTCCTTATTGCCAATTACCATGAGCTCCCAAATTCATTAAAATTATTCCACAGAAGGAAGGGAAGGGTGAATGGGAGGAAATCGGAGGGGGTGATGAACCAGGAGAGACTGTGGACTCTGAGCAACAAATTGAGGGTTTTGGAGGGGAGGGGGTTCGGGGGTGGGCGAGCCTGGTGGTGGGTATTGAGAAGGGCACATATTGCATGGAGCACTGGGTGTGGTGCATGAACAATCAATCTTGTAACACTGAAAAATTAAAATAAACATATTTGGGGAGAAAAAAAAAGGGAAAAAAAATTATTCCACAGAGATGGAAACTGCCATCAACCACCTGATCAACAGGCATAAATGAGCCTCCTGCACCTACCTCTTTCTGGGCTTCAATGTCAATCACCATGATGAGGCTGTGCAGGGTGTGGGCCACTTTGAAGGAGAGCACCCAGCATCTCTTGAGGATGGAAAACCAGTGACAGCAGCCCACCATCTTCCAGGATAAGCCCTGGAAGCCAGCAGGATCCAGAGAAGAACCTGAACCAGGCCCTCTGGCTCTGCAAGCCCTGGCTTCTGCCTGTGCAGACTCCCCAGCTGCCTGAAGAACCACTTCCAAGATAAGGAGGGGAAGCCCATCAAGAAGATGGTGAGGATTTGACTCACCTCCACAGGCTGGCTGCCCCCAGGCTAGGCTGGGCAAGGATGTCTCAGAGAGGCTCACCCACAAGCAGGACTAGGAGCCTTAGAGGGGCCCCTCTAGCATCTTCTGGGTGGCTTCTGCCTGAACCTCTGCCTGCAGCCACCAGGCAGCTTTTTAACCACCCTGGAGCTCTCACCCATGCTGTGTATCAAATGGAAACAATAAAGCTCTTTGCAAAGGGGGGACAAGAAAAGATATAAGTGAAATTTAGGAGATAAGAGGGTAAGCCATTCTTCACACTCAGGCTTCTCCTGCAGGGCTTAATAGAAGGAATGCCACAGAATTACAAGATTGTGTGTGATGAGTTGCCAAGTATAAAGAATAAAATCCACACAAGTGCTGAGAAAAGAGATAAAAATTTATATTGGTGAGGTGTAAGAGGGGTTTCTGGAAAAAGTAAATTTAAGAGGAGCCTTGCAATCTTACACCCAGTAGAGATTTCACTGCGGTTAACTGGACACACCAGTAAAAAGCCCCCAGCCTGGGAATGTGTGGGTAATTTTTCCTGCAATTGGCTGAGTCACAAAGGTCATATGACTAAATCAAATTAACTAGAAAGCTCTGCAAGCCTCAGATTCTGTCACTGGTCTCTGTTGGCACAGGGTTGCCAGCCCAAGGCAGCCCAGCAGTTTCCCTCAGCATCTCTTTCTTCCCTCAGCATATTAAAGAACTTCCCTCAGTGCACACACTGGGACCAAAATGTCAAGATTAATTCCAGAGATTCAACAGAAAACTCTGGTTGACAGCTGACTTGAAATTACAAATTACTCAACACAATAGCAGACAATTAAGGGAATTAACTAGAAAAGAGGGAGGGAAACTGGCAGAAGAGGGAAAGACTAACCCTCTGAAGATAGGAGGAAGAAAAGAGAAGTTAGGACAGGGGTGAAGTGAGCTGAGCCAGAATGGCCGGTGAGGACACAGCTCCGTTTGCTAGAACTAAAAACCCACCGCTGGGACCACCAATACCTTCTCTTCTTGCAAATGAGTTTGCATTTTTTCCTGCCAGGCCCCAAAGTGGTGCGTAGTTGAGCTTAGGCCTCTCAACAGTGGCAGCATTTTATCCTAAAGGTAGTTGCATTTCATTGTTCCCAGAAGTGATTCTTACCTAGAGAATGAACAATTAAGTACTTAGGCATCCTGCCCATGAAGGAAGACAGCCAGTACCACCACATGGCAATTGTCTGGGAAGAGAAGAAATTTTCTGGGCAGCAAAATTCAATGAAGAAAGAAAATCTTCCAGCGGAGAGTACATTTAAAGGAAGGCATGCAACAGGACGTTAAGTGAGCTAACCTCTTGGAAAAATTCCTTGTTAATTTATTTTACGTAAAAAATTAAGCGTAGAAAATTATTTGCAACATACCCTAAGAACATTTAAAATTTGCCACATAACTAATGTTAAATACTGACTTGAAGGCCACTAAATTAGAAAATAATTTATTATCTCACCTCCAGCACTACAAATCCCAAAGAAAGTCTTTTCCTTTTAAGTTACATAGAGGAATTTTAAAAAGGGAAAGGATTTGGTGACAGTTCTAATTAATTGTAGGTTCCCATTAAAATAATACAGTACACAATAAAGAAGAGAAAGTATTTTGCAGTTCTTACTGGAGAGTTTAAATTGGGTCTTCCGACTCCACTAGATATCATACATTTGGGAATGTATCATTTCAGACTCAATAACGTCTGTTTTGCCTTGAAATGTAGCCATTTCAGAACTGTTAGCATGCCATGCAGGCAATGCATGTGTGTGTGGACACACACACACACACACACACACACCTGTCCAAGTTTCCTTAAATTTGAATTCTGTGGAAGTCTGCTTCCTTTTATTCTTTCTTTGCTTAGCTACAATTCAGACACTTTTACACACCAAAAACCCTTTTAGATCTTCCAAAAGGTGAAATATAAAAATCAATTACACTGCATTTAAGAAACCATTAATTAGTGTCACCACACAGGAGCCTTTCTTTTATTGCTTTTGGCAACTGTAATGTACCCTGAAGCTGCTAGGACATCCGTATTATTTTTCTCTGTTCAAAATTGTTTTTATAAGTCAGTGCTTGAAAAAAAAGAGAAAATACTACTTTCAAGGGTTCTCTCATGAGTTGCCTAAACTGTATGTTGAATGCTGTATTACAGGTATATATACAAATAAAAACTTAAATGTAGTATAAATTATATGAATTTACAAAGCAAAAAGACACTTGAGTTAATACTAAGTGCAGCAATTTAAAATAATTCCTATTAGACAGCATTATCTCCCTATCTGAACTAGGCAAAGGGCTTGCCTGGGAACATGTCTTAACCTCCTCAGGCCATTTAAGGAATCAAACCAGACCAGGCATATCTAAACTGGGTTCCAAAAATGACAGCTCACAGGTCTGTGAAAACCCTGAAATGGTACGAAATGTTTTTGAATGCATGTTGTGGTTTTGTACATTTGTGTGAAGAAGGAATCTTTAGGTCTTACTAATACCTCAGAGGGATTTGTGTTCCCCATGGAAGATTTCAAAAATTGCTGAGATTATGCAAGTTTCCTTGAAATCTCACAAGTTTATCAGATGTCTAAGAGTCAAACTGATCCATCAGGTCAATGTGAACTTTGAAACTCATTGTTCAACTGCTCTTCTCTGAGTGACCGCCATCTGGTAATTTCCGATACTAGACAATACAGCCACAGCGATTATAAGTAGCATGGACACTACAAGAAAGCCCAGCATATCGGGACTGGCTGCCACATACACAAAAAGCCCATCTCAATTTCGGTCTTTCCACCTTGGTTTATTCAGGGAAGGGAAGAAGAAAACATCGAAGTCACATTAATGAAGGCAGAACAAGGGAATGAAACATGCCCATTGCCCAGCTGTTCTTTTTATCCTCTAGTCAGGCATTGTATTTGTCTCAGGCCATCCCTGCTTTCCCTGGACACCTGCCACGATGTTGAGACCTGCCCTCACACCCCTCCCTGGCAGACACAGCTAAGGGAGATGAGTCCTTGTGAAATTCCTATGGCCACTCACCCTTAAATATTCCAGGAGGCTTCAGTCCACTGTTGGGGTGTCAAAATCCTTTGAGAGATGTTCATCCCAAAAGACAGCATCAACCTCAAGATTATTTTTTCCCACTAAAAATACCTTTCAAATTGCAAGTCAACCAAATAAAAACATTATATATTTTCTCATTTAATATCTGTTTCTCTCACATTTCAAATTGCGGTGTATGAGTAAGGTGATGTTGCTTACCTTCTTTGTAAAGGGAATGCCATATCCCTTGGTCTCAGGAGACTTTCCAATGGCAATGATGACTTAATAACAATGGCTAGACCCATTTCACTCAGCACATACCACCATGCATACAAACAAAGTAGGTCACTTGCCATTTCTAAATGCCTACCTTGGCACATCAGCCTGCCCTTCGCTGGAATTAACTGATTTTTCTAACCAAAGGAATGGCCCTGTAACTTAGGACCAAGCCCCTAAAACATGAATTGGCAAAATATGCATGGTCCATGGGCCAAATCCTTCCTGCCACGGGTTTTTATAGTGCCTGCAAGCTAGGAATGTTTTTCACCTTTTTAAAATGGTTGTTGTATAAGTACCTACATAATAACCTTGATTTTTCCCTCTTAGTGCACAAACCTTAAATTATTTCTAGCTCTTTAAAGAGAAACAAGTTTTCCTACCCCTTGTCTGAGAGAAAGAAATCACAGTAAAAGAAAAAGAGAAAAAGAGAGAGAGGTTCAAGAAAATAAATTTATTCTAAGTTATATATCAATGTAGAAACAGATATCTTAAATAAAATATGAACAAGTACAATATCTCAAAGTATTTAAAAATATATATTCATCATGACGAAGTAGGTTTTATCCCCCCAGGAATTCAAATATGGTTCAACATCAGACCTTTAGCAATGTAATTACCATACTAAGGGATTAAAGGATAAAAACTAGAAGCATGCAGAAAAAGCAGCTAATGATCTAAAGGAATACAGAACTGATAAATATGACTCTAATGTGAGCAGTGAGATACAACCGGTTGACTTACACAGATCTGCTGGTCACATGTCATTTGGTTTATTTGATTTTTTTTTTAAAATCATCTTTTATTTTTTTCTTTGTGCTAGCAAAACAAGCACAAAAATTAGTTTATGACATGTGGACTTTAGCTACCTAGACATTTCCTCTTTGCAAATACATATCTTCATTTTTTGTTATGTTTCCACCAACTCATTTGGTGAAGTATTATGGGTTAGAAATGAGGTTATAAATTTAATTTTTCCCTTGGTATGGGAAAAATCAGTCTAACAACAGAGAGGTCATTAAATAAAATAAGGTCTGTTCCCACACTTCTTTCTTTTCCAGCTTCATTGAATATAATTGAATATAATTAGAATATAATTATATAATTGAATATAATTATAAAATATATATTATATAATTGTATTTTATATATAATATTTTATATATTATTGTATTAATTAATATAACATAGCATATTATTTATTAATATATTAATAAATAGCATATTAATTAATATTAAAATATTAGTGTATTATTATATTAATATTATATTATTATATAATAATATATAAATAAAATATATATGAAATATAATTATATAATTGAATATAATTAGAATATAATTGAATATAATTAGAAGTATTTAAAGCATTACATTGTGGTGATTTGATATATCCATACAATGTAAAGGGGTTTCACTAGTCAATTAACATGTCCATCACTTCCCATATTTATCCTATTTTTTTGGTAAGAACATTTGAGTTCTACTCTCTCAGGAAATTTCAATGATACAGTGTTAATGACTACAGTCACCATGTTTCGCCATGTTAGATCCTCAGACCTTATTTATTTTATAGCTGAAAGTTTGTACCCTTATACCAACCTCTCCCTATTACTCCCACCACACACACTTCTTTTTGAGAAACTGGGGCTTAATTACACATTTCATGCTCACCCCTTACGTGTTCTGCACAGACAACGAAGCAGCCTCTCTACTGGACCCAGAATGGTGTAATGATTAAGTGAGGGGCCCTGGAAACACACTCCCTGCTTCAGAATCCTTTTTCTAGCAACCTTTAAACTGTGACCTTAGTAGGTCACTCTGCTCCTATCAGCTCTACTTTTCTCCTTGGATGAACCATGGGTAATGATAGTACTTTACTCATAGTGTGGTAGGGAATACAAATGAATGTGTGTATGCATATAAACACATGTGCACATACATGCATATACATGCATATACACACACATACACACACAAATTGCCTTGTGTAGGAGAAGAGCTCAATAAATACTGGCTATTCTTGTGATAGAGAAATCATTTGGTTCTTGACAAACAGCCTCTTCTATAGACCATTTTCTAGGTAGGGTCCCATGAGGCACAGACATATAGTAAGTGGTTTATGCTTTGAGATTCTTGTGAATTCCATTCTAGAATTAAGATAAATTCCCTCCCCGTCAGCTGGTTTGTGTGTGGATGGAGTGTCTGCAACAAAGCTCCGCTTGGAACGCTGGGCCATTGGCTGCAAGACATATTTTACCCCAGCTGATGCCCAAGCAGGTCTTGTATATATAAGTAAGTCAAGCCAACCTGCATAAATAAAGTTGTGAACTAGTTCCATGGGAATGTTTTCATTATATGTAAAAGGCCACTCACAGAATATGCTCTTAGCTTTTCGTAAAGAAACAATTTGAAATTGTAGCAATGTGACTGGGTTCTTTAACAAACTCCATAAGACTTTGGCTCAAACAACTAAAAGAATTGGAGATTAAGCTAATTCTTTTATCTCCTAGGCTACATAATGAGGAAATGTATTATCTGCAGCAGAGAGGAACAGCCATCTGTCCTCAATTAAAAAATATATAATATAATTACAGAAATATGATGTCATTGTGTCACTGTTTTTGAAATATGAGTAACAAACTGGTGAAAGATAAGATATTCAAATGGAATTTTAGAATTATTTTATGATATATGGATTTAAATTCCTGGATATACAGGAATTCCAATTGACCTGATGATGGTTCCTGATTATCTGAGTGATTGCCTTTTTTAGTTATATAGTGGGTTTTTCCCAGACTATTATGTTTTAGTCTTAGTATTTTAATGTAGTTTTTCAAAATAAAACATTTGGGAAGCCTTTAGTTATAATGAAGATAACTGTTACCATGGTAATTTTTTGATGGTGACAAACATCCTCACGACAAGAAGAATCACACGGTACCTTTCCATTATTGTATCCTGGTCATTCATGATATTTTTTTTAATTACCAAAGCTTAACCAATTAGCAGAATTTGTTAAGTACTCAGACATATATACACAAAACAAAATAAAACAAAACCCTCCCTCACTCTTAAAAAACCTAGTGTATAACGAGAACTGTTCTATGAGCGAGGTGACTGGGCAGAGAGGGCAATGATGGTAGGTAAGCAAATTTTAAGTATTTGAGGATTCCTTTTAAAATTCCCGCTAAATGAAAGTTTATTGGCATTCATTAGTCTGTGCCTGAATACCTCTCTTCCTGCTCAAACTTTTTGGCTTTTATCCAAAGCTGCAGCTCATAGGACAGGAATATAATCATATGACTCTTGCCTATTTAAAACTAATGAGTGACTTCCAGCATAAACATTTTGGTGACTTTTCTCTTACTCATGACTTTACCAACAGTTGAAGAGAATTTTGACTTAAGAGTTCAAGTATTTCCTAATCTTCACAGTTAGAAGGAGAATTTACCTAGCGAAGTTAGAAACTTCCCCAAGAAATAAAGATCTCATTATCATTCTAGAGTGGCATAGGCAATGGTGGTGATGGGAGTTATGTGGTATGGGACACCAAGCAAGAAACTCAAAGGTAGAGACGAAGAACAACAGCAAATCACGTTTCTGTTTGCTTTTAAAATATAAAAAACATCCCACAATTCCTATGTTCCACATGCTGTCTGCCTCGCTGTTGTATCTTCATGGGCTTCAATTTTCATTTTTAAAAATGCTAGAACTTGGGGAAGCTGGGCGGTTCCCTCTCTCACTGAGGGAACTTGGGGAAGCTGGGCGGTTCCCTCTCTCACTGTCTCTGTCAAATAAATAAATAAATTTTTTTTGAAAAAAATGCTAGAACTTATTTGAGTTCCTCCAAAATTCCCATACTCTTCCATCCTTTTCTCCAGTACTCTTAGTTGTAGCCACTTGAGAAATGTGAATACCAGTGGTGAAAGATATTTTAAATAAATCATTATATATGGTAGCCATGGCTAAAAAAGGGAACATTTATCACAGAGATCAAATAAAAAATTGAAATAGATGTAACAGTCTGCATGCTTTACAACCACAACACCATACAAATGTGGAATCTTTAAAACACAATATAAAAAGATCAGGGCTTTAGCTGCTTCTACCAGAACTGCTTCCTGAACTGTCATTCATGCCTTGTTGACCATACCAAATAGCAGAAAACCAACACTGTCCATCTGTCAGCAGCTGCTGCCATTGTTAAGTCTTTCCTATGAGCATTACCCCTTTACCCAGCAGTGCTCCAACTACATGAGCTCAGCAGTATTAAAGATGCAGTCCAATCACAAATGGATGGCTTTAAAATATTCATTAATGATAGACATCACCTGTAATGTTCTTGATGCAAGCTGAATTATAGGAATAAATCATCTTTTAAAGTTATAAATGTCCAAGGTAAGAGGAAATGTTTCCCCATGCCACTAAAGCTTAGAAATCCATCCCTTTGCTAGTAAGTAAAATGGAAATGAAGGAGAGAATTAAGAGTCAGACTACCTGATATGGCCAGAGGTTTTACACAAATTGAAAAATAATATTCAATTTGTGTAAAGACTCTGGCCCAATATCAGGTATTTTTGTTTGGTGCATTCCAAAAAAAATAACCTAATGGTGCTATTTTGTGGATATCCAATGATTTAATATATAATTTTTAGTTCACTCTTATTACCTTGTTTAATTACAACCAAACCTCCTTCTCAGAGCCATTTCCCAAAGCTTTCTTAAGAATGGTGCTTTCAGGAGATCCTGCGTGGTTCATTCGGTTAAGTGTCCAATTCTTGATTTCACCTCAGGTCATGATCTCAGGGACTTGAGATCAAGTCCTGCATGGGGCTCCATGCTGGGCATGGACACTGCTTAAGATTCTCTCTCTTCCTCGCCCTTTGCCCCTTCCCCTCCCACCTGCTCGTGCTTGCTCTCTCTCTCAAAAAAAAAAAAAAAAGAATCATGTCTTCAAACAATACTATTCACATGTAATTTTCTAGGGAGTTGTCATGTTTCTCTGTACTCTATCCCTGGCACACACAACTAGAAGAAAGACATCATGTTGCCGATTGCTGCATTGGGAAACAAACAAAAAAAATTAAAAAAAACAATACTTCCAAACTCAGGGACTTACAACAACCATTTATTATTTGCCCTGAGGTGGCAGCAGAGAGTCCTTTGAACTTACCCATATAAGCACATTCAGCTATGCGGTCAGCTGGGCTAGAAGGTTGAAAATGCCATTACTCACATTTAGTAATTGGTACTGGCTCTTACCTGGGAGCTAGAATCAGCTATGATGGCTTCCCCTCTTATTCTGTTTGGTTTTTTACCATGGGCTTTTCATGCCCTCATTCTCCTGGGTTAGCATTACAACAGGATTAAAAGCTACAAAACTTCTTAAGACCCGGATACAAAATTCACTATGTCATTTATGCCACAATCTGTTAGTCAAAGCAAGTCATAGGTAAGCCCAGATTCAAGGGGTGGAGAAAAAGATTCCACCTCTATCTGCTCTTGATGAAAGAAGCAATGGAACCACACTGAAATGGAGCATGAGAGGACTTGTGACACCCATCTTTGAAAACAATCTGCCATAAAGGTTTGAAGCTTTACCCAAGATGCTCTTTACCACAGCAGTTCAGATCCTAACCTAACTCATACTAACCTACGAATTGACTCTGGCTTTTTCTGGTTGAAACACAGGTTCCATTTGTATCCACCTAGTGCTTTATAGACAAAACAAAAACAAAAACTAAGGATGGTTATCAGCATGAAAAAAGTTTGGCACACAGGAAGGGGCAGAGCTGAGATATATGGAGAAATGCATGACATTTCAGTCCTTGTTTCCAGCTTTCCCTGAGGCTTTTCAGTGGGTGCCTTAAGATACTTCTTATTCATAAGATATCTTCCCTCTTGTTTAAGCTAATTTGAGGTAGATTTCTGTACCTTAAAAAATCTTAACTCACACAGATATATGTATGTATGTGTGTGTTTATGATCATTATATTCATGTGGTTTTTACTTTACGCTTTGGTGCTGTTGACTACAATTTTTCTAATTTTCATGGCTATTTCCATATTATTGGATGCTTTTTAAAATGTTCCACTTAAAAAATACATAAAATAAATAAAATAAAATATCCCACTTTACTTTCTGGGAAGTAAAGGAACTTGGAAGGCTCACGGGAAATAGAATTATAAACAAGCAAGCTCTAAACCTACCTCATCCCAGAGTGAGATAAAACTCCTATAGAGTGAAATGAAGTTCCTAAAATAGTACTTCATGTTTGATAGGCCAACTGAAAATGTTACATTTAGATTTTTGACCATTTAAAAAAATTCATTTTAATCTTACTGACAGCCTAATATGAGTCAAGCATGGTACTATTTATTTGGTACATAAAAATGAGTAAATATTCCCTGCTTTCATGATGCTTACTGTCAAGGCAAGGAGACAGGTATAAGAATCAAAAAATTACTTGCCAAAACAAAAAATTACTTTCCAAAAAATTACGATCCAGCAGGTTAGTACAGCCCATAAGATTCACTCTCTACTTTTGCAACAGGTTGGTATGGCCCATAAGATCCATTCTCTTCCTTCCTTTGAGAGAATATTACCTGGGCACATGGCCAACCAGCCAGTGACTTCATTTCCCAGCCTCTCTTGTCATTAGTGTAACCCTGTGATTAGTTTCTGAACAATGGAATATGAGTGCCATTGATATATGCCCCTAAGACTAATGGATCTGTGTTCTCCTGGCTATTGTACCACATTCCACTGGTTGAAAGATGGTAAAAGGGGCTCATGGGTGGCCTAGATGGTTGAGCATCTGCCTTTGGCTCAGGTTATGATCTCAGAGTCCTGGGATCGAGCCTTGCGTCGGGCTCCCAGCTCAGTGTGGTATTTGCTTCTCCCTCTCACTCTGTCTCTCCCCTTGCTTGTACTTTCATCTCTCAAATGAATAAATAAAATCTTAAAATAAAAAAAATAAATAAAGATGGTAAAAAAAAAATAAGTATAAGCCATGTGCTAGGAATGGCAGAGGGCAGAGCTATCCACTATATCTCAACCACCCATCCACCTTTGGACTGTTACTTGAGACAAAAAGAAGCTATCTTGCATCTCATTAGGGTACTTTGTTTAGGGTACAATCCTTTGTTACAGCAACTACACACATACACACACACACACACACATTGATATGAATTAACAACTAACCAGCTGTGGGAATGGAGACATCTTAGGTTTGATTCTTTGGGGAAGGGGTTTAGGATATAATGGGATCTGGTAAATTTAGGTTTTTAAACATCAAACTAATTGAGGTTCCTACCTTTTCCCTTTTATCCCTAGGACCTGGCTCGACATCTGAAATCTTATAGGTAGTTACTAAATACTAGTGAAAAGAAAGAAGGAAGGAAGCCAGGGAGGGAAGGGAGAATGGACAGAAGGAAAAGAAGAACAGATAAACTGAATCCAGTGTCTCATACTACAGCAAGTCCTCTGATGCCATCCTACCTCCACCATGAAAAAAAAAATTAATAATAATCACTAACTCAGGCAAAAGGTCACTGTAATATAAAATACATGAAATTGTTACCTCTTCTACAATACGATTTTTGTAAGGATGTGCTCATATTCATAAAATTTTTGTTTTTCATAAAACTCTTATTATACATAATTAGTTTATGTGAAAAAGGCTCAAAGAGAATTCTCTGTTTAGAAAACACTGTGTATCAACAAGTAAGATAATGACTTCCAGAATACATAATACTGTTATGCTTTACAGTTCTACTATCAGCTTAATGAATTCCAACTTTTTTAGCATATATTTTTAATCTTGATGCCATATACAAGGAATATGTTTACATAAAAAGATAAGTTTTAAAACTAAGCACAATTGTACACCCCTTAGTATTACCCACAGGATCCAAAAACTTACATCCACAAAAAACCCTGCACACAGATATTTATAGCAGCTTTACTCATAATTAATAAAACCTAGAAGCAACCAAGATTTCCTCCAGTAGGTGAATGAATAAATAAACTGTGGTACATCCAGATAACGTAACATTACTCAGGACTAAAAAGAAATGACCTATCAAGGCATGAAAAGATATAGAGAAACTTTAACTTAAGTGACAAAAAGCCAACCTGAAAGGTCTACATACTTTATGATTCTAGAAATACAAACACATAGAATGTACAATACCAAGAGAAACCTAACAGAAACTGTGGGCTTTGGGTGACTATGATGTGTCAATGTAGGTCTATCTTTGATAAAAATAATGCACCACTCTGATGAGTAATATCAACAAGAGGGGAGGATATGCACGCATAAGGACAGAAAGTAAGTATATTTGAAATGACTATACCTTTCCCTCAATTTTGTTGTAAATCTAAAATTGCTTTTAAAAATGTATCATAAAACACAGTCCAACCCACAAATTTTCCCACCATGATTCACCACATAATAGATAGTCTGACTTGGAAAAACAAAATCAAACAAATCAGTTTCGTCTTTCCATAACAATAGGTTATGATTAGAAATGTCATGGGGTTAGCCATTTGGCTTGGATTCTAATTCATGCTCTGCCCACTAACTAATGTGTTACTTGGTAATTCTCTTAAAGTGTCTGTAATAGTTTCTTCATCTAGAAATACAACAAGGGAACTTGTATACAAGGTAGGGATATATTTCACCTACTGTGGAGTTTGAAACTGGGTTTGCTGATGACTAGCTATCATAACTCAGGCTAGTTACTTTAAATTCTTTGAGACTTGCTACTCTGCACTATACAATGAAGAAAGCATTACTTAACTGAGTGTAGAAAAGAGCAAATACATGAGTCTTGGTAATCAGAAATCCAAGGAATAATGTTTTCTATTTCTTGCTCTCTATAGATTTAAACATAGACTGTTCCTATTTTAAAAATGCTAAATATTAATATTTTCTCTAATAATATGAAGTCATGTTATGGACACTGAATATGCTTCACAGTGTGCAAATACCATGTGGATGGTATGCCTTCCCATCTTAGTGTTATCTTTTCCTTGATTACTTGATTACTTTCCTTGATTACTTGATTTGATGAGCTTACAAAGACCATTACTTTCATTATATGTGTCTCCTAAGAACTTGACTGTATATTTTTTGCTTAAAAATGATACACTTCCAGTGTCTTTGGTGTTCGCCAGGTGGTCTCTTATTCCAGTTCTTTTTTCTGCAGTTTTGGGGCCATTAAACAAACAAACAAAAAAACATACATAATATACCTATTAGGCATGGAGAGGAGAAAGCCACACTTCTCTAAAAAATCTTCAAACCTAGAGAGAGTTTCTGAAACTCAGCTCTATTGATGTTTCGGGCCAGGTTTCTCTATGTTGTAAGAGGCTACCCTATGCACTGTAGGATGTTCAGCAGCATCCCTGATCTTTACCCACTGGATGATAATAGCACAGCCTTCCAATCATTGTGATCAAAAATATCTCCAAACATTGTCAAATGTCCCATGAAGAGAAGGGGCAAAACTGTCCACCTTCTAGATCTATGCTGTTTAAAAAGCTGACTATTTAAAATTAAGTATGCTTAAATGAAATTAAAAATTTAATTCCTTATCACACTAGTCATATTTTAAGTATTCAATGGCTACATGTGGTTAGGTAGCTAACATATTAACACAGATATAGAATATTTCCATTGTTGTAGACAGTTGTATTAGACAGAACTGCTGAAAATCAAAGGATATGACAAAAATGTAATAAAACAAAGAACATAATGGCAGCATTCCAGGTTCTGGAACTCCTAATTATCCAGATGTTCAGTTCAAATTTGATTTGTTCTGTAAAATCTATCCCAACACATCTGCTATGCATTTCTAAGAATTTCTAGGGAGCTTATTCCTAATAGTTCAACATGTAACTAATGCTTAAGGATAATTGCAAAACAAGTAATTATTGAATAGGCATAATGATAGAGCTGGGGTGTTAATTTTCACTGATAGCTAAATTAAAAAAAGAAGTGTGAAAAGCATCTTAAACAGATATTTAATTCAGGAGGTCTGGAGATGTGATCTGGTTGAAGACCCTGTGATTCAAACAACACAATCTGAAAATACCAACTGACCTATGGAGGGCTTCACTTCAACAAAACCAGAAGTGGCCTGCAGAGCCATCTAGCTTTGGGCATATTAGTCCTTTGAGGATCATAGCCATCTGGTTCAAGGGAAATATATTGACTGAAGGACCATCCTTGCTTCAAGCTCAAATATGCCCTCAACATGGTAAGGCGTCAACATGAGGCCACATTTAACAATCAAGAAGAGCAGGCAGACCTAAGTCAAGATTTTTGGATTTTTACTGAAGAAAAAAATCAGGATCCTATGAAAGAAACTTTAGGAACATTCATACAACCTGCTTGTAGCTTCACAAAAGCAGGGCTACTGTGTGAGTGAGTGTGTGTGTGTATCAGAGGGAGCACCTTTGTGTGTATAAAGCTTCATATTTAATAAATTTCTTGAAAACACCACTAATGTTCTCTCTCAAATCTTAATCTGCAAAAAGAGTAAACAATACTTCCACTGATATTTGACCATTTTAGGCATGTGATGTCATTGTGGACAAACTGATTCAGAAGGTGGTTTTTAAATATCTACTACATTCTATTTTAAGACAGAAAGGATGGCTAAGATCCCAGTAATGAATTCACTTTAAAAAATAAGTTTCTATTAAATGCAACACCTATACTGGGCACTGGAAATGTACACAAATAAGAACATCCTGAGAGTAATTATAATCTGGGGGATGATAGAAGGGCAAAATGAGAAAGTATTCAAGCAACACCAGCACCAAACAGGATAGAATGTAAAGGCTATACAAAAAGCGTAAGATCACCTCTCACTGTGGAGATTCAGAAGGCTTTCTGCAGGTGGCCTTTAAACTATGTGTTGAGGATTAGGTAGGATTTTGCCATTTTCCTGTGGGAAGAAATGCTATTTCCGGCTTAAGCCAACCTTTCATGCAGAGGAGAAGGGTGTACGTCCTGAAGGGCACAGCACATGCCGGGATGCAGACATACATCTCACCGACGGGCAGTCTGGAAGCTAAGCAACAGTTTGAAGCATCTCTCTGTCTCAGTCTCTGTCTCACTTTGAAATAAAATAATCTTACTCAATGTGCTTAAGAAATTTATATTGTAACAATATTGTAAAATTGTATATTGTAAAATTGCCTGTTATATTGTAACAGGCAATTTTAATATATACTCCATTTTGAAAATCACGTAAGCCAAAGAATATTTGAAAATATGCAGTCAGGGAATGCAGCTAATTTGAATGGTTTTGGAAAAAAAAAGTATTAGTGATTTATACCTCCAAAAATGTCTAGCAAATAAAGGAGATATTCTTTTCTTCTTCTTTAATTTTTAAAGAAAATCATCATTTCAACAAATGGTCAACAAATGTTTACTGGAACAAACACTGACCTAGCTACTGCTACTTACATTACCTCATTTCATCTTAACCACATTGTGCACAAATATTTTTGAGGATAAACTGAAAACCTGCTAAGTCTTCTCGTTGAAAGATAATGAGAGCAAGAGCTCTGATCCTTAATTTCTAATTCTTTTTTCCTAACCCCTTCCAAAGCCTCTAGTTATTCCTGCTGTTTCTAACCTATATGCGTACTGTGTACTATCGATATCACAAGAGGCCCTTCAAGCAAAATTACCCTTGCATCACCTGGGTTTTGCACATCTGTTCTTAGCTTGGTGGATCATAGGTACACCTCTCTTGTCACTTTAGCTTAGACAGATGCTGTGGTCAGCTCATGTCCTTCCTCCCTGGGAGCACATTCTGGTGTAATCGATCGAGGGAAGAAGTTGTTAAAAATAAAAAGTTAAGATCATAGTCCTAAAGTTCCAAGAAGGAGTTGTCTAAGCCACCTACTACTTTCTGCCTTTTCTGGACACTCTCTCATTCAAAGCCTATTCTGTGGCCTCCAGAGAACCAATAAGGCTTTTTCTGAGCGGCTCTCAGACATATCAAAGAATGCAAATCCAGTCTTTCTTTCTTATAGATGAATTCTTTTAGTTTCCTACAGATGGGATTTGATGATCTTTCATTTCTATGTTCAATTCATCAGGGCTGAGGGCTATAAGAAACCATCTAAAACTTCAGTAATTTAACTCATTAAAGTTTATTTCACTTTCTTGCCACAGTCCAACGAATGACAAATGTGAAGATGGGGAGACCTGGTTATTTAAGGACCCAGACGGTTGCATGCTTGGGCCTGTGAGTCTTACATTGGATTCTCTCCATCATTCAACAGGAAAGATAAAGGGTAGAGGATGGCATGGGTGTTTTAGGGGCTGAGATTAGAAATGTTACACACCACATTTGTCAACATTCTGGGGCTAGAGCCCAGTCACATGGTCTTAGTTGACTGCAGAGGAGGGTGGTGAATATAGCTTACTTATATGCCAGGAGGAAAGTGAAACAGTTCGGTGAAGAGAGCTTGCCACCGTATGCCATCAGCAATGATGGCTGCTGTTACTGATTTTAATTATAAATCACTATTTTTTTTTTTACCCACTTCATCAATTTAGTCTGTTGTGGGTTGCTTGAATAATGTTAGTGATGCATAATTTTTCAACAGTATTTTTGGCCTAAAATTTTCAGTTGCTAGACTTCAATGTATGTATATGGATATGGTGCAATTCAAATATAGCTCTCTGCATACTTACTGCTAATGTAGACACGCAACATATTTTTATTGGTTGAATGATACTTCATTAGTGATATGTTGCCTGTAGCTCTGTACTATTGAAATAACTGAAAACATATGGCTAAATAAGTAAAAGTAAATTACTAAGTTATCTTTAAATTTAGAAAATAGTATCTTAAACATGAAATCCCGCTTATTAAATACAAAGTGATTCATAAATGTCACCAACCAAAATTTGTTATAAACTGTTTAATTAATTCCTCTCTAATTTTTTATAACAATGAACTTATCTTTCCCCACTGAAGAGTAGGAGTTAGTAGTGTTAAATAAAGTATTCTTCATCCCTCCTATGTGGAGGACCCACTAGGACAGTCACCTAACTGTGTAACTATGTATCCCTGAGGATAACACTGTCCATTTTGTCCTTGACCCATTTCAAACTCTTCCTATTCTTTAAAGGGACAAGGGAGTAGCCAGGGTGGGATATTACCTTAATATGAGCCCTAATGCATTACAAGCACCATACAACCAATAAAAGCTTTTAAATACAACTTCTATCTATTTCATTACTTCATATTAAATAGTACAGAATAAAGAATAGCATACCTGAAAAGCTATTTTTTTCTAGCCCTGAATGTCTTCTAATGGGTTAGTGGAATCTAATGTGTCTAATGAGCAATTTCTACAAGTCCAACCCCTCATCTTTAGAATATCAGAAAACAATGCAATCTTCAAGTTCCTTGAAGATAAAAAATTATATGACTCTATGACTGTGGCTTTATTATAAAAGAGATGGATGGTATTATTAGATCACATTAAGTTTGATGATGAATAGCACAGGGGTGGAAAAATGATCCTGGCATGAAGACAGAGATAGTAGAAAACTACGTAAGAAATAAAAAGTGGTTTAGTATTGCCAATGCAAACAGACTATTTACCTTGCAATGTGCTTTAAAATAAAAGAAAAAAGTAGGATATAAACAGACAATATTGATAGTTAAGGTGAAAAAAAACACAGAAGTCATAAACACCAAAATAGTTATTTTCTGGATGGAAAAGGTAGGGAGGAAAGACTCATGGAAAGAAGCTGGGGATCAAAGCGTGCAATAAATTCAAACCAATTTCTGCTGCATGAAAGAAAAATACCAAGGTCTGTGCAAGATGAAAATAAAGTTGAATTATTCAACAAAACCAGGAAGAAACATAGCAACATCAATCTTATTCCACACCAGAAGAATTGGCTTGAGCCTATAACTTTATTTTACTATAGAAAAATACAATTTGAAAATCATAAAGGACACAGACAAAAATATTAGGGGTATAGGTTTGATTAAGAAAAAAAAAAAAAAGGAGGGGAAGACCAAATTATTATCTAAATTGACAACCACAAAACTGTTAAAGAACAGAACTGTTCCAATATATCTGAAGGATAGAAAAACTTACTAATGTTCCAACTTATTGGGACAGGGCATTTGGGTTAAAGTTACAGCTAACTAATCGCTAATACTGAAAAACAATTAGTTCCAATCCTTGAAAGTGTTACTAAAAAACCCTGGCACTCTTGGAGTAGGAGACACTCATCAGAATCAAAATTAACAACATAAGATTGTGTAAATGTATTAGTTATAGATAACTAAACTTCATTAGAACCAGATTTAAGATCATTATTATTAAGCTCATATAACTGCATGTTTCAAAATTTATCTTTTTCTTGAAAGTTAAAATTGGGCTTAGAAAGATCAGAATAGAAAGATTCTCAATTATTTTTATTATGTTAATTTTAATTGAGAAAGAAAATTATAAATTAAGTATAAATACGAGTTAAAAATGCTGATTTTTTAGCCAGGTATTGCCTGAAAGTTAGAAGAAGTAGGTCAACTATCTTCAAACTGTTTCCAATTATCCTTGTTGTTTAAAGTACAGAACACTCTATGCAAAGCACATCTTATCCAGAATTGAAAACAAAACGAATAAAAATGAAATCTACTCATTGTCCTCAGACTACAACCCCTAAACAATGTAATGATTTGTTTACAATGCTGAAATAAAAGAGTCAAAAGGGACCTCTGCAAGGGGGCTGTATTTTTCTTGAAAATGCTTGTATCTTAACATTTTTTTCCCTGATGTCTTCTGTCTTATTTTTCTTTGTTTTACTATTAGAATGGAAGCTCCTCAGGGGCCACTTTGTCTTAGTTGACTAATCAAAATCCAATATAGGCCTTCAACAAAATGAAAAGGCACTCTACAGAACAGGAGAAAATATTTTCAAACTATTTATCTGATAAGGGGTTAATACCTAAAATACATAAGGAATTCCTACACTCAGTGGCCAACAAAACAAATAATCCAATTAAAAAATGAGCACAGGAGGGGCGCCTGAGTGGCTCAGTGGGTTAAAGCCTCTGCCTTCGGCTCAGGTCATGATCTCAGGGTCCTGGGATCGAGCCCCACATCAGCTCTCTGCTCAGTGAGGAGCCTGCTTCCTCCTCTCTCTCTGCCTGCCTCTCTGCCTACTTGTGGTCTCTCTCCTCTATCAGATAAATAAATAAAATCTTAAAAAAAAAATGAGCAGAGGATATGAATAGACATTTTCCAAATAAGATATACAAATGGCCAACAAGTACTTGAAAAGGTGCTCAAAGTCACTAATCATCAGGGAAATGCAGATTAAAACCACAATGAGCTATCACTTCACACCTGTCAAGATGTCTTACCAAAAAGATAAGTGATAACAAATGTTGGTGAACATGTGGAGAAAAAGGAATCCTTGTGCACTATTGGTGGACAGTGTACAATGTAAATTGGTATTGCTACTATGGAAAACAGTACTGAGGTCCTCAAAAAAAAATTAAAATTACCATATAATGCAGTAATCCTACTTCTGGGTATTTATCCTAACAAAATAAAATCACAATCTCAGAGGCATTTGAAACCCCGTGTTCATTACAGCACTATTCACAATAGCCAAGGCATGGAAATAACCTAAGTGTCCATCAGTACATGAATGGATAAAGAAAAGGTAGTATGTGTAGGTGTGTGTGTATTATTTTTAGCCTTAAGAGAAAAAGAAATCCTGCCATTCGCAAGCACATGGATGGCCCTTAAGGGCACTATGCTAGATGAAGTAAGTCAGACAGAGGACGAAAATAGTGTATAGCCTCAGTTATATGTATATTCTAAAAAAGCCAAAATCATAGAAGCAGAAAATAGAGTGACGGTTGCCAGGGGCTGGGGGGTGTGGTGGGAGGCGATGAGGAAATGTTGGTTAAAGGGTATGAACTTCCAGTTATAAGACGAGTAAATTCTGGGAATGCCACGTGAAGCTGGTGACTATAGGTAACATTGCCGTGTTGTATATTTGACAGTTGCTGAGAGAGTAGACCTCAAATAGTCTCACCACCACCACAACAATAACAACAAAATGGTAATTATGTGAGGTGAAGGATGTGTTAACTAACTCCATTGTGATAAACACTTCACAACATATATGTATATCAAATCATCCCTTTGTACACCTTATACTTCTGTAATGTTATATGTCAATCACATTTCAACAAAGTTGGGGGAAAAAAAACACACACAACACAGGGCTGAACACATCCCATCTTAATTCTTCTTCCTCTTCCTTTAAAAAAAGAGACAAAAAAATATATTTTAAACACATACTAGAGAACATCTAATTTGAAGATTTTGTTTCTGATGTGAAAAATTAAGACCACTGATAAAAGTAGGCTGGCTCAGAGAAACACGGCTTAATTAATGATGAAACCATCTTGCTTCCCTTCTCTTAAGGAAAATAAACATATTACATTGGCGCTCTCAGGAAATTACTATACCGAGAAGAACAAACACTTATTATTTGGAGCTTTTGGTATGAAAGGCAGAAATAAATATTAGTTATAATAGTCACATTTATATTCTCAATTTCATATTTTAAAATTTGTTAGGTATTATTACAGATGACTCCTACCATTTCAATGGAATTCCACAGAGAAATAGGTCAATATTTTTGGTTGTGACATTTCAGAAATTACCAAAGCAGTAAATTCATAAAGCCTACAATCAGATGTAAACCAATTAGTTTTTTCTTTCTACCTATGCTAAAAGATCATTCTAATGAATGTAAACATTTAGTACTTTTGACCTTTCATCCCTTAAATACTCCCAGATGAGTCTATATCAGTGAACTTTAATATAATTTTTATAGGAAGCAACAAACTACAGCCTATTCAAATACAGTGTATGTTCTAAGAGCTTTTAAAAAGACAATATAATAACATTGCTTTTATGTTTTAAAAAGATAATCATACTTGAGCTCAAATTTCATTCCATCTGCGAGAGCACCAAACAGTACAAATAAAAATGGTATTAATACTAAAAATACATCATTTCAACAATATGCATCAACTTCCATAGCATTAGTTATTTTTAGAAATGCTAAATAGAAAGCCAGATTGGCGTAATAGCACCAACAAATTTGAGTTATTCTTTGGTTGTTAAAAAAAAGTATTTTTAAAAAGTATAACTTCAAATGAATCATGCCGACAGTTCATTAAATCCTCATGATCATCCAAACTGAAATGACAAGAAATGTGAACCTAAAACATAGACTTGACCAAAAATGGAAAAATTATCTAAATATTTGCTTAAAATATACAGCTTATGAGCTTATCTTCTAGTTTCAAAAAGGAAAACTCATGCTTTTAAAAGCAATTAAATAGGTACTACTCAGATTGGAAAGTGGTTCATGTTTTCTCAAACTCTTTCATTCCGGTGTTATCTAATTCTTAAAATTTTACAGATTAGATGGGACTGGCATTATTATTTGACAAACAAGAGTTCTGACAGAAAATGTTTGGTTTTCAGGTTTACGGGTGGCTTTTCGCAGAGCTGAACCTCCACTGTCTCCAAGAGATACAAATGAAAACCACAAGAAACTCTTGTGTTTCTTGTGTTTTGTAGACTCTTTGGGGTCTATACCTCCACAACCTCCATTTGGTAATTTAAAGGTTTTTCAAGAGAAATTCAGAAACAAGTGGCGACCCATTTCCAAAAGCAAGCTCATGAACACTGCATAATAGGGAGGTTTAGAAAAAGAAAATATGCACTCTCATCTCTATATAATTGCTTCAAATTCACAGAGTAATTTATCAATTGCTACCCAATGTAGTGGTTTGTTTAAGTGTGTCAACTTGGCTAGGCTATTATTATTAGATAACAGGACCCAGTTATTTAACCAAGCACTAATCTAGATAGGTTGTCAAGGTATTCTATAATCCATTTCCTTTAAATAAAGGAGATCACCCTCGATAATGTGGGTGGGCCTCATCCAATCATCTGGAAAGCCTTAAAATCAAAAACAGAGAATCACTGCACAACAAACTGTGCCTCAAGACTACAGAATTAACGTGTCTGAGTTTCCAGCCTACCAGCCTGCCTGAGAGATTTTGGACTTGCTAGACCCCACAAACTCATGAATCAATCTTTTAAAATAAATCTCGTCATATCTGTACATACATCTTATTGTCTGTTTCTCTGGAGAACACGGACAGATATGATAAATCTACCTTCTCTTTCAGCTGATTTGTAGATCAAAAAGAAAAAAATAAAAAAGAATACAGTTCTTACTTTGTATTTTACGGAGGGGTTAGGAAAGGCCTTTCTGAGCAGGTGTTTTAAATTAGCATTTATATAATTATAAGTATTAATTTATATATTACTATGTGTCAGTCACTAATTTAGTTCCTTGCCTATAGTAAGAACCAACCATCCTATGACATGAGTACTACTATTATTATTCCCACCTTACAGATGGTAAAACTGAGGTCTCTGGGAGATTATGTGAATTATCTAAAATCACATGGTTAGAAATGTTGGAGTCAGGTTTCAAATGTAGGCTGTCTAGTTCCATAACCTGTGCTCAGAATGATTACGCTGTACTGCTTGGACAAGGCTGATAAAATTAAATTATGGTTTTAGATGTAAGGAATAAGGGATAAGAGGAATACAGTATAACTCTCACACTATTAAGCAAATGAGTTACTCCCATTCCTAAATGGAAAAAAAATGAGGGAAGGTATAATTGGATTTGAATGGGGGCAAAATCACATAGACCTATCTAAGGCCCAGAGGCAAGAAATTTTGTCTTTTGTATATGGAGTGAGATGACCAATAGAAAAGAAAGGCCAGGTCTAAGCCCTAGGACATTCCAATATTTAGAATTCTAAGATGTGGAACTAGAAAAAGATAGGAGGAAAAAGAGGTACTTCAGAAGCCAAGAGAAGTGAGAAAAAAGGCTGACCAGGAATGATGAATCAACTCCATGTAATGCTACTGAGAGGTTGAGTAGGATGTAGACAGAGAAACGGCCAGATATGACCAAAGCTGAGCCCCATGCCTCAGACCAGAGCAGGTTCTAGGGAGTGGTCAGCCT
>CM052811.1:39298181-39444176 GCA_028533885.1 Nasua narica
AGAATGGTATGTGAGAAAAAAGAACCATTCATAGGTAGCAAATTTATTTTTAAAACTCATGGGAGGGGTGCGTGGGTGGTTCAGTTGGTTAAGCGTCGGACTCTTGATTTCAGCTCAGGTCATGATCTCAGGGTTCTGGGATCAAGCCCTGTGGTGATGCTCTGTGCTTGGCGGGGGGGGGGGGGGGAGTCTTCCTGAGATTCTTCCTCCTTCTCCCTCCTCCTACTCATATTCTCTCTCTCTCTTTCTCTCTCAGATAAATAAATAAATCTTTAAAAAAAAAAGTTAGAATTCCATCTAAAGGCATGCTCACTCAGTCTCAGTTTTAGAGGGGTCTGCAGCTAGCACAGACATCCGGGGGTTCATCAGGTTGCTGGCAGAGATCACAGTTAGGGATGCATCAGTGAATCAGCCTCATCCTGGACAGTCTTATCCTGTGGCTATTCAAGATGTTTCTATCAGTTGCATTTCTGATTGAATTACAGACTTAGCTATTAGAAAGGAATTGCTTGATGACCAGGTTTCCTTACCATTATGTGGAAATGTAGACTATTTCTATTTGTGCATAATTGGGATCAGATGTTTTGTTTAAGGAATTTCCCTTAAAATAAGTGGAATTCAAATGAAATGGAGGTGACTTAGTGATTTTTTGTTGCTGTTGTTTTGTAATTAAAAATATCGTAAAATACTTTACACATTTACAACTGGTCAGTTAGAAAGTGTAAGAGCCTAATTTGTTGCCCAATTTTAGGAAGTCCAGTAACAGTAATAATTCATAGTAAAGGCAATGACTCCCAGGGTTTTAGAGCCCCCAGCGTGCTAGGTCTGGTGCTAAGCACTTAAGGTGCATTGTGTCATCTGTGTTCCACAACAGTCCTGAAAGTGTAGGTATGATTAGCCCTACTTAACTCAGGTGAACACTTAGTGCAGGGAGGATAAGGAACTTGCCCAAGTCACACAGCACAGGCAGCATGAAATTTGCAGATTTGGAGTTTGTCTCTGGGTCCACTACAAAACTGCCTCCCACACACACCTCTTAATGCTCCTCCTGCGACCTTGCCCACTCTAGGGTGGACAAGTACACACAGCACAACATGCCTGGGCACTGCTTTATATGTGCATTAGCCACTTTCCTGGCTTCTCTCTAGTCTCTGACCTTACCCTTCTTTCTTCTTTTACATGGATTTCTTTTTTTTCTTACTGTGCTTTGTATATCCTGTAAGCCTCTTTAAATCTATTTTGTGAAAGGCAAGAACAGTTTTACTTAGGCTGACAAGTCAGGATCTCAATAAAGGGTATTAAAGGAAATACTCCTGGATTGGCAATCTTCTCAACTAGATTCCACATTTTATTCATACAGATGTATAATTTATCACTCTTTGCAAGTCTGTGTAAGAATAAGAATATTTCAGCATCCACACTGTGTTTGTTCTTGCCACTTAAGCACATCAGCAGAAGGACTCATTATTATGGTTTTGTTGTTGTTATTGTTGTTGTTGTTGTTGTTTTTACTATTTGGATCAACTCCATTAATAATGTATCAATATTGGTTCATTAGTTGTTACAAACGTACCATAATGATGTTAGTTGTTAATAACAGGTGAAACTGGGTGCAGGGTATATGGTAATGTTCTATACTATCTTTGCAAATTTTCTGTAAATTTAAGATTATTCTAAAATTAGAGATTTTTTTTAATACAACAAGGTTAAGTGATTTTGTACAGACATGATTTTTCACAACAATGGGTGAACACCAAAGACTGAGATTGAAAGGTTGTATGGTAACTCTATTTTTAGTTTAATAAAAAAAAAATAATCACCAAACTATTTTCCAAAGTGGGTGTATGATTTTCCATCTGAATGAATAAGAGTTCTTGTTTCTCATCCTCACCAGCATTTGGTATTGTCAACTTGGGGAATTTTACGGATTCTAATAGGTATACAGACAATCTTTTTCTTTTACTTTGCACTTCCCTAATGACAAATGATGCTAAATATTTTTTCCCATATGCTTATGTGTCACCTATATATCTTCTTTGGTGATGTGTCTATTCAGGTCTTTTGCCATTTTTAAATCCAGTGATTCCTTTTCTTATTGTTGAATTTTAGGAGTTCTTAATACATTTTTGATACAAGTCCTTTAACAGATATGTGACTTAAAAATATTTTCTCCCCATCTATGGCTTGTCTTCATTCTCTTAGCACTCTTTCACAGAGCTAAAGTTTTTAATTTTAAGTTCAACTTAACAATTTATCTTTCATTCATCATGCCTTTGGTTGTTCCATTTTTAAATCACACCTCTACAGTCTGCTCAGTTTTTAAATTATTGTCTGTCTTATATCAGAATGTATTATTTTTATAGGCAGGGAATGTCTGTTTTCTTTCTTCAGTATACTATATTCCCAGTCCCCAAAATAGAGCAGGTACATAGTACTTAAATATTTGTTGAATTGTTCTAGTCAATTAACGGACATGGAGATCTTTCAGCATCAATATCATCTTATATAAAAAATGGATAATAATACTTCAAATAACAAACAAAATAATATTGAAAGAATGTATTCCAAGGGTCTTACAATGGAGTGGCAACCAATAAATGGAAGCTATTGCTTTTATTATTCTTCCTTAAAGATTATGGCATAAAAACTCCAGAAAGAGGGATCAGATGAAAGAGTAATCTGTCATTATCTCCCAATATGTTGAAACAAGAGCCATACACAGGGCCTCAAGTTCACATGGGACATTCCTGGGCCCTTAACTTAGTGCAAACTTTGGCATATGAATATATTTTATTTAACCAAATATGCAACAGTTAAAACTACTGCAAATGTTAAAATATGCATTAAGAGGAATCTTAAATTGTATAGCATTTTCACATTTATGTATTTTTCTTCATGAATATTTTCATATCAAACTTTTTTATTTTATCATCATTGTATGTATCTCTAGGTTTTTCTATTTTTTTAACTTCTGATATTAAAGCTTCTGACAATTAATTTTATTCCTGGATAACATTCTTTTCACTAAAAGAAAGAAGACTTAAACTAATTAAAGATGATGTGTTAGGGATTCTCAAACTTTGGAAGCATAAGAGTGGGATACTAGCTGGAAATAAAGATTCATAATGATACCCCAGGTATACTGAATCTGGGTTTTTGGGTAGGCTCAGGAATTTGAATTTTTATAGACATTACCCATCCTCACATAGGTGATTCAAAAGCAAGTGTCTGTGAACTTCATTTTGAAAAACACTTGTGAAAGAACCCTCTATAAAGAAGGGGAAGGGATGCCGTGTGAGTGACAGGAGCAGCAGTGGTCATGGACACAGAAGGGCATCATCAGATCCCTGACTTGGCTGTACTGAGTCTGAGACTGAAGACCAACTTCAAGGTCTGCTTTTGCTTCATCTAATAAATACGCACATTATTATATTACTTGATATTATTATTATCGAAAGAGTGAGAGAGAGAGTGTGTGAGCTGAGGGAGAGGCAGAAGGAAATGCAGGGAGAGAATCTTAAGCAGTCTCCATGCCCAGCATGGAACCCAACACTGGACTCGATCTCACGACCCCGAGATCATGTCCCGAGCCGAACTCATGAATCAGTCACTTAACCAACTGAGCCACTCAGGCATCTTGATAATATTATTTTTTAAAGCAACGGATCTATACTCAGCAAAATTCGAGCTCAAGGAACCAAGACCCAAAGAGAGAAGTGAGTATTCTTTCTCTTTCTTTTGCTCTTCCCTAGAATTTGCCTCTCAAATCTCCATTTTCTGTCCTGAAATTTCCTTCTTCCCTGAAGGTGCACCCCTTCTGTGGAGACCTGCTCCCCTAGTCTTCCAACCATACAAGAGTGAAATCTCACCCCATGATCAATAGGATGCTACATTAGAACACAATAACATATCACTCACACAAGGATAGTCAAGCAGCAGTGAAGAGTCAGCACACAGCACAGAAAGGCAAGTCCAGTATCTCTAGGAAACCAGAAATTCACAACACCAAGAGTAGAGGCATAAAAGCAAGGGATATTTGAGAGATACGCATCCTGAGAAAAAGGATAAGCAGAAGAGCAGCAGAATCCTTGCAATACCCACAGCTCTCCTTCTCCTTAGAGAGCCGACCTCTGTGGATAGTGCTCCTAGAGAGAACATTCCCTTACCCCTCCCCACACTGTGTTGTTTTATATATTAATAAGGTAGGTAGAGGATGAGAGACAGGACTATCTGACAGTAGGAGCTTCTTGGCCAGGAAATGGCCTTTGACCAGATCTTAGCTAGAGAGTTCACAGAGTTGATAACAACTAGAGCTTTTGTCAGACCAGCTCATTCCACCAACATCACGCTCCAATAACAAAGGGGGTGGGGAAAGAGAAAGTCTAAGTCATCAGGAGGCAAAGGTCTCTCTCCTCAGAGATGTGAGGGGCACCCTTCTCTAACTACTACTTTTTTTCAGTCTTGTGCTATCTATCTCAGTCCACTATTCATCATTTATTCAATAAATATTTTTTAAATATTTTATTTATTTATTTGAGAGAGAGAGCAAGCTGAGCATGAGTGGGGGGAGGGGCAGAGGGACAAGCAGACTCCCTGCTGAGTGGGGAGCCTGATGTGGGGCTCATTCCCAGGACCCTGAAATCATGACTTGAGCCAAAGTCAGATGCCTGACTGACTGAGCCACCCAGGTGCCCCAGTTACTCAATAAATATTGATTGGGTAAAAAAAAATCAATAATGGCTAGTTGATATCACCATATCACTTAACAGCTAAGGTTGTATCCAAACAAACAAAAACCCTGTATAAGCAGTGAATGGTTTGACCATCTCTGACTTAAAAAAATGGTTCCATGAAGAAACTACCTCTTTTATCTGTACCTCTTATCACTTCAGTCCATGAGATCCCTCTTAAAGTTGGAAGAGGGCCATGTACATGTCTGTCTTTACCCTGGCCTGGCATATCTTGGTGGCTGGGTCATGTCTTAATTGCTTTTATTTGTTGTAACTTCCTAGACAGAGAGTAGGAAATCAGAGAACATTGTTGACTGAAGATAGAATACCCAAGCAACTGTTCCAAGGCTCAAGAGGGGTGGAATTATAAAAATGGGATGGCATAGAAGCAACTACTGTGTTCCCTCTTAAATAGAGCTGCTTATTGGGCAAATATGAAGAAGACTGCTTATCACTCAAAGCACAACTTCTGGATCTATTTCAAAGAAGATTCATAAAGGCAATATGTGAGCATCCTATTGCTAGCAGATGCTGGTACATACCAAATAAAAAAAATTAAATTTAAAAACTCTTAAACAATTAAGCCTTAGAAACATATAAGAGACCCACACAGATGCTGGTAACAAACATTTTTTTTTTTAATCTAGAACAGTGGTCAAATATTAGATATACATGATCCATTAAAATCATCTCTTTTGTTCGAAACAATTGAGATAGCTTCAACCAATCTACTTTGGTTCTAATCTTTTATATAAAACTCATTGTTGGGAACATCTCTCCTCCTTTCTACCTGTTTTCTAGATAAAGAAATGTACTTTCTGCATTATCTTATGCAACCAAACTGAGCCTTTTCCATTTGTATCTACAATCACTCTTACCAGTGGCTCCCTCTCTTGGTCTATGCTCTGATACTTCTGATTTGGGTTCAAGAAATAAGTGAATAAGCAAAAAAATCATACTCTTTGCTTGTCTTTATTTTCTCCAATCACTCTTTGATTTTTCTCCTTCTACACTGTGGCAATCTTTGGAATCATGCCATAAGTGTTCACTATGTGCCAGGCTCCAGGGATACATAAAATCATGATAACATATGGTCCCTCATTTGAGTACCAGACTATCTGCAGAAGCAAAAGTATAATGATGTATATAGTGCAACAATAGCCAAAGAAGACTATGGTGAGCTTTCCTCTATATCTATTACTCATCATCAACTCTGTTCCTTCAGCTTCCTGAAAATAAACGTTTAAATAAAATTAATGACACCTTTCTGGCAAAATTGAAGACATCTTCTCAGTATTTATCCTCCCCAATCTCAGAAGACTTAGACCTAATTGCAACAGCATTCTAGAGTCTAGATTGATCACTGCCTCCTTTGCAAAATATTCTATTCCCTTGGATTTCAGGATTCTGTCTATCTTTGTTCTCTGGTCATATTTCAGGGCATACCTCTCCTCTCTATTTCTATCCCATCTTGTAATCCTAATTGAGCCTTTCATTCAAAACTGAACCCATATCTCTCTATTCTTCTCCATATATCTATTGGCAAGTACTCAAAAAAAAAAAAAAGTTCTGTCTCTGAAACGTTCATTTATCAACTTAAAAGATGTCAAATTTCTCTTTCTCCAGAGTTCCATTCCCATAGCATTAACCATCTGCTAGGCAGTTCCTCTCATTCATCGAGGTTTAAAATCAAATCAGTCATTTCTCCCCATCCGTGTCACCCCTTAGATATCTCAATTAAGTTGTCTAGAGCCAAAAATTTAGAATATTGACTCTTGTTTCTTCCTTTTAACAAATGGCAAATTTTTTATTCTTTTTCACAATGCTTATAACATCTAGTTTCTTATTTCTCTTCTAATTGCCACCACCCCAATCCTAGAACCTCAAAGTATTTTTGTTTTGTTCCCTCTTCAATATTACAGTAACATATAAGCAATCTGAGTCCAATCTTTCTCTGATTTAGTCAACTTTCCATGAGGTTACCAAAATAATCTCTAAAATATCACTTAAATGGGCAGGAGCCAATCAGCTAGCTTCCTTCTTTTCTTCCTATATTTATTGCATTATGTTGTCTATACACAGCCTAGTTCCTAAACTTTTCCACTGTGGTCCCTTCTTATCATATTACCAGATTTCTATCTATGCCTGAATATGAAACTTCTCATCAAATCAAGGCTTTTCTATCTATCCTCCAATTATCAATATTATTCTTATCTCTTCACTTTCAAAAATCAGGTTGCTTCAACCTGAAATGCTTACCCCACTATCCTTGACAGACTTTTAATCCATGCTCCGCTTAAACATACTTTCCTCCTTGCTAATTCTAGCTTCATACCTTTCTTCTCCAACAGTAATTTAAATATTAACTGTCCTACAGATTTGGTTCCCTAGTGTACACTTAAAGCATATTTCAGAGTGCCTACAGAAGGTCAGGCATTATAAGACATCATTTAGCACAGAATACATCTATCCACAACATATAAACATAGATTATCAGACTGTTTCTCCTATGTAAATCTCACCTCTCTAACTCTACTAAACTATAAGCTTATAGGCCTGCCATCTGCTACCTACTGTGAAATGCTAGCTGACTAACAGGGATTGATGAGTCATCAAAGTGGAGATAATGGACAAGAAGTGGATTAAGCACCTGGGGAACTTTAAAAACTTTGATGCCTGGGTCCTACTCCACAGTTTCTAACTGAACTGATAAGGATGAAGGCCTGAACATTAGTTCAGTTAATACTGAAGCTTCCCAGGCAATATTAAGAACCCCAGACTAGTCCACAGTTCAGAAAGAGTTTGCAATCCAGGAAAGTCTTGATGGTAAACATTAAAAATATTTGGGTGGGGAGCTTGGGTGGCTCAGTCATTAAGCATCTGCCTTTGGCTCAGCTCATGATCCCAGGATCCTGGGATCCAGTCCCACATTGGGCTCCCTGCTCAGTGGGGAGCCTGCTTCTCCCTCTCCCACTCCCCCGCTTGTATTCCCTCTCTCGCTCTATCTCTCTCTGTCAAATAAATAAATAAAATCTTTTAAAAAAATGTTTGGCATTCTCTGTCACAAGCTTTGTTTGGCTAGAGCTTCAATATAAAGACATGATTGGAATAAGTCCTTTTGTATTCTTCATTAGGAGCTTTTCTATGTATGGCTCGCTGGCTGCACAACTATTAAATCACAGTTTGCTGGGACGACACACAACTACCACGAGCTCCAAGCCACACTGAGCTACTCAGTCCCCTTCTGGGACACTACTAGATGCTGATTCAGCTCTCCAGCATGCTGCCTGGAAGGCCCAGAACTGCTCGGGGATAGGAAAGAGAGCTCTTGTTATAGGTAGTACAGAGTGATTTGATAAATTATAATTAATAAATACACTCTCCCATCTATATAACAGTTAATGTTTTTATAATTCCTTTGTGACTTCATTATGTTAAACACTACAGTGAGGAAAATGCAACAGTAGCTGTCAGTATTTGGAAAAACGGAGAAAATGGAGGGTTTAGTTTAAATCATGTTGTTTTTGGCTAAAGTAACATTAGAAATCAGCTATCTTATCCAAACGTCTGGTGCTCTGTTGACTTGTAAGCCTGCTTTGCTGACATTCACATCTCCTTCCCCTGAGTATCACCTGTCACGTGCTAGAGAGACCATGCTAAGTACTTTGGGAGTGGAAAGAAATACGTATACATCATTGTTCCTATCCTGATGAAGTTCAAACTTAATTTAGGAGACAATATACATATATGTAATTACTTTTACTTTAGCTGTGATAAAACAGACCAGACACACGGACACACACACACACCCCTGACATAATAGCCCATCTTTACCTAAGTCTAAAATATCAAGAGTTCTAAATTTTGAGTACAGTGATTTATATTCTTTAGCATCTATTTTGATGAATTTTTGTTGTTGTTGTTACTTGTTTTTAACAGCAATTCTATCAAACTTATACTCAAAACACTTGTTTTTGCAGGTTAGAACTTAAAAGCACAGCAAAAAAAAAAAAAAAAGTACAGGAAAGTCTGCTGGAATAATCTAGGGTAAAATAGCATCACCCCTCATACTGAGCATTTTTAAGAATTTGGCATAGAGTCTACGTTTAAAAGAAATAATATATTTTTCAAATGATAAAGAAATTCAAACAATACTAAATCTAGCCTAGAAATAATAATGGCATAAATAGATAATTTCATATATAATCTTGCCTTATTATAGTGATTATAATCATGAATGCTGTGAAATCTCAAAAAAAAAACCCAACAAGAAATGCTTCCGTATTAAAAGTCTGAAAATGGAGTTGTACAATATTAAAACTTCTGGCTTTGACTTGGGCTGAAAATTATTTAGAAAGTGGCAACACTTCTGATCATTTGACTTAAAAAAGCAAAAACAACTCAATAGTAAAAGATCACCTCTCATAGATTTAGTACTAAACTACACATTATTTGATAAGTGAGCATATACAGATACTACAGCCGTTTTGCAGGAGAATATTATTTCTTGATGTCAGCATTCCCTTAATTTGCAAATATCGTCTTACAGGTAAGAAAGTGGATTTCTATGATGCGAGGAAAGATACTAAGTTTTGAAGTTTCCAATAACTAAATAGTCCTATTCTAATCCTTAAGTGTTCCCCTCGATCTCATCTCTCTCCGAAAATCAACCCAGGCTCTCATTTGTGAATAAAATAGGGGTATGGGGCCAATGGGAAAATTGAATAAAACCAGATGGGCTAAGGAGATTATACACTAACAACTGAGATGGGGCAGAGAGCAGAAAGGAGAGCCCATGGGCACAAACACGAAGGAGAGCCTGAAGACCTGGTTGTCAGGGACCAGAGGCATCTCTCGCATGTGACAGACATCTGACCTCTATTTGAAGGTGAGAGATATTTGACAATGAGAGAAACAGAAAAAGAAAATTTCTAAAGCTTTTGCCCATAGAATGTTTGTTATTTTGCAGACTATAGTAATGTGTCCTTAAATTTGACACTATTCAGCAAAGGGGAGATGAGATAGTTGAGCTTTTTTTTTTTTTTAAAGTTTTTTTTTTTTATTATTTATTTGAGAGAGAGAGAGTGCAGAGGGAGACGAAGAGGCAGACTCCTCATTAAACGGGGACCCTAATGCAGGGCTTGATCCCAGGACTCCAGGACCATGACCTGAGCCAAAGGCAGACACTTAACTGGCTGAACCACCCAGGTGCCCTACTAGTTGAGTTTATATACAGTTAACACATAGGCATCATTTCTGATACATAATTTTTCTATAATAAGAAGTGGATAATATAGAGAAAGTTTAAAATATCCTCTATAAGAGTGACCTCTGTAAGCTGTCCTAAACTAGCATCTTTAAAAAATCTCACTCTCGGGGCGCCTGGGTAGCTCAGCTGGTTAAGCATCTGCCTTCAGCTCGAGTCATGATCTCGGGGTCCTGGGATTGAGCCCCATGTCAGGCTCCCGCTTCTCCCTTCCCCCCTCCCTTTGTTCATGCTCTCTCTGTATCTCTTTCTCTCAACGAATAAATAAAATCTTTAAAAAAAATTTCACTCTCATATCCCCTGGATAGGCTGGTCAAGAACTATGTTGGTTATTATATCATGTCCAAAAAAAATAGCATTCCTTATATAAGCTTTGAGAAAACCGAAATATTAATTTCTACAGAATGTGTGAAAACTAAATTGCGAAGAAAAAATAAATGAAAGCTAAAAGATTGTTGAAAAACTAGAAAAGAAAATATATCACCATAAAAGATGAATGCTTTGAGAAAGCATCCTAGGGACCAATCAAAATCCTCTCCATTAGGGATAGGTTCACTATCCTGAGTGCGGTAACAGTTTTACAGAGTATACATTTGTCAAAGTTTATAAAATTGTGGACTTTAAGTGTATGCAATTTATTATATGGCAGTCACCCTAAAAAAGAAAGAAAAAAACCCTACATATGCATGAAAACAAACAGTGTACATTTGCAATTCAGAAAGAATACCAGTCTTCAACAGCACTTGGAATTTGGAAGCTTTCATGTTGCTAAAACACGTACACAAATATACATCATCCACATTAGATGAAATATGTAAAATTTAACATTTCAAATTACATAACGATTTGTATTAGGGTAATGTAAATGAAATTAACTTTCAGGGGAGAGAAGATGGGGAAGAAGATGGCAGCATCAAGAATGATGGCTGTTGGTAGAAAAGGAGGGTTGGTATTTCCAGGGACTAAATATCTGTGAATTTAAAAAGTCGCAGGTTTGTAAGAAGAAAGGGGATAAAACATTTATTCACCTATTGCTCCATTTATTCAACAAATACTCATTGAAGTCTATGACTGCTAAGAACTGCAGAGCGTGTATCACCAAAAGAGACATGGTCTGGTTTCTAACTTTAGTGCGGCAGGGTAGAAAGTTATCAGTCAGGTTACCTCACAAATATTAAACTCTCCTGTGCAAAGTGATAAGGGAAAAAGCCACAGAAAAGTATGACAAGAGTGTCAGGAAAGGTTTCCTCGGGAAGGTTTTCTTTGAGCTGGGATGTGCACAATGAGTCATCCTTAACTTCTCTTAAAAGAAGAGAGCGTGCACTAAAGCCCAGGGGCAGGTAGAACATGATACATCTGAACAAATAAGACAGGAACTGGTCCACTTAAAAGATATTTTGGAGTTAAAAATCTATGGGACTTTTTAATAGTCTGTATTTGGAAGGAGAGAAAAATAACAAGAATGATACCAAGATTTCTGCAACGTGCAACTCAATACGTATGCAGGGCTTTGACTGAGATAGGAAACACAGGAGGGAGGCCAGGCTGGGGGGGTAATCTGTTCTGATTTCATGGTGCCTTGGCATTTTCAACCACAAATTCTGAACAGAACTACACCAAAATTAAAAACTTCTGTGTATCAAAGAACATAATCAACGGAGTAAAAAGGAAACCTACGGAAAGGGAGAACATGTTTGTAAAACAATATTTTATAAGGGGTTCATATCCAAAATGGATAAAGAATGCTCACAACTCAACAACAATACAAACTGATTTAAAAGTGGGCAAAAGACATGAATATACATTTCTCCAAAGAAGAGAGACAAAAGCCCAATAAGCATATGAAAAGATGCTCAATATAACTAATCATTAGAGAAATGCTAATGGAAAGCACAAGGAGGCATCACACTACATGCATTATGACGACTATGATAAAAAAGAAAACAAGCGTTCGCAAGGATATGGATCAACTGGAACCCTTGTGCACTGTTGGTGGAAGTGTAAAAGGGTACAGTTGCTATGGAAAATAGTACAGAGGTTCCTCAAAAAATTAAAAGTAGAATTACCATATAATCCAGCAAATTCCGCCTTTAGGTATATACCCAAAGGAACTGAAATAAAGAGGCATTTATATATTCACATCATAGCAGAATTGTTCACAACAGCCAAAAGGTGGAAGAAACACATGTCCATCAATGAATGAAGGGATAAAGAAAATGTAGTATATACATACATATACTAGATGTTTTCAGTCCTAAAAATGAAGGCAATTCTCACCCATGCTCCAACATGGATGAACCATGAAGACATTATGCTAGGTGAAATAACCCAATCACAAAGAAATACCATATGATCCCACTTATATCTAGAGTAGTTAAATTCATAGAAAGAAAAGAAAAGTAGAAGAGTGGTTGCCAGGGGCTGGGGCAATGGAAAAATGAGGAATTGTTATTTTGTAGATAGAGAGTTTAGGTATTATAAGATGAAAAAATCTGGAGATTGGCTACTCAACAATGTGGTAAATATACCTAACACTACTGAATTATACACTTAAAAAAAGATTAAAATGGTACATTTTATGCTATGTATATTTTAACATAATTAAAAACTTAAAGTATGCTGAAAAACTGCATTATAGCTAACTAGCTAGCTATATAATTAACTGATCCATAGAGAGCTAACTAGCTATGAACTGAAGATATAAATTTGAAAATCATACAAAGCAACAATAATTTTATTGTACTGCTTTATGATCATCTCCTCCCTCCTCTTTAAAACCCTGGGTATTCAATGACTCTGTAAGTATGAGGTATTCTCATCCTGCCCTCCCTGGAGTCTCAGTTTGACACAAGAGTCTGCAACCATCTACCAAGAGAAAGCAACTCAGAAATCTGGAAGTAACTGTGGACATAAAGCTTTTATAGCTGTGCTTACTGCCACAACTAGAAATATCTCTATTTGTCTATGCACCTAAGTCCAGTAAATATTAAAAATGACAGATACTGAGGAAAAACAAAAGACAACTTCTTTGAGCAAATATGCATCGATTCTAGAGATAAATCCATTGTTGGCACATCAATATATATCCCTCTTGAACAATATTATTCTTCCTACCTTGTTTGCGCACATCCTCTACCGCAGCGACCAATTCTTCTTTGAGATCTTGGCTCTCCTTAGCAATCTGTTCACCCTTATCAAGGAAGTTTTGAGTGGCTTGCTCTACAGATGCCGCCAGTACATGGGCTTTCTTTGATCTTCCTTTCTTTTTACCAGATGGGCCTTTGTTGCTTGTGTTGACAAGGGTCGTCACCTTAAAGATGAAAGAAAAACTGTCAAACTAATCTGCACAATCGTCTAGGAAAAAGAAAAACATATTATCATCTCATTTTAAAATAGTCCTTGTTTGTTAATTCATGAACACATATCCCATGACCTAATCTTAAGGAAAATGGGGAATTATATAGGTTAGTATATAAATAAATAGCCAGCCATTTATTTCATAGAGAAAAAAAAAAGTATGTGAATGAGTTGGAAGAGCAGACCCACTAGTAGCTTAGTTTCCAGTTCACTGGACGTTGTGCTTTGACAGACTGATAAGACACATTGCTCACTGGAGTAACCAACTTTGGGGAGGCAAGAAAATAAAAACCAATGTAGAATTGCCTCCGAGCCATGACTCAGGAGGACCAACACCCAATCTGAGTCCCCAGAGTCAGGATAGTGGTGAAAAAATAATTAATAAAGGATGGGCCATCAAAACCCATTACTTACAGGTCACTTACCAAGGACTTTTGAAGAGCTATGTTATTTCTGAAACTATCTCATAAAAACAAAATGGTAAATTTGATCTGAGGGAATCGAATGATTCAGTCTCAACATTTGGTTAACCAGCTAAAATTTCCAGACTTGAAATTAGATTTCATTGCCACTCCTTTTCCAAGTATCATAATTTGTATACATATCTCAACTGCCAAACTTCTTTTAGCAAGAATTATTTAATTTGCTAACAAAGCTGTTAGTATCTTTCAAACAACTTATCTCCTATAGATTTCTGATCCTTTATTTTCTACCAGTGAGAAGTTTGAGAGCGAAATGAAAAAAGCTGGTTTCATAGTCTTTTCAGGAAAAGTTGCGAGTCATTGTGGTCTCCATATTTTTTATCGGCTTCAAGAGAATGTGAGTGCTGTGGTTTATTTTCACTGACATCTGCACTGATTAGCAGACTTAGGATTTTATTAGAGATTATCAAGAAAGCTAGTCCAAAGAGAAGTTTCAAATGCTGTTGCTTCTGCTATTTCACTCTAAATCCAAGAGCAAACCAAGTGATTAGCCAAAGTCACAATTAATATCTAATCAGTTTATAGGGCAAGTGATAACACCAGAAGGAAGAAAGTAATAAATAAATGTGAACTAAGATGATGAATACAAGCAGAACCAATATTAAGAGGTGGTGAATGTAACACTGGGAGCTGTCATACTTAGCTCTCTTTTGACTGCTAAATAATTAGATACAGTGAATTAAAGAAAGACTCTAAGGACATTTAAGTACAAACACTAGACCAAAAAAAAAAAAAGGAAGGTAACATCATTAAGAATAAGACTGTCAGATAATGAGAGCTGTAAAATGTGTGTGTAGCCCATAACACATTAGTCTTTACAGTTCCACCCACAATGAGGCAACCATCAGAAGAAAGACAGCCTGTCACAAAAGTTACTTTCCTAAAGTACAAGAGTGTTTTTTTTGTTTTCTTAAGATTTTATTTATTTGACAGAGAAAGAGACTACAAGTAGGGGGAGCGGCAGGCAGAGGGAGAGGGAGAAGCATGTAGGGCTGGATCCCAGGACCCTGGGATCATGACCTGAGCTGAAAGCAAATGCTTAACTAACTCAGTCACACAGGCATCCCAAGAGTGTTCTCCTTAATAAGGATATACTCTAACACATTAACACATTACTCTTCTAAGACCTCAACTTCCCCAAACAGCCAATATCTGGAAATAAGTATAAAAGCTCTCTAAGCAAATACTGCAAACACCTCAAAAATCTTGATTTATGCTAGGCTCATTATCAGAGGCAAATACTCCTATTTTCACTGACATTTCATTTATTCTCATTTTATATACAATTCTGAGAAGTCCTGTGATCCAATTTTTTTCAGTCTTCTCAAATTACAAACAACAGAGAGGGGAAGGAGCTGTTAACTTTGGGTATATTGACAACTTGGGGGAGTAGAAGCTATTGGTGAAGCTGTCAAAATAACAAAATGACTATGTCATACATTCATTTTCTGTAAAGGTAAACATTTCAATTCTGTTATCTCATGCTGCATTACTGTATAAACATAGTTTAGGTATGCTCATAATAACAAGTTAGTATAAAGTATTACTTATATGGGAAAAAAAAGTCATGACATATTACAGGAAGTTCCTAAGAAATATGTGATTACATCCAAATGAAGCGAATCAATTCAGTCCTCTTTTAGTCAAAGCTCTAATTTACTCATGATGGAAGACCATGATGAGATGAAAGAGAAAAATAGAGGGGAAGTGATAGGGCTCCATAAATGCTCACATCTTAATCAGTTTAGAATAAAGAAACAGATGTCAACCCTCCCCATTGGTATTCAGTGTTTTATTAGAGGACGATGTCAACAAATTGGATTTAAAAAAAGAGATATAAATGTTAGAAAGACAAACCGTAAATTATGCTATTACCTATACAGAATATGACCATATCAATAAAATGCAAAAGAATTCAAAGACAAACTATTAGAATTACCATAAGAGCAAAGAACAAGGTGGGTAAATACTAGATAACAATAAATAAATCTAACATAAATAGCACTAACCAGTAAAAATAATGTAGGTTTAGGGGCGCCTGGTTGACTTAGTTAAGTGAATGACTCTTGGTTTCGGCTCAGGTCACAACCTCATTGGTGGTGGGATGAAGCCCCAGGTGGGCTCTGCACTCAGCAGGGAGTCGGCTTGAAGATCTTCTCCCTCTACCTGCCCCCTATACTTGCACATGTTCTCTCTCTCTCAGATAAATAAATAAATCTTTTTAAAAATATAGTTTTAAATATCCTATAACCATAAATTGATATCAGAGATAACCATAACACAAAACATAGATGGAGAAAAAGATAAAAATTTCAGTGAAGAACATAAAAGGTAACTTGAATAATAGACATACCATATTCTTAGATGTGAAGACAAAAATGTTAATATGTCATTTTTTTCCCCAAATTATTCTACAAGTAGCATTCTAGCTAGTTATACAACAAATCAGCAAGAAAGCCAAGACAATTTCTCTTCATTCAGTTTATTTCCCTTTCCAATTGCAAAGTTAAAAGGTCTTTAGTAAATTAGGGAAAGGTCAATTATGCATATGTAGGACTCTTGCTGCTCACTTTTTGGCCAGTATATCTCAGTCAAGCCATACTACACAACTCTCCAATTCAATCCCACTCTCCTCCTAGTTAAGCACATTCCCCTACCCTCCAGTAAGAATGGTATGGCACTCTACACTATTACACATTTTCCTTTTCTCCCACTTGAAGCTGTCATTTTTACTTTGGTGTTATATATATATATATTCTTTGGTGTTATATATTTTTATTCTTCTTGACCTATACCTATATTTACACTTAAAACTGTGAAAGTTAAAGCCATCTACCTCGGTTCTCTTCTGGTATTTTACGGATGAAGAAATTAGGCTTAAAGATGCATCATAGGTAGAAAAAATAACTTCCTTAAATTCATATGGCTCAAGAAAAACTAAAGGCTAAATTATTCCTGTGCCCAATACTATATCTTTAGAACTTTAGAACTCAGTAGTTTCTTCTAGATTTACTGTCTAACTGAATGAGAGGCTGTTAAATGATAAAATAATCTTAAAATATATTTATGCTTCATATTTGTCTCCATATTATCTGTATGTGTTATTTGTATCCTACTGTTATCTTTACATTCAATAGCATTATTTAGATATCTCAATGTAAAAAATGTACTTATCAATGTTAGGGAAACATTAACCAATGGTTTTATCCTACCTTTCTGCTATGCCTTATAACATCTGATGTATTCAAGAGTCTCAAGCTGAATAAACATATCAGGGATTTTTGTATTTTAGGACACAAAAATGTCCTAAATTTATTGCAACTAACAAAATGGTAGAGCTGAGGGTTTCCATAAAAACGGTATTCTTCTACAAGTAAAATAAAGAAGAATAAAGGTCTGAGATATACTAAAGAACAAGAATCAGAGAGTTTTTAATGAAGACAACCACTATTCAGTCTCACAGATACATCGACCACCTCCCCAGTAAGTGAGGGAGTATCCAAACTATCAATGCTAGCCAATAGCATAGGTGGGTCAACGTAAAAACGTAACGGAATCCATGACTGGATGCCTTGGAGTGGTCAGAGAAGCAGGGACACACTTTGATCAAAAGGCAGTAGTCACAGATGTGGTTCAGTGACCTCTGAGCCTACAGGTATCTGTGCCTAAGGTTCAATATTCAGACTGGCACTGGGTCTTGGGTAGACAGTACTCACATACTATTAAGTGTCTAGGGCTGTATTCTAAGAAATGGCTATTCTGTGGAAATTCCTGGTTGAATGTTATGCCTCCTCCTGCCCCAATCAGGCATTCTCTAATGCTCACATCAACTTTCACCCAAGCCTAGAGTCATATAAGATCCAAATCTCTTCTTTCCTTTCTAACAATTTGTGAATACAGCTTTTGTGCAGTAGGAGAAAGAAAGAAAGAAAGAAAGAGGGAGGGAAGAAGCGAGGGAGGGAGGGAAAGAGAGAGAGAGAGAGAGAAAGAAAGAGAAAGAAAGAAAGAAAGAAAGAAAGAAAGAAAGAAAGAAAGAAAGAAAGAGAAGAGAGGGAGGAAGGAAGGAAGGAAGGAAAAAGGAAAAAAGAAAAGAAAAGGAAGGGCAGTGCAGGGCGAAGGGAAAGGAAGGGCGAAGGGAATGGGGAAGGGCAGGTAAGGGCAGGGCAGGGCAGGGCAGGAAAGGGAAGAGAGGAGAGGAGAGGAAGAGAAAAAAGCTCTATCCCGCAACAGAGACTAGGAGTAATAGCATGAATACTGACATATATAGAATTGGAATGATATTTCCAAAGCAGTAAGGAGACCAGACCTACTTGAGAAAAAAGCCATATATGAATGATAAAGGAAGTAAAGTTAGACAGATGTGGTGGAACAAACTTTGATGAAAGCCAAGCAAAGAATTTGATTTTATTAGTCACTGCCAATTTTTTGAGCATATATTTAAAAGTGTTCATTTTTCTCTTTCTATTCATTTCTCAGTCCTCTGAATTTTGCTTTTATTCCCACACCTCCTGTAGCAAAGTTCTCTTAAACTGATCTCTCACTAAGGTAATCAATAAGTTGCCAAAATCTAATTATTTTTTATCACATCATACCACTCTGCCACATTTAGTGCTATTGACTCAAGTTTCCTTCCTTCTGGAAATGTCTCTTGGCTAATTCTCCTAGCAGTAATCTTCTCCAAACTCTTGTAGCTTTAAAAAGGACATCATCATCAAACTTTCTTCTCTCGGTACCTATCTTCATCTCCCTCCCTCCTAGGCTAGGAAAGGCATTCTGCTACCATCACTCCTTTAACTGGGCTTCTGAACACATCCTCCAGAAACCTGTTTCATTAACTATACCAGATTCTCTCTAATCTTTCACATGCCCCTTTCTGTAGGCTCTTCAACCTTAGTTTAGAAGGATACTAACTATTCTCTAGTTCTACCTCCAATATTTCTTCCATGTCCCTGCCTCTCATTTGAGAAGGGAAGAAATCCTTCAGCTTATTGGTAAGGATATAGTGGTCAAAGGTCCTAGAATCTTGACATAATGATGGTGTCAAAGGATCCTGGCCAACAGAAAACATTAGCAATAGCGAGAGGATAGGCAGCATTGTTTTCAGATGCACTGAAGGTATGATCTGAGTATAAAACCATGAGAGCCAGGCTGGTATAGACTGGCTAATCAACATCTAATGTCCTAAAAGCCCACCCTCCATTCCTGAGTAATAGCAATAAAGCAGGGGCAAATATCACTTCATTCTTTACTTTTTCTTGCAATATGTTTTATTGTAAGATGATTTGTTTACCTGACCATGTCTCTTCATGATCTCTACTTGATCAGTTCTCTGCTTCCATGATCTAAAAGCTCAATAGATATGGAATACTTATTTTTTCCAAAACAATAAGCCACAGTCAGGGCACCAAGACACTTTGTCTCAGCAACTCTGTTACGTCTGCCAAGACCAGCAACAGAGTAGTTTATCTAAGGCTTCCCCATAGGGCAGTAAATTGAAAGTGAACTCTGGAGACATCAACTGCTACTTGAGGCTAGTTAGAAATTCAGAATTTTAGGCCCCACTCCAGACCTACTAAAAGAGAATCTGTATTTTAACAAGATCCCTAGATAATTTATATGCACAATAAAATCTGAGAAACATTCAATTTTAGGACAACAATTTTCAGACTTGATCATGCCTAAAAATCACCAACATGCCTGACAGAAGACAAATTTATAGATCTTATAGTGTTTCTGCTCAGGTTGGTCTGGGCTAGGGAATTTTGTATTGATCACACAAAATTATGATATACATATGGATTATGGACCTTACTTTCAGAAACAATCTACTTGAAGAAAAAAAAAAGTGAGAGAGGTGAAGGAATGACTTTCAAACAGGTGACCTCTTTTCCTATTTTGGGTGTCATGGCATACCACTAGTCTTCAAAAATAGCTTACTGATGAATTAACCAACTGACTCTTGGCTAGAAAGCAATCTCCTCTATTGCACAATCACAAAGACCTTGGGAAAATAAGATTATACAGATGTGGATGCAATGTATGAATCAAACAATTGTCGGAGCTCTCCAGAAAAACAATAAAACTGAATCAAGAGCTGAAAATAAAAATGGCAACTTAAGCATTGTTTTGCTAGATTCATGTAGTTTGCAGATGTGAGTAGTAAGTCTTTGTGAATTCAACTGCTGCATCTCTCTGAAGTATTTCATTTATCATAATTTCTCAGTTACAGTAACAGAGAGCTATGATGACTGTTGTAGCTTAAAATGCAAGTTTTCTGAAGCAAAATATTTGAAAACAAAATTATCAAAAATAAGTTATTTATTCCAGGAGCAACTAAAAATAAATGAAAAATTCCCAAAAGAAGAAAACCTGTCTGACTTAAGATAAGAGAAAGTTAAATGCTCAAAAGGTAATATATTTGAAAAGATGAAGCTTCTCAGAGAAATCTTACATCAGGTTTTAGGAACTGCCAACTAGTCAAACAACATTTTCTTGAATTATTCCTTGATAACCTTGTTTATTCATTTAACAATCACAGAGTAAGCATAAATATGGCTTATGCTTTTCCTTATAAAATATATGAAAAAGATATATGCTTGCCTTGTGGTATACTCTATCAGAAGTTATTTCTTATCATAGAATCTCCATATTTAAAGTATTTGGATGTTGTGCACATTGGACAGAAAGGAAACCCAGCAAAGTGAGACTAGTTCTGGAGGAAAAGACTTTGATAATACAAACTTACTGTAACTTCATAATAACTAAAGTAAGATTTCCATGTGTCAGAAACTATTACACTAGGATTTCTTTTTTTTTTTTTTAGATTTTTTTAAAAAATGTATTTATTTGACAGAGAGAGAGATCACAAGTACGCAGAGAGGCCGAGCGGGCGGGTGGGGTGGGAAGCAGGCTCCCCGCTGAGCAGAGAGCCCGACACGCGGGGCTCCATCCCAGGACCATGAGACCATGACCTGAGCCCAAGGCAGAAGCTTTAACCCACTGAGCCACCCAAATGCCCCTACACTAGGATTTCTTATTGAACTGGTCTTTCTTCCCCAACACAACTCCACACCCCATTTTAGACAAAAAAAATTACATCATAAAATGCACAGTTGTTGATAATTCCACAGTTTCAAAAGTCAGAATCAGAGAAGACAGTCTTTTAATAATACACTAGTCAGGGTGCCTGGGTGGCTCAGTTGGTTGAGCAACTGCCTTCGGCTCAGGTCATGATCCTTGAATTCAGGGATTGAGTCCCACATTGGCCTCCCAGCTCCATGGGGAGTCTGCTTCTTCCTCTAACCTTCTCTCCTCTCATTCTCTCTCTCTTTTTCTCTGTTTCTCAAATGAATAAATAAAATCTTTTTTTAAAAAAAATGATACACTAGTCATTTATGGAGGGATAAAATAGAGACTTATTCTAACTCTTTGCCTTTGAAATTTCCTCACGTTATCTAATATTGACGATGTAGAATTCAGATACATGTTCACTGATACTGAGACCTGGAAACAAGCACTCTTAAACTCTGAAATAAGGATTTATTATTTAATCTGAAATAGACCTGAACTACCAATAGTTAATTATTTCTATGAAGAAAGCATATGTATAATGTATTCTATTTATTTTTTTGTAGATTCACTTTTTTTTTTTTTTTGAGAGAGAGAGCATGTGTGTGCAGCATGGGGAGGCACAGGGGAACAGAAGAAGAGGGAGAAACAGAATCTTAAGCAGGTTCCATGCCCAGCGTGGAGGCTGACTCAGGGCTGGAGCTCACAACTCCAAGATCATGACCTGAGCCAAATTAACAGTCAGACACTCAACCAACTGAGCCACCCACGCACCGCGACTCATCCTCAACTTTCTTTCTTTCTTTTTTTTTTTTAAGATTTTATTTATTTGGGGCTCCTGTGTGGCTCAGTTGGTTGAGCAACTGCCTTCGGCTCAGGTCATGATCCCGGAGTCCCGGGACCGAGCCCCACATCGGGCTCTCTGCTCAGCAGGGAGCCTGCTTCCCCCTCTCCCTCTGCCTGTCTCTCTTACTACTTGTGATCTCTGTCTCTGTCAAATAAATAAATAAAATCTTTTAAAAAAAAAGATTTTATTTATTTGACAGAGAGAGAGAGGAAGAATACACAAGCAGGGGAAGTGGTAGGCAGAAGGAGAGAGAAAAGCAGACTCCCCACTAAACAGGGAGCCAAATGCAGGGCCGATCCCAGGACCCTGGAATCATGACCTGAGCCAAAGGCAGATGGTTAACCAACTGAGCAAGCCAGGCACACCAACACCTTCAACTCTTAAATAAAACTACAAGGCAAACCTTCTCACTCGGTTGCTGTGGTACACAGTTCCCAAATATTTTCTTTTGAAGTACATGATACCAAAAAGTAAAATTGAGAAATTAACCCCCAAATAGAAAATCTATAATAAGTATATATATTATATAAATATAATAAATTTTTGTCTCGGCCTAAGTGGCTGCAATTTATGAAGAGGTGCAATTGTACTGGATTAGCCATTCATATAGATAAGAAATGATTCAAACTTATTTCCTAGGAAGTATCTCAGAAGTATCTGTAAGCCAAGATAAAAAAGGGTAACCTTCTCTTTTTTTTTTTTTTTTTGGTAGCCTTCTCTTTAGATACATATTCTTCATAAGAAAACTTTCTTTCAAGGATGTTAAGCTAACATTTTCCCCGCTCTCTATTAAGGCATGCTGTTTCATATTTAAGTAGGAGCCCAGAGGAGCTTCATTTCTCAAAACCTCTGGGGAGTATGGTCTAGATTCAATGCCTTACAAAAACGAGTCTGAGAGAAACAGCATTCAGTTTGCTTAAGGAAGTTCTGTCCATTCTCTCTCCACCAATAATAAAATTACAACCAGTTTAAATTAAAGCAGAAAAGCAAAGAGAGAAATAGTATTATATTGAAGACTGGTAAAAATGTTTTTAACTACCTTAGGGTGATAATACTTACATCAATGAAGGGATACTGCCACAGTGAATTTTAGGAAATCACTCTGTATACTGGTTTTGATGTCATTTTCCACACTATACAGAGAAATTTCCATATGACTTCAGTAGCAAGAATATTGCAGTTTCTCCTTACAAATTGGTTTGACTTTATGTTATGGACATTAATTGTATAATAAATTCATGCTTCCTTTTCGCATTGACTTCAAAAAGTTTAATCTAAATTTATGATCTGTTAGAAGGCATATGATTTGATAATTACTATTACTGTATTAGTCTCAACCTTTGCTCTTATTTGTGCTTATATCTACCATGCTTTTTTAAAAAAATCACTTTCCTTTAAGCTGTATTAACTTTCTAGTACTTTATATATCCCATAAAGTCTCATATTTTTGCTTAAATATAGTATTCTGTCAATTATAAAATAAGCCTTTTTCTCCATGCTTTTCTATATCTGAAATAAGGATGAGTCCTACAATCTATGTCATTTAAAAGATGTATTTGATAGAATTTTTTTTTCTTAGAGGCACTTAAATATGTATCTTTTAATTTATGGCATCTTAAATTTGATAAAACAATCACAAGATCAAATTTATTTAAAGGATCTACTTACCACCTGGGTTTTCCTAGAATCTGCATAACTTTCAATATTTTCTTACAGCCAATGAAAAATGAAATTCAAAATTAACACACTGCAACAATGCCAGATATTCACTGAAAGAGCATCACTTAGAGCTGGAGATTCAGTGAGTAAGAAGGCATTTCTGTTTTTAAAAGTCCTAAATGTTTTAACCATCTTTGTCCATCTGAGGAAATCCCATGCTGTTTTGAACGTCACTAAAAATAAAAGAATGACTAAACTATGTCCATGATTCACTACTTTGCATTTATGAAGGTTAAAATAAAATTAAACAAAATAAAACTATAGACTGTTCAAAGACAGCATAGAAACAAATCTGAAACCAAAAAAAGCGAAAAATATTTTTCAGTCAATGCAGTTAGCTAACGGATTCAGCTGACCCAAACTTCCATTCTCTCTAAATCCATCAAGTCTTTTTTACTGCAGTCTTTGATTGACAAAGACACCTGATTCTGGGGCACCTGGGTAACTCAGTCGGCTAAGCATCCAACTTTTGGGTTTGGCTCACGTCAGGATCTCATATATTGTGGACTGAGCCCCTGTCAGGCTTCCCACTTAGCAGAGAGTCTGTTGAAGATTCTCTCTCTCTCTCTCTGCCCTTCCCCCCACTCACTCTCTCTCTCCCTCTAAAATAAAATAAATCTTAAAAAAAAAAAAGGCACTTGACTTCATATTTTCCTTCTTTAAGATTAGTAGACTCTAATAATGTACACACTCTATAGGGAATAATGGACAATCAGTGGGATGCAAGAAAAATATCTGAACTTTATATTGGTGTTTTTTAAAGATTTCACTTATTTATCTGTCAGAGAGAGAGAGAGAGAGAGAGAGCACAAGCAAGGAGAGCAGCAGGCAGAGGGAGAAGCAGGCTCCCTGCTGAGCAAGGAGCCCTATGCAGACTCCATCCCAGGACACTGGGATCATGACCTGGGTGGAAGGCAGACACTTAACTGACCGAGCCAATCAGGCATCCCTATATTGTTTTTTTTATCTGAAAATATTTTTTAAATTAAGTCAAATTAATGTTTCATACAAGCGTTTACACTGGCACAACCACTCCAGCCAAAGGTCAGATGGTCCTGAGCCACATATGAGCTATCTTGAGGGAAGGGTGGAGGTTCACAAACCCAAGGAATTGGCAGTACTGCCCTTACACTTCAATGTATACCTAGTTAAGTGGATTTGAGGGTTATTAACTGATTTCAAACACACACACATACACTCACGAAATGGACCACAGACTTAAAAAGACTTGCAAAGAAACCAGACCTTGAAGATAAAACTAAAAATGTAAGCACAAGTAAATTATAAGAAAATACAGAGCTGATCCTCCCCCTATCTTAATACTAGCTCTCTGTCGGCTACATATGAGGCTGAAGAAAAGATAATTTCCTCAGAGCCCGAAGTTGAATTATGTGTTTACATCCATCATTACTAGCGATGAATCTCATTCCAGTTTTCCTGAGATATTAGCTAATGACGCTCTAAAGCAACTATGATTTGCAGAACTTTAAAAAAGTTAAGCCTACAGAATATTTAGCCATTTAGTTATATATTATATATTTATTATTTTTATTATGGTTAATAGAGAAGACTATTGTGTGCTACCAAACCTATTTCTTTTTCCTCTGGTCACAAGATAACACTACTTCACAGCTTCCCTTAGAGTTGATGTGGTCAGCTGAATTCTAGCCAACAGAATGTGAGAAAAGCTCTTGGTATGTGCTTTTCTTAATCAGCTCTGTTAAAATTCTCCTCCATGTTTATTCCTCCCCAAGAAGACAATTTTGCAAGCTAGGTTTTGAAGAAGATAAAGCCACAAGATAGAAGGAGCCAAAGAATCTAAGTTTTCCCTTGGAGGAGAGTGACCCATGAATCAGAAAGGCTCACTTAGATATTATATAATAAGATGAAAATGTCTATTATGTTAAGCCTCTGAGATATTGAGGCTTATCTGTCAGCAGCTAATATTAACTACATCACTCTACCATTTATAGTTAAAATAAAATATTGTTTTTAAAAGTTCACATCATTAATTTTAAAATATCTATGACTATATTTTATAATGTATTTAATATATTAGTTCAGGAATACACATTTAGAAAAATAAATAGCATATATTATAAATATATGCACACAAAGATACATACTTTGTGTAGATAAAACTTTGGGTGCTAGTCTTCTGCTTTTCATGCAGTTTTTTTACATACTTCTTTCTATGAATTGTGGGATACAAGTTCCCATTTCCATATGAGAAAGTTTAAAAGAGCCAAGTTCTTTTCTTCTACACTTTTGAGAAGCCACTCCTTCTAACAATTCAATAACCTAGGAATAATATGACTGCCACTTAATGGCATATTTCTCACAGCAGAAAACTAACAACATAGAGACTAAAATCACAAATCTAAAGTATTACAAGTCAGCTTACAAAGTTTTTCTCAGGTTAAGATCCAACTACTGAGTCAAAGAATTATTAAATATGAAATTTCAAGGAAGCCAGTTAATGCCTTTAAAAAACTAGGACAGGGCGCCTGGGTGGCTCAGTTGGTTAAGCGACTGCCTTCGGCTCAGGTCATGATCCCGGAGTCCCGGGATCGAGTCCCATATTGGACTCCCGGCTCTGCGGGAAGTCTGCTTCTCCCTCTGACCTTCTCCCCTCTTATTCTCAGTCTCTCTCTCTCTAATAAATAAATAAAAAATAAATAATAATAAAAAAAATTTAAAAATGGGACATTAGCATAGATATTGTTAAATAAGTCTATAAATACAGGTACATCTAATCCTTAGTTACATAACCTATTGTGTTTACAGACTCTCTTTAAATGCTCCCTGTTGACATTACAACTTTTACTCTTACCTGACTTGAGGAGGAGGCAGGTATGATTCCTGACCTGGGAGAACTTCAGCTGATTCTTTTTCTTTTATTTTTTTTTAAAGATTTTTATTTATTTATTTGACAGAGGGAGAGAGATCACAAGTAGTCTTAGAGGCAGGCAGAAGAGAGGGGGAAGCAGGCTCCCTGCTGAGCAGACAGCCCAATGCGGGGCTCAATCCCAGGACCCTGAGAACATGACCTGAGCAGAAGGCAGAGGCTTTAACCCACTGAGCCCCTCAGGCACACACCCCTGATTCTTTCTTTTAGCTCTTCAAGAGATAAACTGCATTTGGTGATGCATAACTGGAATATGGTTATAAGACAAATATGTTTCCTCCTCCTTTTCAATTTGAAATCACTTTAAGGAATTATTGTCAAAGGCTTGAAGATACCCCAAATGTCAGGATATTTCCCTCAGTACTTCCTGCCTCAATGCACCTCACTGACTATCAGCCAGATTTTCTACCTACTAAAATTTTGATCACGCTCTCGCAAATGACACATCTGCTATTTCTATCACTCACACACATCTTAAATTATCTCTTTCCTTCAGACCAAAATGATAAGTAAAACCCATGGTATAACTGAACATACAACACTCCCGCACAGACAGGTCTGGTGGTTAAACACAGCTACTGCACCTCCCACTGTCCCTGAACCCGCACAATGGATGTCATGGGGGAGTATCAATCAGCTTGAATACTAGGTACAGAAAAACACATTAACGAGTTTAAGGAATCAGAAAAAGTTATTCAGAAATAGATCAACCAGGCACAGAAAACACTGGAGACAACAAGAAAGGTAACAGGACCCGTGGGCTCAACACTTCTGATAAGGAAGTCTAAAAGCATCAACGAAATCAAAGATGCAACACAGGTGATTTGATTACTTTGTCAACATATTCTGTCTATTCTTATTTCGTTTGCTAAATTAATATTTGTTCCTGAAGCAACTTTCATAATTAATAACACCAAAACAAAGACATCTTGCAGTAACTTAAAAAAACAAAACAAAACAAAAACCCAAATTCTAATATGGACCAGGAGACTTTAGCATAAATCATGTTGATCTTTAGTAAACAATAAAACAAGAGGAGAATCAAATGATCAGGTTATTCAGAAGAAATCATACACGGTATTAATTTCTTTATTTTCACTTAATACTTTAAATGTTTTTTTTAAAGATTTTATTTATTTATTAAGAAAGAGAGAGAGTGAGAGAGAGCATGAGAAGGGAGAAAGTCAGAGTGAGAAGCGGACTCCCCGTGGAGCTGGAAGCCCGATGCAGGACTCAATCCCTGGACTCCGGGATCATGACCTGAGCCGAAGGCAGTTGCTTAACCAACTGAGCCACCCAGGCGCCCAATACTTTAAATGTTTTTAAAGAAATATCTCCAGCAGGAAAAGTAGGGACATAAACCTCATCTTATGAAATAAAAATGATCTGTACATTTTCTCAAACTTTTTCTAGCAGCCATTAAATTTACCCCATCTTTCTTTCCTCTCCCTTTTTCTTGCGTGTATGCTACACACTTCATACTTCTTGTGCTACACACAAGAAAAAACAGAAAATTTTCTGTTTCTTGTGTATGAACACAAGAAACACACACACACACACACAGAGAAAATAAAATATGGGCTAGAATTCCTATCATGCTACCTTAACTTTTATAGTTTTGTCATGTGACATGTATTTTTAAAATACTTTGTCAAATTCCAAACCCTGGTAACTTTGGTATACTTAAAACATAAATTTCAAGCCATCTTTTATAAATATTGATGAGAAGCTTCAGATTCTTCATACACCAAAAGATATAATAATTGGAATCAATACTAAAATGAAAAAATATATAAGCCATTAGTCTTTCTTGGAACAGACTCAACATTACCAGTCTCATATAAAGGGAATGATATATGCAAGCCACTGGGGGATACATTTAACACAAAGCCTACTGAGTTCTAGGGGAAAAAAAAAAACAAACCTGTTTTCCCACTAGTATATTTTAAAAGTTTCTTCCAAAAACAAAAACTAAAATGATCCCACCTAAATCTCATTTTTTCTATTGTTGATTAGATTCTGGAATCAGAACAAATCATGATTAAGAATGCCACCTTGTTCTTTCTTAACAGAACCTTAAATAAGTCCTCTCCAGATATGCCCAGGATATTACCCACAATAGCATATGTCAGTGAAAATGAGGAAATGAAAGTATCGTCCTTATGATTCAGAAAAGGAAACTGAAGCACTGAGAAATGTGCCTGCCAGAGATCATAAAGCACATTGATGAAGAATAATTCTGGTTTTAATTTGTCTGACACTAGCAGTTACTCCCCTAAAATAATGTTCAACATATATTTGCCTTATTTTATATACAGTTTACCTTTCTAAAAACAAAATTCACTGTATTTTATAGCTGGAAAATAAATGTGGCTACACAATTTCATTATGGTATGCATGGCATACCCTTTTTAAAAATGTTCTCTGGTTTTTCAAATAAATAACTATATCATCTAATGACTTATTTTTATTTCCACATGTATTTGTTATTATTCTCCCACTAAACTAAAAATCACTAGCAAAATGCCAAGGACTTGATAAAAAAAAGCCACATTGACATTTTACTGCTGGGTCATCTCTTTATGGATAGAATGCCAGCCTTCCACTTGAATGCACTGCCGTATTGTCTAGCCACATTTCTTAAGCATCACTTGTAAAAGGCTTCAAGGTTCTAGGGAATTGTTGATTAAATAAAGGGGAAAATGAGCAGGATGTAATTACCCTGTCAAGATTCTTCTTGTAAACCTTTATTTGGACAATTCACAAAAAGAAAGCAGCTCATTTCTCTTGGCGTTTTTGAAATTGCAGTATGGGTCTAAATGATCAGTACTAAGCAATATTGCAGAATGAAATGTCATCAAAAGGCAGTGGCATGGGACAGTGGAAAGCATATAAGTTTTGGAGCCTGCCATTTCTTACTTGGGTGAGAAATCACTGAATCTGAGACTCGGTTTCCTATTTTTAAAATTGAGGGTAATAATGTAAACTTCACAGAAATGTGGTGAGAGTTAAATATGACAGCTTATTTGAGGTACTTAGTAACAAAGGAGATGCTTCAAAAAATAATAGTGAACACACCACCATGTGCAGAAAGTCTTGGATATGACGTCAGAATACTTGAACTTGAGCCCCAGACCAATCACTTATTAGCTTGTAATAGTGAGGTCAGTTAATTTCTTTGGACCTCTTTTTTTCAACTCTGAATTAAAAATTATCCCTAAGTTATTTTAAACTTTACATTCTATATCCTAATAAAATAAAGTTCTTCACTTGTGGTTCATGATGATAAGCTTTATACATAAATATTTGAAATTTTTTTCCTGTATCCACTGAAATAGACTAAATAAATGGGAGAATATTAATTTAATATTAATGCTGATCCTCAGGTGACCATTCTAGTCTTTTACCCAAGTATCCCAAGTATTTTATGAAATTTCTCATAATTTCCTTTAGCTATGCATCTTTTCTCATATGTTTTTCTAAACTTCCAAACTGAAAATACCTCTATAGTGCCATTAAATGGGCTTAATTTCAGTCTAATTTTTCATTTTAAGCAATGCATACTTCACATTTTTCTTTACATTTTTCATACAGTATAGAGAATAGTTCAACAATCTTTTTAAATTAAATATTTACATTTCAAAAAATTATATTTTTAGCAATGTGATAGTGATTTCAAGGAGCCGAAGCTCTGCTGAGCCGGAAAGTCTTAAGCAGGTGTTTAATTGGACTAATTAAGCAACATGTAGTCACTTCCGGTTTTCCATTTGCTCTTTGTGAATGTAGATAAGCAACACAACTGATTGCCTAATTAGACTATTTAAAACCAACTCACTTTTTATAGCCAAGGAATTTTTTTAACCCACAATTACAAACTCAAAACATAGAATGTGATCTGAAGCCTTACATATTTTTCTTTTTGTTCTAACCACCATTGTTAATTTTTTTTCATATTACTTTAAAAACATTAGTATAGGAGTTAATAAAAGAATAATAAAATGCTCCCCATATATAAAGGACATAAAACACTCTATGGTTTACCGCTCTTACTGTTTTTCTTAGTAAAAATAATATGTATCTTCTCTTGCCTGACTCACTCTGAATAAAAATCAATTTATTTAGTTGGCCTAGGGATCAAGTCTGAAAGACAGGCCACATTAGTACTATAACCACTTAAATCGACTAGCTATACACCTCTTATGGTTATCAAACTTCAGATGGAGAAGGGAAAAACATAGTCTTCTTTTTCTTATCCTTCTCCCATACCTGTAGACAATAAGGATGCCCCAAAAGTGAAATTATAAATCATCAGACAAATCCAAGTCCATTTAGGGTTCCTCAAGGTACTGTCTATATATTCTTGAGTAATGTGTGTATATAAATCAGGGAGTATAAAACATAAATCATATGTTTTCTAACTGCAAACTTCTAGCTAAATTTTATATGACCCATGTGCCTAAGCCCAATCTCACAGCCCTGCACTTGGAGATCGGCAGACCCCAAGGTTACCCAGAACATGGTGAAATGCTCAGGCAGCTAGATTCATATGCACTTTCTTTTTTTTTTTTTTTAAGGTTTTATTTATTTGACACAGAGATAGAGAGCACAAGTAGGCAGAGCAGCAGGCAGAAAGAGAGGGAGAAGCAGGCTCTCTGCTGAGCAGGGAGCCTGATGTGGGGCTCGATCCTAGGACCCTGGGATCATGACCTCGAGCTGAAGGCAGCTGCTTAACCAACTGAGTCACTCAGGCGTCCCTCATATGCACTTTCTTATCAACATCGGGGGCCTCTCGTTATTCACTTACTGTGTTGCAACTGCTTCCTTCTGGACTGAAAGAACATCTCCCAGGCAGCACAGGAGAAAGAGGAACTGTAAATGATGTGCTGTAAATCTATGGGTCACAGAGATCTCGTAGAAAAGAATAGGAGAGAATCTCTAAGGCATTAAGGAGAAGAGGTATTTCATGACACCGTGCATTGACAAAAGAAAGAAAAAGCAAAGAAAGATGAAAAAAGAAATGAGAGAAGACAGTCTTTTATGGTAATTAGATGATTAGATTTTCTTGGATACCTGAAAAAGTATAGCTATGAAGTCCTAGGAGAAGGTCTCAGACCTTACCCAATGCCAAGTTTATGTTATCTATTTACTATTAACATTAGGATATTAGAAGAAAGCACATGAATATTCATGAACTGACCCTTCTGCCAGTAAGGATAGGAAATCACATTCTTGGGGAACTTGCTCTGAAAAGCTTTAGGTATTTACAATGTCTTTTCTCCATTAATCTGCATGACCATACCGAAAAATGGTACCAATCATATGCCAGAGAGAAGTAACATCATATGGATTCTTGCTAAACCATCACAAGGAGATCAGTAGCACAGCCAGGCATTGAAGCCAGACCTGATTCTCTCTAGTCATCATTCTAGCCTGATCATCTTTTATTTTATGTTTGAATAGCAAGATGGATTTTGACAATTTAGATAGAGATGTTTTCCTTTATGATATGAACACACATAAAATTCATATAAAGTGAGCATTATGGCATGCTAAATATGAAAGACATGCATCATTGTGGAAGTAGAATCATAACTTCTAATTACAATGAAAGCTTATACACTCACATTCTGGGCCTAACTTTCATAAAATATAAAATGTAAGCAATGCTATTTGGACAAAGGCTTCTCCATGGTCCCTTCTAGCTATGATGTGCTATTAATCTGTGCCACATAGCAGGAGAAAAGCCAGACAAGGCAGCAAAATGACCAGAGAGCAGGTACTTCGGGGTAGTTGTGTTGCAAAGACAAGCTAGTCACTCATGACTGACTCATTAATTCTTTAAAGTGGTGCTAGCATTAAACACTAATATCTTTGGTAAACCACATGGAGTCTACTTCATTCCTTTAATATTTGAGAAATGTAGAAGTTCCCCTTATTCTCACAAAGATTTCTTAAGGAGCCACCAACTGAAGCAGGAAAAGGAGAACATCTCCTGTGATTCTTAAAGCACCAAGCCCTAACACAAACATGAGAATCCCCAGCCTCCCCTTCTTGTGCCTTTTTCCCTTAAGAGGTGTCACTTGTCACAACAGGGACAGGCTTACTAGATGAAACCCACAGTTAACTGAGAAGAGAATGGGCAAGAGAACTAGAGAAGCTATCTGGAGAAAGAGGCTGGGGCCATCAGAGGCCATTAGGTGTGACTATATTCTGTGTTGGGCTGGAAACACAAATTTCATTATGTATCAACATAGATAGCAACCAGCAGGGCAGCCCAGGGCTCGGGATGGTGGAATGATGGAGGAATTCTAGGCTGCTGCTGCTCTAAGGTAGGTAATTGGTGTTGATGCCATGATGGGTCAGAGCAAGCTTTACATTCAAGGCTTTCTAACCCAGCCAGGAGACGAGCTGGGAGCTCTGTAGGGAGCCAGGCCTGGAACCCTGGGCTTTAGTACAGAGAAGAACTTCAGCACCAAGAGAAAAGAGGCAGGGAAAATGAGTCAGAAGATCATTCCCCAAAATCGAACCAATCTGTAAGGGGTGGGAAAGGCTAGAAATCACATATATTTATCTCCTGGACATAGAGTGCCATATATCTTAGCAGTAAGGCTCAGGTGTTACAACCCGTATGGTAGGGGGTTTGCTTCGGGAATGCTTCCAACTCCTGTTGTGACTAACTGGACACTGGACAGGCCTGCAGCTCTCACATGCAATACCCTTTGAACCAAGCCAGGTATCTTCCTATTATAAATAAACCCAGAATTCTGCATGAAGCCAGAGCACATGTATGTGCAGCTCGTAAAACAGTAGCTTCATAACTGAGTGACACAGTAAGTTCTGAAAACAACTTACACTGTCTACTTTGCTGATGCTGGAACCTTTATATAAAGCAACCTTTGTATACACTTGGATGACAAAGTCATTTACACAATGAGTAAGACAATGAAATTCTAATGTGGTGTATAGAGTCTAAATACTTCACCTCCTCACTTCGGTTTCTCTTCTTGCAGTGCAACACCCATTTTAACTCTCAACAGCTAGGCTGATGTCAGTGAGGGGAAAGCAATCTATGTTTAGAAATGACTTTTGATAATCAGTGCAACCCAAAAGATTCTCTTCACAAGATAGAAGAAAGTGTTGCCAAAGAAATCAGCAGGGCTGCAAGAGAGCCCCACTCTAAATCTGGTTTTAAAAAAAAAAAAAAAGGCATCCAATCTTTGCGAAACTAACAGGACTCATGAAGGAGCAAGCAAGACAACCATGCAAGTCTACAGGGAGTGAGAAAGACACTCATCTAACTCTGCTTGCTTTTTTGGCAGAAAACTTTTCTTATGGAAATAGCAAACCAATTTTTTTTATCTTATTTTATTTTTTAAAGATTTTATTTATTTATTTATTTGACAGAGAGAGAACACAAGTAGGCAGAGAGGCAGGCAGAGAGAGAGGGGGAAGCAGGCTCCCTGCTGAGCAGAGAGCCCGATGCGGGGCTCGATCCCAGGATCCTGAGATCATGACCGGAGCCGAAGGCAGAGGCTTATTAACCTACTGAGCCACCCAGGTGACCCTAATTTTTTTTTAAGGACCTTTAGGGGCATCTGGGTGGCTCAGTGGGTTAAAGCCTCTGCCTTCGGCTCGGGTCATGATCTCAGGATCCTGGGATCGAGCCCCGCATCGGGCTCTCTGCTCAGCGGTGGAATCTGCTTCCCCCTCTCTACCTACTTGTGATCTCTCTCTCTGTCAAATAAATTAAAAAATTTAAAAATTAAAAAAATTAAAAAGGACCTTTATAAATGTTACAATATCCCATTCATTTACTTTATTCTTTGGCTTTTTTTATTCTACCATATTTACTTACCTTCATTCCTAATTCCTTTCTTCAAAATAAAAATAAAAGGCAGTTTCAACTTTGTAGAAATATTAAAGTACACAGAGGAAAAACCAAGTGTTGTAATTCAGAATAACATTACTCTCAACTACAAAATCGAGATCAGCTACAAATTGGATACTTAATTTAGCGACTCACCTTCCAGCCTCTACAAATTATTGACTGAGCCTACTACGTCTTTATGCCACTCAGGATAATGTTCACTCAGGTGAACGACACAGATTGTTCTTATTCTCAGGGCAGTAGAATCTAGCCATGGGGGAGAAAAATGTTACAGAAGTAAATGTAATAAATATGTAATACAAATCTTAACTGGTGAGACAGGAAATAATAGCATGATGAGACATAAGGGAAGCAGGCAGTGGGCTTCCTTGGATGGATGGTCAGCAAGTCAGTGGGAGTCAGGTTAGATATTTTCAGGGAAGAGAGATACTGTGAGATCTGTAAGTACTTCTCCATGCTGACACGCTAGCCAGGATAATTGTGGAAAACTTCCATACTCTAATTATTAACCACTCTAGACGCCCAGTTAACACTTCAGCGAACTGCCTGTTTACGTTAACTCCACGCACATTTTCGACAGCATGACGATCCTATCACACACTCCCACTCTCCAACAAAACAAATTCAACCACTGCTTCCACCTCAGACAATAAAATTTGCCCAGCTCACACACTCACACATGTGGGTGGTCCATTTCGGTGTCTGGTTTATCAAACATATTAAATATATTCTGCCTTTTAGTGGTGATAAGCCCATGCCTATGTTGCTACTCATTTCATGCTCAGGGCTGCACAGAGAGTGGGGCTCATAGTGGGTGTTCAGAAAATGGAAGTTGAATAAATGAATAAATGACGACATGTACTTCCTAATTATTTACATAAATTACTTTTTGGAAAATTACATCAAATTCTAATGTAAAAGATTACCACAGAAAGTCCATTGGAAAAGTGATGAAATGTTAAGAAATATTACTATAAACACACCATTTCTACTTTTTCAGACTTTTTTTCTAATTTATTTGAATTTGGACCCCTCTGCAGTGTATATACAGCATTATTATAAAGAGAAAACATTTTCCATCGTATTACATAATACCTCCTCAACAATATATTATTTTACTTCTTCATCCAAATATATTAATTTGAAAATTAGAACATACAGTGGTGCCAGCATATTTCTAATGAGAATTTTCTGTGTTCTGAGTACCAAATTTGAATATATTCAGTAGAACTACTCTACTAAAAGGGGCTGACATTTTCTGTTCGCAGTCAAGATTATTTAGAACCCATTATTACAAAGAAAGTTATTTTACGACATAATATTTAGGAATACAATATATGTGTTTGTATATAGATAAGGCCATTCCTACCTATAAGCAATTTATTAAGCAGTAAGGCAAAGCAGGTACAAATTATGATTTGAAGTTCATATGTAGAGCAGAAGTCTCTAGACACAGAATGAAGAAAGTACCAGACTGCAGAATACAGATGCTGAGCTTAATGACTGAGATCTTGGCCCCATTTAGGAGCATAACATGGTATAAATTATACTTTTCTGGACCAAATGACAAGTTAGATTATATACTTCATCTCTTAAGTCACCCATTAGTTTATAGACAATTTTATCATTATAGAACACATATATGTGTTCTATTTTATTTGGCCTTTCCTTCCCTAGGTTTTGTACAGTGTTAAAAGTAGTAGGGGGAAAGTTGTCCTAAAATGTGATGCCCATTCAGAAACTTTCCCATTGAAAGCACTAGACATTTCAAACAAAAACCTTTTTGATTTAGATGTGCATGTATTGCCTTATATGTTTTTCATAAACCAACAAAGAAGGCAACAAAAGTAATTCACAAGAGGTAAAAGATATGTCTTTTATAGAAGTGAGGTCTAATGTTTAGATGCAATGCCTTCCCAGAGGCTTCATCTTTAAGTCACAGCCTGAATTACATTGTTCTCTTTTTTATATCAAACTAATGGATAAAGGCAGCAAGAATTCTAAGACAGCAGAAAGTAGGGACTGATCATTTTTTATCACTGTTAACTACCTGACTCTGGAAATTTGAAATTTTCAGAATTAATGAACCAATTTCACTGACAATTAATTTATTAATAATGTCAAATTTTATGGTAGGCATATGTAAGTCTCTCATCTACCCACAGTATGTTGAATAGGATTCCTCTAATCTCTATAGGGTTTTACTATTAAGAAAGGAGATAATTCTTCTATCATGAAGCACTTGCTAATAAATGTACTTGTTAATTGCATCTGAAAAGTAATACATATTGTGTCACAGAATAAACCAAAGCATGTAGTTACCTGCAAGGGAGATACAATTTCTACAAGTAGATGTTACATCTGATGTCTTGTATTTTTCCCTTTATATGGACAAAATTGTTCTCCAAGCATCAAACTTGACCCAGGAGATTATCCAGGAGTTCTAAAGTAAAATGGCCCTCAAGAGACTCCAGATGGCCTGAGTGCTGGGAGAGCTAAGATACCTCATAGGGATATACATATCCATCCTAGATTTCATGGAGGTACCAAAATCCCATTCCAACCTTGAGGACTTTGCTGTCAGGCCAGAAAATAAACTTCTTCTGATTCAGGTCAACCAGTATGTGTATTCTAGAATGGAGGGTGGGTTCTACTTCAGGTTCATGAAGCAATGTTTACTTCCTACACTTTGCCACTTCTATGTCCCATATAATCTCTGAGCCCGATTCCACCTTCTGAACTGCTATCCCTAGATACCTTGATAGGTATTTGACTCTTCAACTGACTCATTAAATCACACTTTACTTTGACCTTGGGTTCACCTTGATCACATTTACTCCTAATTTTTTCCTATGATGTGACCAATGAAATCAGTCATACCTATAAATACACATTACAGAATATGAGACATTGCTGTTTATATATCTCAGATTTATGGTATCTTAGCAATGATCTGGTCAAGCTTCCAACTACCCAGCAATCTGTCAGTGGCTTCTTTTGGCCATGCTATTGCTGCTTCTCCTTTGGTGTGGTGTAGCCATGCCTTCATCATGCAGCCTAAACCACTCTTCTCTTAGGAACCCCGTATGTAGAGGTCATGGTGCCATGAGTTGGCTGGAGAAGACAGTTCCAAAAACAGTGCCGCATCTTCTGCTATCTCTTCACTAACAAAAGTTGAAGGGAGCGTGATAGAACTGAGCAAAAGAATGAGAAAGAAACCGCCACTTGAATTTTTCTAAATCAAGAAATTCACTTATTCCCAAGGCAGCCTGTAGGTTTTTCTCCTCCCCTAGATAATGTTTACTCTCATCAAGAAAGTTATTTATATAGTTAAAAAATGTACATAGTGCAAAAAGGCTTTTACCAAAACAGTAGTCTTTGTGTAACTCTCCCCACCGCCTACAGCACTCATACACAAATAGAAGTGACTCTGATTGTCTTAAAAACTGTTTCTTCTGGTATTCACAACCATATTACCATATGATGTCTACGTTTCCATTCATTGAGCCTAGATCTACCATCTAAAGGAAGACATGCTTTCTCATGGTAGTCCTTCAGATTATGTGCAGATGCTAGCAAGGCCTTCCTCCACCTTCTTTCTTCATGCTAAATACCAGCCATTCCTCAACTCCTACTCTCTGGTTTTTAAGATCTTTCCCTAAGTGTTTGCCTTCCTGAGGATACATGCTAGTTGATCAACATTCCTTTTAATTTATATATAAAATAAACCTGTAGTAATGTCCCAGAAGTGGACTAACTACTAAAGAATTCAGTGAGTTTATTAATTGTCATGAATGACACACCACACTTCCATGCCTGGAATAGTGAAAGCTTCCTCTACACCTTATCTCATTCCCCTGCACAGGTATGTTGGAAGGTGATAATCAATGTTTAAGAAGGCAATTAGGGGGGCGCCTGGGTGGCTCGGTTGGTTGAGCGGCTGCCTTCAGCTCAGGTCATGATCCCGGAGTCCCATGATCGAGTCCCATATCGGACTCCCGGCTCTGCGGGAAGTCTGCTTCTCCCTCTGACCTTCTCCCCTCTCATTCTCACTCTCTCTCTAATAAATAAATTAAAAAAATCTTTAAAAAAAAAAAAAAGAAGGCAATTAGGGGCATCTGGGTGGTTCAGTTGTTAGGCACCTGCCTTTGGCTCAGGTCATGGTCCCAGGGTTCTGGAATCGAGCCCCATATGGGGTTCCCTGCTCAGTGGGAAGCCTGCTGCTCCTTCTCCCACACCCCCTGCTCATATTCCCTCTCTTGTTGTCTCTTTCTGTCAAATAAATAAATAAAATCTTAAAAAAAGAAAGAAAAAAAGGTAATTAGACCTCTAAAGATGGTGGTTTTTCAAGTTCAGCTGGGTCAACGAACGAGTGTTGAGAGACACATGGAATGCACATTTGTCTGCATATAGATGAGGAAGGGGATAGTTAAAAAGTTCTCTTTTTCCTTATGGGTTGAACCACCACTACCTAAGGTAATCATGTTATGTGTTTTAGAAGTGAGCACATGTCTAATACAATTGATATCAGCAAGACAACTGAAAAGACAGAGAGAATGTCTGCAATTCTCTAATGAGGAGGGACCACCTGATAAACACACTTGCCCTGGACAAGTTTTTTTAAGTGTAGTAAAAAAAGCATAATATGAATTTTATCATCTTAACTATTTTAAGTGTACGGTACAGCAGTGTCAACTATATGCACACTTTTGTGCAACAAATCTCTAGAGCTTCCCTGGACAGCTTTTTATGTCTGTCTGGCCAATGGTCACTATAGACTGTCCTGCTGAAATCCTGGAGCACTATATTGTATAACTCATATTTGGAAACATGCACCGTTAGAGGAAGAACTAGTCTGAAATCTAGGTTGGAGCAGGTTGTGCCCTACACACAGGTCCCCGATGATGGTACAAACAAGGCTGAATCCAGCTCTCAGTCTTAAACCCCAATTTTAATCCCAACTCCAACCCAAGTGTCAACCGCAAGAAGGGGCAGCTTTTGTTGTTGTTGTTGTTGTTGTTGTTGTTGTTCATACATAGGCCATATGAGTAAGTACTGATCCTCTTGGAGGACAAGGAATAGGGGATAGAGAAACAAGGCCAACAAGTAGGGAAATCAGTGAAGGTCTCTTCCTTGGGTGTTTTTCGTATCAACTTAGCAGTCATGTTTAGTGTACTGTTTGAAAGGATTTTTTTTATCCTGTACACTAATTTTCTTTAGTTAAGTCAGCACTTGTGTGAAGTCTGAGAAGTCTGCCCATAGCAAAATATCTAAATGAATAGGGCCACAAATGAAAATTTTATCTGCCTCCCGTACATACCTTTGTATGTATGGTACCATGTGCAAAGTACTATCAAGGAGACACTCTGTCCCAGGCAATCAATAGCAACAAAAGTAGTGGGAGACCCTAGCCATGCTGGGAGCCCAGGGATCCACTACTTGAGTGATAGAAGCTCCATGAGGGGAGGGATCTCGGTCAGTTTTACTAATAGTTCTAAGTAATTAGAATAGTTCCCAAGACTGAGTAGGTCGTGAACAACTATTTATAGAATGAATGATTCAGGGAGAATGTGATAACATGTGGATTTCTATGTTTTAAAAGCCCAATTAAAAAGAGAAATAATTGTAACCTGGATAGATTTCTTTTCTTTCTTCCTTTTTAATTTTTTTTTTTGTAAGGAAACCTTGGCAGGATACCACTGTTTTCTAAGGAGTCACATACCTGCTGCTTAAAAATCTGTTGTTGAATATTGCTAGGCATCTTAATTAGGCTTATCAATCTGAGTTTCTAGAATCAACATGTTCTTTTTTTGTGGAAACTATGGCAAAAACTAGAGTTTTTGGTTTATGCATAATTTACCTATGATTTCTTAAACATTAGCTTTGAGATTTCTTTCACAAATTCCTTACAATTTTAAAAAAATTATGTTGACTGATGATTCAATTTGCATGTCAATATTGGAAATTTGCATTAACAAATAATTGTTATTCTAAAATATCTATTAATACTGGTTGGCCAAGTCCAAGCCCTGTTAGTCTTTAAAAACTAGCTCCTATCTCCCCTGATTAGGAAATTCTTCCCTGATCTCTGCCATTTCTACTGTCTCTCCCTTTACCTATTATGTCCTATGATGGGCAAGCTAAGAATAATATTTGCATTTTTAAATGGTCAAAAAAAATCTAAAAAATAATTTTAAAGATCTAAAAAATAATAAAAAATCTAAAAAGTTCAAGTTTAATTTTCTGTAAATGAATGTTAGAGTAACCAGATACACCCATTTGTTTACATTTTGTCTAAGGCCAATTTCTCTCTACAAGGGTTTAGTTGAATAGCTACAACAGAGACCAGAGGACCCATAATGTCGAAAATACTTACCCTCTGGCCCTTTAGGGAAAATGTGCCCCACCTCCTATTCTTAACCATCAAACTGAAGTTTTCTGATGAGCTAGCCAGGAGTCATGGTCTCTTTTCTGACTTATTTGTATATACCCACTTTACCTCTTGTTTGTAAGAAAATAAAGGAGGAAGGTGGGCATAGGAAGACTGACAATTCCCTATTATTAGAGACAGTTGGGTCTGTGATCCATCTTTTGTCTTTTGTTTTTATCTCAACCTCACCTTCCTTTTGTCTCAGAGAGCAAAGTACTGGAAGAATGAGAGAGAGAAAAAGAAATTAGGCCAGTTCAAGTTTGAGTGTCATTAAATCGGATGACAGCACAGGGATCTGATGAGCTTTCCTTCTGCAGCGTATCTGGAATCCAAGAAAAAAGTAATAGCAGAAGGAACAAGGAGGCAACACGGTGCAGCTAAATGCAGTGTCAACAACAGTCTATGAACCACTTTATCTTCAGTCTGTTCTCATTGCCAACGAGACAAAGAAATAAAGAATAAATCAAATAATATCAGTGGAGAGACAGCCATAGGTTTTCTTGCTTCAAACAAAGGTAAAACTGAGCTGGAGTTACCATTCCACTTTACAGCTAAACACAGTCCAAAATAAGTATCTTGAGAATCTACTTATGCCTGACACTGTTTTAGAAATTATATCTACCCTTTTTTTTAAAAAAAAAAGAGAAATAAGATTATTTCACTAATAACCCCAGACCTTCTTTTCCCTCTTATTCAGTTAGTAGTGGTATGTATGATCGTGTTTGATGACAAAAGTAATCCTTTGCTGAAAATGCCTCAAGGCACATTCAGTCCATAAAGAATGGATAACTGATAACTCAAACTAGAAGGCAAAACAAACAAAAAAATAGAACTAGTCCTGGTAGATGTTTCTCTGAAAATAGATGATGTAGACATTATTAAGTGAGAATAAGTGTGTACTCACACACAGTTATACAGCACACATCAGAAATGCAAATACACACACAAGCACTCTTCTCTTAGACAGGGTTGTCATATTTAAAAGCCGATTGGGTTTGGCTGATATTAACGTACAGGCGCAAATAACTCTGCAGCAGATCTTTATTAAAAGAAACAGAGATAATAGAAACAGAATGTTTAAAGTGAATGTTCTCACTGCGTTTAATGTGTCTCCCATGGATCAAAACATGCTCCACTGACAGACACATCCATTCAGTTTCTTTCTCAAGGCTTACAAATATAGCGCTGTTTCCTACATAAGATCCGTCCCTCATATACATTCCTTTATAGGTTCTCAAAGTTGGTTTTGAGCATTTTTTCAAAAACCATTTAAGCCAATAACTCACTGTAAGCATAACAGAAATACAGTATTTTAAGATAATACATAAATCAGATCATCAAGAGCTGTAATAATGTGGATAAAAGCAACAGCATCATTAAGGAAGCATCATTTGTAATTTGTTCTTTTTTGTGGAATAAGGCAACCATGAGGTGTCACTCACTGTTCTGAGACAATGCTTTAGAGGAAATACAACTTCTCCAAACTAGTCAGGCGGAAGCAGCTGCCAGGCTCAGAGACAATCAGAGTTCCTACCATGTTCCCACCAAGTCCACACAGTGACTCAAAAAATATCATCTCTCTTCATGTGCACAGGCTTTCCAAATTCATGCAAGACAAATATAGGAATTCATTCCTAATCATACTCTACCCTGGGGGGAAATGGTTGGTAGCAGCCAATGAGTGCCATTATTATTTTTTAAAGATTTATTTATTTATTTATTTATTCGTTTGTTTGTTTATGAGAGAGCATGCACAAGTGGGGGGGAGGGGAAGAGAGAAAAGGAAAGAGAAATCGCTCTCTTTTTTTTAAGATTTTATTTATTTAGGGGCCCCTGGGTGGCGCAGTTGGTTGAGCGACTGCCTTTGGCTCAGGTCGTGATCCTGGAGTCCTGGGATCGAGTCCCGCATCGGGTTCCCAGCTCCATGGGGAGTCCGCTTTTCACTCTGACCTGCTCTCTCTCACTCTCTCTCTTTCCTAATAAATAAATAAATAAAATCTTTAAAAAAAGATTTTATTTATTTATTTGACAGAGAGACAGAGAGATCACAAGTAAGCAGAGGCAGGCAAGAGGGAGAGAGGGAAGCAGGCTCCCTGCTGAGCAGAGAGCCCGATACAGGGCTCGATCCCAGGACCCTGAGATCATGACCTGAGCCGGAGGCAGAGGCTTTAACCCACTGAGCCACCCAGGCACCCCTCTCTCTTTTTTTAAGATTTTTTAAAAGATTTTATTTATTCATTTGACAGAGAGAGCACAAGCAGTGGGAGTGGCAGGCAGAGGGAGAGGCAAGCAGGCTCCCCACAAAGTAGGGGAAGCCCAACATGGGACTCGATTCCAGGTCTCTGGGATCATGACCTGAGTCGAAAGCAATCGTTTAACCAACTGAGCGACCTCGGCACCCTTTTTTAAGATTTTTAAAATATTTCATTTATTAGACAGAGAGAGAGAGAGAGAGAAAGCACACACAGAAGAAGGGGGAGTGGCAGGCAGAAGAAGCAGACTCCCTGCAAACCAGGGAACCCAATGTGGAGCTTGATCTCAGGAATCTGAGATTACAACCTGAGCCAAAAGCAGTCACCTAATGAACTGAGCCACCCAGGCGCCCAAGGAGAGAGAAATCTCAAGCAGACTCTCTGCTGAGCCCAATACAGGGCTTGATCTCACAACCTTGAGATCAAGACCTGAGCTGAAATCAAGAGTCCAGACCCATAACCAACTGAGCCATCCAGTTGCCCCCAGTGAGTGCCATTATTGAGCTCTGAGCCTGATGTGTCCAAAGCAGAACTCATTAATTTTTCTCCTCTGATTGGAATACCCACTCCTCACATGGTGTTTTCTGTACCTGTGAATGCTTTTGACATCCTTTCAATCACCCCTTTGGCCCTGCAAAAGTAGTCACAAAAACCTTTGATCCCAAGATCTTAATCTTTCTCCCGTTCTTCCTTTCTTTAGTCCAATTCTGTAACCCCTCCCCCTCATCCTAGTTTATCAAGTGAACTATCTTAGTTCACTTGTCTTCCACTTCTCATTTCTAACTTTTGTAAAGATATTTCCATGGCTTTTGAGCTTCAACCCAAGTAGGTACAGTAGGTACTCCTGCTGAAAACCATCAAGGGAACCTCACTGCCTACAGAAAAAGTGAAAATTCCTTAGCCTATATTCATTATTGTTGACAGTAATAACAGCCACAGGTACCTTCTTTTGAATGACAAATATTTTTCAATATTTTACCCCTAATCCCCACAGTTGCCCTATAAGATATGGCATCTTCTCCCTATTTTACTGACAGAAAGAATGAATCTCAGAAAAGTACTGTAACTTTCCTACTGCCCTTACTCCCTGGCAGATTACCTTTTATATACTCAAATTTCTTTACATAGTTATTAATTAAATAAGTAGTTGTCTCCCCTTCTCTTCTGTATCTTTTGTTAATACCATTAAAGCAGATGGTATTATAACTTGTTTTTGTTATTGCTGTTGTTAAATTTTCATCTTCAGATAAATGGTCTTTTTTTTTTTTTTTTAAGTAGGCTCCACACTAGTGTGGAGCGCAATGTGGGGATTGAACTCACAAATCTGAGATCAAGACCTGAGTTGAGATCCTAGGGTCAGACACTTAACTGACTGAGCCATCCAAGGAGCCCCTAAATTGGCCTTTGATTAACTATTAGAACCCATCCTGTGCCAGGTTTGAATGTAAGAGTTGCCATCTTTCCTGAGGTCAAATCCTCCTGATTCAAAACACAGATGGTACTTCACTTGCCCCTTTGGTAATTAAAAGGCCCTGTCATAATATGTAAAAATCAGTGAAGGAAGTATAATTCATTTTGCATTTCAATTTCATTCCACTTGAGCTACCTGAATGAAATGTAAATCCTCAGACTAAACCTTTAAAACTATAATAGGTAATAGGTCAAGAATATCAAGGACTGTGCTCGCTTCGGCAGCACATATACTAAGAATATCAAGGACTGTCTCCCAATCTTCACTCAATTTGAAAGAGAAAAAGACCATTTTATACAATGTTAAGTAGTATATTATTACCTCTGGCCAGAAGACTGCAATAATTTATAAACAAGTTCTGCCATCTCTTACAGAGAAGGAGAACTGATCTCAAACAATAGTTTTACATGTAAAGAGATTTTGATCAAGATGAATTCCATGAATATTAATTTAAAGAAGTAAAGCACTGAAACAGGACATAGGTTGTAAACTGTTTACAAAAACAGTACGATTTTCTGAATATTTACTTTCTTATTCTTTGTAAAGCTATTATTATTATTATTATATCTACCTATGTAAAGTAACACTTAAATCATATTTTGAATTTAATATATCACCGTAAAATATATAAAAATGTATAATATATAAATTTACTTATTTATATATAAAATAATATATAATATATATAAAAGTATAATATATAAGTATATTTATATATAAATATATAAGAAATAAAATATATATAAAATATAAAATAAAACACACAAAATATAAAAAATACATCTTTCTGTAAGAACTGTGGCTGAGATGCACACATCCCCTCTCAAATTTCTACTTCTCAAAATGCTGACCTTTTACCCAGATGAAAACTTATCAAATAGATTTTGAGGAGAAAAAGATTTTCATGATGTAGCTAGATCCAGTATATCTTATAATATTTTACAGAGCTGGACCGTACTTACAATAATGAGGAATTAGCTAATAGCACTGGGAATATTTGTTAATAAACTCAAATGAGAAAGGTTCAAAAAAATAAAATAAAATAACAAAATATATAAAATATATAAAAATAAAATATATAAAATAATATATATAATGTATTATTTGAACAAAACTACCAGACAGACAGACAGACAGACATGGTCTACGCAGCCAGGATTCTGTGGCTGAGGGACCAGACCAGGTAAGCAGCATCCCTTATCATACTGTAAAATGTGTTAATGCCTGTTTAGAAAACTAACTTGGAAAAAAATACGTTGATAATAAAATTAGAATACCCAACTCCAAAATTATAAAAATTTCAGTTGCAAAAATATCACAAGAGTACCCGCCCAGAGCTACTCACACCACTAGGAGTTAGGTACGCTGACCTGCTGCCGGCCCATTGCCCCAAATTTTCTTATTCTTTCGAGTCTCTGCTCCTTCCACTGTTACCTTCCCCCTGGAACTCTTATTACCTAGTGAGTCAGTTTTATTTTCAGAGAGAAAAGCAATTCAATATATTTTGTCCCCTGGAGGTCCCCTAGAGGCACAATATGTCTGGACACATTTCCTCCTTAGAGATGAGGCAGGGAAAGGGCAGTATTTAATCCAAAAGGAAAGAACCTCTTACAGTGAAACTTCAGCAATGGCACACAAGTGGAAATCTTTGCAAATGAAAGGCTTGTTCTCCCCCTCACTCATCCTTTGCTCTCAAATAACCTCAAGCCAGCAAATTGCTAATTTATTCATCCTAATTTTTTTTAAGACTTTATTTATTTATTTATCAGGAAACAGAGAGAGTGAGAGAGAGCATGAGAGGGGAGAAGGTCAGCGTGAGAAGCAGACTCCCAGGAGCTGGGAGCCCGACATGGGACTTGATCCTTGGACTCCAGTACCATGACCTGAGCGGAAGGCAGCCGCCCAACCAACTGAGCCACCCAGGCGCCCTCATCCTAATTTTTAATCAGAATACACTAATGGACTTTGATCCCTCTGTGCCTTTTACCATCCTGTTATTTCTTCCCAGAATGCCCTTCTCTCCCTTTCTCTTTCCTGCCTGAAACTCCCCGTTTACTCTTCAGGACCCTGACTACATGTTGCCTCTTCTCTGTAGCTTATCCTGCTTCTCTCACACCACCTCCAGGCTTAATGCTTCCTCCCTCATTTGTACTCACATAGCACTATATAAATATTTTAATATAAAACTTACTGACCCAAAATTATTTCTAAATCTTTCCACCTAAATAGCTCTTTATAAACAAGGATAATGTATTCCTTTTCTTTTCTTTTCTTTTTTTAAAGATGAGAGCGCAGGGGCGGGGGGGGGGGGGGGAATTGCAGAGGGCAGTGGGGAGGGAGAGGCAGAGGGAGAGAGAGAGAGAGTTTTAAGCAGGCTCTACACCCAATGCAGGGCTCAATCTCACCACCCTGAGATCATAACCTGAGCTGAAATCAAGACTCAGATGCTTAAACAACTGAGCCACCCAGGTGCCCCAGGGATATTGGCCTTTGTTACAGATAATGTGCTGAAATATTTATTGCAATCAAGCATACGCAATACTATATAAAATGCTATTCTTTTATATTTATATTTTGGTGTTATTTTTCTTTCCATATTGCCATTTCATATGGGCCTTTGGGTAAAGGATAAAAAAACAAAGTAGAGAAAATCAACACTTGAACTCAGGCATGGAATAACTGTATAACAGGACAGATCTCCCCACCTCACTGTACAGTTTCCTCATCAGTAAAATCAGGAATTGGTCTAGAGCAGGGTTTCTCAGTCTTGGCACTACTGACATTGTGGCCCAGATAATTCTATTTACAGCAGGGAGTGAGAGGGGACTGTTCAGTGGCTTATAGGATGTTTTTAGAGCATCTGTGGCCTCTGCCTACTAGGTGCTACCAGCACTCACCTATACGTGACAGTCAAAAATGTCTTTAGACATTGACAAATGTCCATGATGAAGAAAGGGGGCATTGAGATTGTCTACAACAGAGGTTTTCCACACTTTTGAGCATGGGAATCTTTTTCCCAAAGAAATTTCACCCATTGCATGAACAATTGCAGGGCTTTACTGAAAGAGGTAGAAATGCCCTTTGATTTTTTTAAACTTATTTTAACTTTTTATTAAGAAACTAAAGCAAAACAACAGAATTTCAAAAACTAAAATACAGAATTCTAATTTTAATTCCAAAGAAACATGAAACCTACACCTAGAATTAGGAATCAGAATTAACTAATATTTATGAATAAAGGGGAATGGCAAAAGTGCTTTCAGGCATTATTTCTTGCTTAGTAGTCTCAGATTCGCATCCCTTTCCTTCCTGCTTCACTTGGACAGGATATAGAAAGAAAATCTTTCTCCTTTAGATTTTAAAAACCCCCTAAATTCTATGATTCTCCGATCTTAAAGAAGCCCAAGTGGAAATACCTAAAACATATGCCAGATACCTGTTTCCAGTTTCTCCAAGATATTTACCATTAAACACTGACATCTGGAAAGATCAAGTTGAATCTATGTGCCAAAATTTAATATCAGCCACACAACTGGAGATGGTGAAGTCAAAATACTTTTTATTTTATCTATAGAAGAGAATCCTCTCCAATTGTCACAGTACAGTAAGAAAAGTTGTCCAATGAAGTTGTTTGAAGCTAAGGATACAATGATGACTATATACGTATATATGTGCATATGTGTATGTATGCATATTCCTTTGTATACATGAGTATGCACACATGTGTATATATATTTTACCAAATATATATTAACTTTCTCTTAATAATAAATTTTATAGGGCGCCTGGGTGGCTCAGTGGGTTAAAGCCTATGCCTTCAGCTCAGGTCATGGTCTCAGGGTTCTGGAATCGAGCCCCGCATCGGGCTCTCTGCTCAGCAAGGAGTCTGCTCAGTCTCTCTCTCTGCTTGCCTCTCTGCCTACTTGTGATCTCTTTGTCAAATAAATAAATAAAATCTTTAAAAAAATTATAAATTTGAAAAATGTGATCTAAAATGCATCATGTTCAAATTTAAAAACAAAATTATATATGTAAATGTATGATGAAATTATTACTACATATACATATATTCATTCACTCACTAGAGTATAAAGTAACTTATGTAAAATGTTAAAAGCTTAATCATTGGTTCTTTCTCTGTGTCACCAGAATATAAAAGATTTTAATGCAAATTCTTAACAATTTTTGCTAATATTTGAAAGTTCTAAATTAAAAAGTTGGACCATATTTAAATCAATATAAATATTCCGTTCAAAATTACTCCATATTGAATAGTTCTGAATAATAAGAATTTAAAAATGACACAGAAGGATTGGCAGATGTACCTAATCTGTAGGCAGAAGATAAAAAATCCTGAAAGGAGAGTTCAATTTAAAATTCTAACAGTAAAATTCTAACAAAGGAAATGCCAACACTGGCAACCACATTTAGATTCTCTCTATTCTATGGTGACCCAGAGCAAACGAGTAGATATCGAGAGGAAGGATTTCACTTTTGAAAGGCAAGACAAAATTCAGCAATGTTAACACATACAAGGAAATTGAATGGCCCATCTCTCTAACTGATTGCAATCACCTTATTCCAACTTTGAAAACAACTAATAATCAGTTATAGTCTTTTAAACTACTGATATGAAGTAATAGGTTTTTGAACCACTGCCTGTCTTGTGTTTTCAACCAGATGTTTAATCCTTGGGTAAGCAACGTTTCAAAATAGACATGCAGATTAGAACTCACCCACCTGTCAAATGTAGCAGAAAATAGCCTCTCTGCTAAATTGGAGAAAGACAAACGGTCCCAATGGAGCTATGACAAGTTCCCCAGATTTCTTCTCAATGCTTAGAATCTAGATGTCTGGACACAGCTGTTCTCAGTTTGTTTCTCTGCTTTATTTCCCCAATGCTTCCTTTGAATGCAGTGTTTTCTCTAAAGGTAACCACTTAACCAGTGTCACCAACGGACTTCTGCTGCACACACACACACACACACACACACACACACACACACACACACACAGTTGAGGAAATTAAAAAGGACCTTCTTTCCTTAGGACTCAACAGTTAACATCGTTCATGGTTTAGACTCAGAGGCAGAGGTAAAGGGAGTGTATAAAATGGACCCACTTGAAAATGGAAGCCACTTATTTTAGATAAACCCAACATTGGGAACAGAGCAATCTATGGATGCTATGATTAGAATAACTAACTTACAAAACTCCAGAAATAGCCTAAGAGGTAACAAAATCATTGCAGGAAAAGTGCTTCCCCAGAAATCCAAGACAAGAGGGCATGAAAGGAAGTAAATTAAGATCCAAGTTCAGAATCTGTGAGGTACTTAAAACGCTTTAGTTGCTCTCCATTGACTTTCAAAATAAAACAGAAATATCTTAATGTTAAGTTACAGGATTCTTTACAATCTGATTCTGTATCAATCTCTCATCACTCATCCTACATCTAACCCTCCACAGTACGATTCAGAAAACATTGTCTGTAAAAGCCCAGATAGTAAATATTTTAGGTTCCATAGACCATATGGTCTTTCATATGCAATTACTCAACTCTGCTGTTGTAGCATGAAAGTGGTCCTAGACAATATGTAAAACAAAACAAAAAATTGGCATGGCTATGTTCTAAGAAAACTGCATTTATGGACACTGAAATTGAAATTTCATAGATTTTTACATGTCACAGAATATGGCTGTTCATCTTTTGATTTTTAAAAATCATTTAAAAATGTAAAAATGGGGGCGCCTGGGTGGCTCAGTCGTTAGGCGTCTGCCTTCAGCTCAGGTCGTTTTCCCGGGGTCCTGGGATCGAGCCCCGCATCAGGCTCCCTGCTCAGCGGGAAGCCTACTTCTTCCTCTCCCATTCCCTCTGCTTATGTTCCCTCTCTCGCTGTGTTTCTGTCAAATAAATAAAAATCTTTAATAAAAAAATGTAAAAATGCAGGGGGCATAGCGCTGATAGAGCATAAAACTGAAGGTAATCTGCCTTTGGTCCACAGCCACAGTCTGACCATCTCAGCCTCCACAGCCTCCAATTCACTCAGACAATCATCTATGAGTCCCTAGAATAAAATACTTTGAGTACTCCACACATGCTATATTCTTTTTGCCATCATAGGCTTTGTACTTGTTCCTTCTCTTGCAATACTCTTCCCACATCCTTCTCTGACAAACTAATTTCTGCTCATCTTTCACCTTTTAATTTTTCTGAGATTCTTCTTGAGTCCCTCAAGGTACCAAAGTATTCCAAGTGACTGACTAAAGGTTCAGGACTGATGTTTCAGTCAGATAGCTTTACCAATAAGAAGGAGCTCTCCTTCAGGGCACCCGGGTAGCCCAGCCGGTTTACTGTCTGCTGTTGGCTCAGGTCATGATCCCGGGTTCCTGGTATTGAGCCCAACATTGGGCTCCCTGCTCTGTGGGGAGCCTGATTCTCCCTCCTTCTCTTCCTCTGCCAGCTACTCCCCCTGCTTGTGAACTCTCTGTCAAAAAAGTAAATAAAATCTAAAAAGAAAAGCAGTATAGTTAAGAAGGAGGGCTGCTTTCTCTGTATCACAACCTAAACTTCCCTCAACCACCTCTGTCAGTCAGCACAATTCCCTGAGCAGAGGCAATAGACAATGGTTGTGACAAACATGGGGTGCTTTGGATCAAAGGTGTCCTTAATATTTTAACACAGTAAAATCTCTTACTCATTTTTGTGGCATCCCAGTCTCACTACCTTTGCTTTCCGTTTTAAGAAGGACATACAGCAAGGCTATCTAGAGGCCACTTGCCCCCAGGAGGGTGAAGCCCCCATTACTGATACTAGACAAAAAGGGACTACAGATGGCCCATTCTATAAGATAACTGACTACTGACACCTGGCTTTCAGGGCAGCCCCACTGCCTCACAAGCATCATCTCTCTCTTCCTCTTGGGCTATGATCGTGGCTGAACAGAATGGTATCATGATCAGAAGTACTCTGAGGTTAAACCTTATTACTCCTGAAGGCCAAAGGAATGAGCAATGCAATTCTTAGTGTTAGAATTTCAAAAATAATTTTATGATGAGTATAATACTACCTACAATACTATGATGAATAATTACTGCACAGATTTGTTACATACATAACCAGCTACACTGACATTCTTACTAGCAAGATTGTTACCATTGCAAGTATATACGAATTGGTTACTGATTCACATATATGTGGATTAAAAAAGAACTTTGCAAAATTGCTCAGTATGGAAATATGTCACTGTCTCAGCCCTTTAATGTCAGAAATACCAGTATGCTATTAGGGATATATATATATATTTGTATATAAACCTTTGGTCTTGAATTTAAAAATGCACAGAATTCTTTTTAATCATAAGCTAACATTTATTCGACCCCTACTATGGGGCACCGTCTATCATCTATCTGTCTATCTATAAGTTATTAATTTGGACAAAACAATGAGGTGGTTTTTTAATTCATTTATTTGAGAGAAAGAGAGAGAAGAGTGAGAGAGGGGCGAGGGACAGAGGGAGAAGCAGACTCCTCGCTGAGCAAGGAACTGGATGCAGGGCTTGATCCCAGGACTCCAGGATCATGACCTGAGCCTAAGACAGACACTTAATCAACTGAGCCACCCAGGTTCCCCACAATGAGGTGCTTTTATTATCTTCACCTTACAGATAAGGAAAGAAGAACAGAAAAGTGAAGTGACTTACCCAGGGTCATAGAGCAGGTAAAGGGCAGTTCTAATTAATGTTCAGGAGTCTATAAAGTTTCCTTAGATTTACTAACTTTATTCATTATTTATTATTATTTTAATCAGGAAATCTTATAAATACTACCTTGTCACTATGTCCTACAGGCATATTGGAAAGGTGGCTTTTTAAAGGTTTTCTGATAGCAGTATACTTTTTGGTACAAATTTTATTTAAAATGCTAAGCTAAATCACAGTCTTACAAATAAGTGTGGACAGTGTATCAGCTATCCCCAAATTCTGTTTACTACTCAATTTATTAACATACAAGGATAAAATAGAATTGTATATTTTCTACTCACTTTTTAGAAAAAATTTATTTATTTTAGAGAGAGAGAGAGCTGGAGGAGGGCAGAAGGAGAGGGAGAGGGAGAGGGAGAGAGAATCCTGAGGCAGACTCCCCGCTGAGCACAGAGCCTGACAGTGGGCTGGATTCCATGACCCTGAGATCATGATCTGAGCCGAAATCAAGATCCGGCCGCCTAACTGACTGAACCACCCATGTGCCCCTTCTACTCATTTTCTACAAACTTTTGCAAATATTTACTCAGCAAATGTAACAGACTAATAGAATCTTGCTCTTTACCACTGTCTTGCTAAGATAAATATCCACGGGTAAGTCTTCTTAGCCAATCTCTTTTAGCTTCCTTCCCCAAAATGGGGATTACAGTTATCAGGACAAAGTATAAAATAAGCCATATTTATTGCAAGACCACATCCATATTATGCATGCACACTCACTCACACATGCACCCACATGTGTACACTCATGCACACATCCCCTTTCAGTACCATGCTCTTTGCTTCCATTTCCTGCCTCAGAACCATGTACTCAGTGAACTCTTAAATAATTTTTAGTAATATGATAGGAAAGAATACTCTCAAATATTCTTCCAAAGAGGGGCAAACTTAGTTTGACACATAAAACAGACACTCCTTCTGTATCTAACAATTATATTCCATGTATGACCAATTAAAAACTCACTCTTCCCAAATGGAAAACATAGTATCTGACAATTCACACTATGTTGCCACTTAAAACTTTAAACACAAAGAAAACTCCAAGTGGTAACATACAGTGAAATAACTGAAGTGACTCAAGTTCTATTTTTTCATATTTACAGTCCCTGTACTTTCCAATTTACTGTTTAAATGCAAGAATATGTAGTACCACAAGTTCTGAAGAAACAAACTGTATCCTAAGAGAATCTAAATAATTCTCAACTGTTAAGAACTTAAAACTGAGTCTTCAACAGATAGTCTATGAACCAACTGTACAATTGGGAATTATCCAAATTTACTTCCATATGAAATATAAGGCCCAAAATATAAAATGTGTTCATTTGACGTTTACATGTGTGTGATTATAATTCAATAAATATAGCATCTTTTTAGAACTTCCACCAAAGGAAAGGTTTTTGAGGAGGAATACCTTATCATGAAGACTGTTGACAATTGATATCACACAGTAACAGGGAAATGTAGGCCAATTTTATATGGTTTTATCATTGTTCTGAAATTCTCCATATTACACTCCCTTATTGTGGGCACTTCAGGTAGACTTACTCTAACCACCATCCTCTTGGAACACCACTGATGCTAAAGACCTGTTTGGCGAATTTCAACTAAAATACCGCGCGGAAGTACTATGTAACTTATAAATTAGTATAAGAATGCAAGGTACTAATTTGTCTTAACAGTATACTCTAGAAGATTGGAAACATCTACTTTAGGAACTAAAGGAACATTTCTCTACTGACAAAGTTTCAGATGCTTTCAAGGAGGAAGAGGTGTGCTTGAGAATGAGGTCATGCATGGCACTCCTGGCTTTATGCCAGAAAAAAAGGACATCAACCATAAAGCCAGGCGAGAAAGTCTCCAACATGATCAATACTTAAATCACAAATTTGAAGATTATCCTAGTATTCTCTTTGCAACATATTTGAAAAGGTAACACAAAGATGTAATTTCTAGCTAACAGATGCTCGATATCCAGGAAACTGTAAGGAACTGAACTTGACTGGCTGTGTTGACAGTGTCAGAACTGCAGGCAGAGTTTCCAGAAGAAAATGTGGGAGTATAATACACAAGAAATGGAGATGCATCAGTGATTCCGTTTTCAATGCACGGAAGTTTAAAGTAGCAGTGATTGACTTCAAACTGCAGCTCTACTAAGTTTGTCAGGAGTGACATTGTATAACTGTGGGGAAACTATTTTCACACTCCAATTAAACTAACATCTTGGTGAGTCTAGATTTTTAAAATTAGGTTTCAGATGAAACTCACTTAGTTCTACTTAGATTGTTAAGACTCATGTTGATATAGCACTCTGTTCTAAAAATAACTAAGAATTCACTAATTGGTTATGTGAACTTGGGCAAACTAGTTCTCTCTGGCCCCAAATTTCTTCATTTACAAAATGAGGGTTTACACTTGACCATCTCTGATCCTCCAATGCTATAATTTTTAGATCCATCATCTTATATATGGAATGGCTTATAAAAGATAGCAATTAATGTCTCTTGGGTGTTTGTCTTACTTCAAATAAATTAGAGCTATGTTAAAACCTGCTTTTCTTAGTTCAAAGACTATACTGACTTGCCAAAATTAAGTTAACAAAAGAAGAAAAGAGTCTTCCTTCAAAAGGTGATTCTAGGATTAAGTTTGGTTCTAGGAGAATTTTACATTATTCAGTCAGTAGTTGCATATACTAAAGTGAGGTCAAGATAACAACTTGCCCTTGGCACAAGTACTTCTAAATGAATATGAAAGAATCCATGACCTTCAAAACACAGCAGAATTGAGTTTAGCAGTTGTTAAAATTCTAACTGTATTTAGTGCTTTGTCAAAGGCAGTATTTCCTTGGAAGAAAAAAAAAGATAATGTAGAAAAAGCCCCCTCTCCACCCTCTCCCCCCCACCCCACCCCCACTGCCCCCAAATTACCAAACAAAGAACTAAGGCATGGTTTAATATGGCCCTGGAGATTCTACTAAATGATGCTGCTTTAGGCTGATATAAAATGGGTAATTTTCCTTTAACAACAACAGATGCCTTGTGCTTTATTTCTTGAGTTTGCTGTGAATCACTATAGAATTCACAACAAAGTAAATGAGAATGTGTTCCCTTCTTGACTCCCTGCCATTGCTAATTTACTATTTCTTAAAGGTAGAATGAGTTTTAAGAAAGCCATTTGCTATCAATGGTACTTTCTAATAAAATTCTTTCTAGTTCTTTATATGGGGACATGATAGAATTTGGAACAATGACTGATTTCAACTGACACAGCAGAAAAACAAAGTTGCCCCCAAAAGTCCTCATTACATCCAACACTCATAGAATTGCTAGACATGCTTTGAGGTGTAAAATTTGTTACTTCTCTGACATCTTCTATGCACATGTGAAATCATTTTCTGATATAAAAAAATAAAATTGAGGTTTACATATCCAGTTTTATAGAATATACAATTATTCTCAGCGTTGATCATTCTCTTCCCCCCCAAAAGTACAATACACTCCTTATCCTACCTTAGTTAAAAATAAATTCTTCTAAACCATAAAGCTGGAGATCTGTGGCAGCAATAATGCTGTCCAATCAACAACAGAAAATTAAATAGTTGAATATTTTCTTTCATAATTTATTTTTCCTTGTTGGATAGTCTAAACCTATTTTTTCTTTCTGAACTTCGCTTAGCACAAAAATTATTATGAATAGTTTCCCTGATTCACAGATACTTGATGCCTTCTTTAAAATTGAGTCTTTAAAATTGAAGTTTTAAGTGTAACATTTCTAAGTTAAGCTAAGCAATTTGACAGCACTATAAAAAAAAAACATTAAGCTTATGATTGCTGTGAGGTTGTGTGAGTGGTAAGAAGAGGCTCCCGTCCATGTCTTTGAATAATGTTCACTAAAATTTATTACTATTAGGCTACTCATTGTGGTACATGAAAAATATATATGAATAATATGATAATATCTGGAAAAGCCATTGCCTTCAATGTTTCCTAACTTCTCCACATTGATACCATCAGAAAATATTCATAACCACAAACATCAAGTAGGCCCACAGGGATGCCCTAAAATCTGACTCTCACTTATCCCAATGATTACTTCATATCTTTTCCTCAATCCTTAATCCTCAATCCAATTCTGTTTTCTCCAACTTCATTCTCAGCTGAAAACCTCTTTGCATATTATTTAATATTTTTGGAAAAATAGAAATGATAAGAGAAGAACTTATAGATGCCCCCACTACCATTTCTGCCTACTACTTGCTCCTGTGCCTTATACTCTGAATTGCACTCCTGAGAAAAATCCCACGTTTCCACTAATGCTAAAAAAAGAGCTTTGCTTTTTCACTTGATCCCAACACATCTTGACTATTGGAGCCCACTGTCCCAGCAATTACCTCACTCTCTCTTAAAATCATCCACTTTTTTCTTTCTTCTAAATCATTCTCATTGGTGTAAAAACATACTGTAGTCACTGATATTGGCAGCTTAATACTGAATTATTCAATAAGAAATTAGATGAAATGATCAATGGATAAATGAAGAGGTATGCCACAAAGCAAATTGAGCAAAATGCATAGAATCTAGGTGGTAGGGCTTGAACATTCAACTGGTACCATCCTTTCAACTTATCTCTATATTGGAAAATTCTGTAATGAAATATTATAAAACATCATAGCCTAGTTTCTCCCAACTTAAAAAAAAAAAAAAAACAAAAAAAAACCTCACCCACTTTTTGTACTACCCTCTCTGCTCCTACCAAGCATTCCCTATATGTGTTCACTCCAATTCCCTTTCCTCATTGTAGGAAGTTTATATCAGGGAATAACATGGGATGTTTTTCTATATCTTTATGTCTAAACTTTGTGTATATTTATAGTTAAGTCATGTCTCATAAGTGGCAAGGCTTTTTAAAAATCAAGTCTGAAAATCTTTCTTTTAATTGGAGTAGTCTGTTTACATTAAATTACTATTATTGTGCCATTACTAATATATATCCCAGTATTTGCTCTATGAGTCTACTACATATGATAATATCTATGGTATACATTATCTTAGTGTGTACCATAAGAGAGTAGTAAAACAACATACAACTAACAAGCTAACATAGGGATGACTGACTAATAATAATTAAATAATACCAAAGAAAGCCAAAGGGGGGAAAAAGAAGAAAATAGAACAAAAGGTTACTTTTACTACAGCCTGAACAATCCAACTTAGAACAATTTCTATTTATTGCTGATTCCATCCTCATGTGCCTGTGTGTTATTGTCATATATCTTAATTCATTACATATTTCACTTCAGAAGATATTATTGTTATTATAGTTTTACATAGTCAATATTTATTTGGATTTACCCACATTATTTACTCTTTGCTGTGTTCTTCACTTATCTCTGTGCCTTCATCCAGGATTATTTCCCTTCTGCATGAAGAACACTCAAGCATTTCCTTTAGTATGGATCTGCCAGTGACAAATTTTCCATTTTGATTTATATGAAAATGGCTTTATTTTTGAATAATACACTGCTAATATCAAAATTATAAAATAGCAACTACTTTCCTTCATTATAGTAGTACCCCTGCCTCATCCAGAAGAGATACATTCCAAGATCATCAGTGGAATGCCTGGAACCATGGATAGTACCAAACACTAAATATACTGTAATTTTTCTTGTACATACATACATATGATAAAGCTTAAATTATGAAGTAGGCACAGTAAGAGATTAACAATAACTAACAATAAAATAGAACAATGATAAAAATTGTGTGGATGTGGTCTCTCTCTCAAAATATCTTATTGTACTGCATTTGCCCATCTTCTTCTTGTGATGATGTGAGATTATAAAATGCCTACATGATGAGATGAACAAGGTAAATGCATAGGCATTGTGGTGCAGCATTAGGCTACAGCTGCTCTTCTGATGATAGGTCAGAAGGAGAATATCTATTTCCAGACTGCAGCTCACTGCAGGCAAGTGTAACTGCAGAAAGCAAAATTGTAGCTAGGGGAGGACCACTGTACTCTGATTAGTTCATTCCATTGATTTTTGGCTTTCAATGTTGCTAATGAAAAGTCAGCTATCTCTCTCATTTTGACACCTTGAAGGGAACATTTCTTTTGTCTCTGAGTGCTCTGAAAATCTCTTTTCATTTGACTTTTGATGTTTTATTATGAAATAACTACATGCAACTTTTCTGAAGTACAAAGCACTTCTTGAATCTGTGCCTTAATCTGTTTCGTCAATCTTGGAAAATTTTTAACATTTATAGATCAATATGGTCTTTTTCTTATCTTTTCAACTTCTAGATCCTAGGTTTGTGTATGTTATCTGTTTCTTACTATGCCCCATCTCACACTTTTTTCTTGTGCTTTTTATCCTTTGCCTCTGCATGTTTTAGCATGGATATGAATTCTGACTTATCTTTCAGTTCACAAATTCTTTGTTCAGGCTTGTCCAGTCTGCTGTTAAAGCTATTTATTAAATTCATTTCACTTATTGTAACTTTCAATCCCAGAATTTCTATTTTATTATTTTTATAGCTCCTGCCCCCGCTATAATTCTCCATTTTGTCAGTTAATTTCCTATACATATTAACCTGCAACATTTTAATATCTCTGCCTACAATTCCAATATTTACATCTTTTGTGTATCATTTTTATTAATGTTTTTCTCTTTGTTTTAGCCAATATTATTTTTTCATGCCTTATCCTTTTATATTTAATGTCATAACCTGTGCATTAACTGTACCATATATAGGAAGTTCTAGATGATATCTTCTTCTAGAGAGAAACAGTTTGGTTGTGAGCAGAATATTATGGTAGAGATAATGGTCTTAATACTGGTCTTAATCCAGTAAGAAACCGAAGTGAACTGATAGGAAATTGGGCTTTAGTCTTTATAAGATCTGCTTCCTCATCCATTCTAGAGTCCTGAATAAAAATGTGGAGTATTGTGACAGATTGTATTTTCCAAAGATGGTTTTAATAATCCTTATCCTTTTCTCCAGATCCCAGGCTTAGCTCTGCGAACACATTGTCAATATAGTAGAAAGAAAGCCTACCATGTGATTTTTGAGTATAGATCACAAAAATGCCTTCTACTTTTGCCTCTTACTCCTTGGGATTCTCATTCTTGAAACTAGCCTCAAAGCTGTGAGGAAGCCCAAACCAGACAATGTGGAAATACTAAATGAACAGATTACATCTTGTGTTTGGAATGACAATCTCAGCTCAGCTTCCAGATGACAGCCAGCATTGAACACTACACATATGTGTGAAGACTCCTCCAGATGAATCCAGATCCCAGGCATCATATTACCCCCAGCCTTTGAATCTCCCCAGTTGAAGCTTCAAACATTGTTAGACACAGAAAAGGAACCCTGCTATAACCTCACTAAATTCATGAACCACAGAATCTCTGAGCATAATAAAATGGTTGTTCCACAATACTCCATTTGGGATGATTTGTATGCAGCAATAGTAACTGGAGCAGGTGCCTTCCAGACCTTTTTTGCCTGCACTTCAGTTTCTGTCCCTCAAGACTAGTGAAACTGACAAAAGCTCTTCTCATTTCCTGATCATCTTATTCATTGCTTTGTAATTGGCAGACATCCATATTTCTGGATTTCTCCTCTTTCCAAAACCTTGACTCTTTAAGAGCTTGCTCACTTACTATTTTTCTAGGGCTTTTAATATGTTAGTTTGGTAGGGTTCATCTGAAAACCCTTATTTCTCCCTTATGGGAGCATATGTGAACTTATTACATTGAATTTTTACTTTGAATCATTACAGACACACGCACACACGCATACACACACCAAACACACAAACACATACACACACACATTTTAATTTCCAAAAGTCCTATTTGGGTCATTTTTAATTGTGTTGTTTTAGTATTTTTTTTCATCACTAACATTTTAAAGTCTCTCTTAATTCTTAAAACACATTACACAAAATTATTATTATCATCATCATTATTATTTCAGAGGAGAGGGAGAGAGAGAGAGAGAGCAAGAAAGAGGAGTGGTAGAGGGAAAGGGAAAAAGAGAACCTCAAGCAGGCTCCATCCCCAGCCCAGAGCCCAATCTAAGATCATGACCTGACCCAAAATCATGAGTCAGACATCTAAACAACTGAGCCATTCAGGTGCCCCTACAAAATTATTTTTTATATTTATGCCTGATAATTCCAATATCTGTAGCTTTTATGAATGTGATTCTCCTGTGTTTCTCTGTTTATTCCATTGCTTCTTGCTTATGGTACTCATTCATATTTTTTGCCTTAAGCATATTATTCCTCAAAATAGATCTTGAAAAATATCTTAGAAATTATTTTTACCTTATATGAAGTCTCATATTTCCAAAAATAAAATCTGTTTCTGCCAATTGTTTAGTTCACTGTCATCCTGGAGCTACCTTACATTAAAATCTTTATCTGGAGTCTGACCACACAGCATGAATTCTGGCTACAAAACTTGTTCAAGAATAACTCAAATATTCAAGGAAAACTTTTTTCCTCCACTCAAGCCCAGGTTAACAAAGACAAGATGGTTTCACTCTTTGTGGATTGAGTTTATCAATAGTTTGCTCTTGTCTCTTGCTATTCCCATTGTATGAGGGGAGTCTCCTACTCATCTCTCAATCTCTACCACAACCTAGATTTTATATCTTGTGTACTCTGGGCTATGCATCCTTCAAAAACAAATGACTTAGGCCTTCTTAGATAATATAAGAGTGAAATTCAGTTTGGACACTTATCTTTCAAGCTTGCCATTTTCTCTCTCTCTCACTCTCTCTTTTTTTTTTGGTAACATTTTGGGATTTATTATTTTTCAGGTCACAATACTTATATCTTATCTAGCTTTTCAGTTATTTTCATTAAGTCACTAAGATACCCAGCCTACTCTACACATTTCTCAAGATGTCAGCCAGAAATACAAATTTATATGTAATTTTCATGTGATATATCCAGTTTAAAAATGCACTGCAAATAGGGCACCTGGGTGGCTCAGTTGGTTAAGCAACTGCCTTCGGCTCAGTTGGTTAAGCAACTGCCTTCGGATCCCGGAGTCCTGGGATCGAGTCCCACATCGGGCTCCCAGCTCCATGGGGAGTCTGCTTCTCACTCTGATCTTCTCCCTCTCATGCTCTCTCTCACTCTCTCTCTTTCCTAATAAAGAAATAAATAAAATCTTTAAAAAAAAATGCACTGCAAATTGAACAAAATAAGGTAGATTCAATCCTGAGGGATGCCAGTCTGTGCCCTCTGGCTAATAAAGACAAAAGTGAATGCTAAAAAAAAAAAAAGGATCTGTAAGTATAAAAAAGTGGGCCTGAATTAACTATTATGGCTTCTTGCTGCAGCTTAATACTATAACAATATATGAAATATATTTGTTCTTAACTCAAATTATCTTTTATACATTTATAAGCACCGGAGAGCAACTGTGCCCCTAAAATCTTAGAAATGAAAGATAAAAGATGACTTTTGGAAAATTAAACTAAAATTTAACACAGCAAACCTTTCCTAGGATCTAACATAACCCAGGGACATCACAATATCCCAGCAGAGTGTCCTTATATTTTATTTACCTAATACTTAATTCCATGTCCACAAAGCAAACTCCTGATTCCCATAAGAGCCTGTCTATGAGCAAAGAATATGGTGATTATACTGAGAGATTATATGAGAATCTGAAAGATTCTCATATAAAGAATATAATCTCATAAAGAATATGAGATTATACTATTTATAGTCCGAATGATAGTAATTTCTCTCAGTAAATCAATAAAGTGATGTTGACGATGACTTGGCTTCCTTAACACCTTAACTAAAGAGCAGCATAAGCTGATTATGCTGACAGGTACATTTCCACTGGTTGTAATCATTCCATTTTGCACTTTAACTAATGAGTGGCATTTTAAGTGTCACCCTAGCTAATTCATACATTTTAATTACCTCTCAGTCCTCTAACACCCTAGGCACTGACCAGATCACTATTTTTCAAATCGGGATTTCTGTATCACCAGTAACATATTATACAGTACCAGGGTACGCAAAAAGCCTTAAAAATTATAAAAGGCATCTTTCTGGAACAATATTTAACAGAAACTTAGAGGAAAAAACACAATTATTAATTTAAAAAAGCACAAATATATTGTACAAAATTTATATTCATCTTAAAACCAAAATTAAGATTTCTAAGAAGTTTGCCATTTTTTACCAACCACACGAGGTGTAATTATTGTACGCCCAGGGCATAACAGTGGCAAAGTTAGTGACCCAATACCTGGATGTTACTGTCAAATACCATCTCCACATTCATGTCTTCTACGATCTTTAGTTGGCTTTTTTTCAATGACTATTATACTTCTTTTTCTGGTTCCTCCTTCTCTTTCCCATTCTTTTCATCAGTCTGTTTATAATGCTGAGAAATTCTATTTTCTGGTCATTATAGAATGATTGTTAGTTAGTTTGTTTGTTTGTTTGTTTGTTTCTCAGAGTATATATATTGCCCAGTTCAATCAATGAGTAAAAAATAAGAGTAGAAACTCAATGATCATTACCTAAACAAAGTATTTTGTAGCTAAATAGTCTAAGTCAAATGAAGCTATATTGTAAACATTTATATTAGCTTTATTCTAAAGGATTAAACAATGTTTCCATATTTCACACCTTTCTCCTTTTGTTCTAACAATTAGTGTGACAACTATAATTCAGTCTTGGTTTAGAATAATGAATAGCCTTTATCTCTTTACCTGAACTCTTCCAGAGTTTCCTCTTGTCCTTATAGTTCAATCACTTTTGCATGGAGTAAAACAATTTGTCTCTAGCTCATCTCTTAGCATTGCCCTTCAGTATGCACCCCTGCCATACTGAAATTCTTTTAGCTTCTTAATTATTCCATACTCATTCTCATGTCAAGGCCCTTGAATTTCATGCTTCTTCTGCCTTGAACACCTCTCCAACTATCATGATAGTTAACTTCACTCTTCAGATCTCCACGTAGGCAGGAAAGCCTCCCATAGGCTTCTACTTTCCAAGCTTGGCTTAAATGTGCTTCATACATAGTACTTAGGTTGTTGGTGCTCTGTGCATGCCCTTTCACTACATTTTCTGTATTTCATTACAAAATCACCTATTTACTTATCCATATCCTTTTATGAACTGCAAGTTGACTAAAACACTAATTCCTAGACCCTGCATCCTTCAGCTGATCAATTATTATTTACTCCTTTGGATATCTGGCAAAGAATGCCAACTTCCTTCCCTTACCCATTCTTCCTTGGGAGTACTCACAGTTTAACTGGGTATCTGGTTGTCCAACACAGAATATATTTCCCAGCCTCTTTTAAAACTAAGTGTGCCTCTGAGATATGAGCAGAAGGCTGTGTGTAACTTGTGGTCATCTCTACAAGGACACTTGTCCTGGACTCTCTTTATATATCTTATTGCTGGCTAGGAAAATATGATGACTGGTACTACACTTGCAAGCCACATGTTGAAGTTGGTAGAAACACCCCACTAGGCCTATATGTACCATTACAAACTGCAATGCAGGAGAGAAATAAATTATATCTCTTATTTGAGTCAAATAAGTCTTACCTTATTTGAGATAAGACAATCAAATCTCTGTCTTATAGTGGACTAGCCTCATTAATACAGAGGTCATTTTAGATGTCATTTCTTTGAAGATGTTTGCATGTATCTATTACCAGACTATAAATTCCATTAAGACTCTTCAATCCATACTTGTTTAATGCCACATAAATTCATAAATGAATGAATGAACCCAGGAATCTATTATATACTAACTTAACTTATGAATATAATTTCAAGGATTTCAAATAAAATGGTAGCATACTGAATCAAGTAGAATCTTAAAGGAATAAATTAACAGGAATAAATAAACTTAATTGCAAAGTATAAGAACATTGAATATCAGCATGTCTATAAATATTATTTCACTGGTCAAAATGTAAGGAAAACGCAATGACTGAAAGGCAGAAAACTTGGAGCAAGGGGAGAAGGTAATCCTTTCTCATTAAGTAATGTACTCTTTCTTCCATTAGCATTAATTTCACCACCCTCCAGTTCATGGGCAGGAAGGATGAACTTACAGAGCCCAGAAAAAGGCTAGGAAAAGAGGTCAGCTCAAGAGGGAGAAATAAAGCAAAACATTTGCAGGAAACTTTGACAAACCTTCAGCCTTATCTCTTGGCATAAAGGAAAGGCAATGTACCTTCATTTCATGACAAATGAAGCAGTACATCCCAATCGCTGGGCCATGGAGCAAATTCCCTCATGCAATTTATCCAAAATAATTATTGTACTTGTCACAGGTATTGTTATTGCTGTTTTTGTTTTCAAATAATTCAATAAAGTATTGGAAACTTTCATGCAAATAACTGTCTCGACTTGCATATAAAATAATAGCCAATAATAAATGACTTTTTACTGTACGTCAGGGTATTTGCAAGCACTTCACATATATTCCCTCTGAAATTTATTTAAAAACAATCTAGTAGACCCCTATCTTCAATGCTAATTTACATTATTTTTATCCGACAGTTTTTTTAAAATACAAGTCATGACCCATTAGTGGACAGCAAAATCAACTTAATGATTTAAAGTCAGACTTTTTTTTTAGGTTATAAAAAAATAGGACACTTGGGTGACTCAGTTGGTTAAGCATCTGCCTTCAGCTCAGAGTGAGCTCAGACTGAATTCCATGTCAGGCTCCCTGCTCAGCAGGGGGGTCTTCTCTCCATCTGCTCTTCCCTCCTGCTCCTGATGTCTCTCTCACTCTCTCTCAAATAAATAATAAAAAATGAAAAAGATTTTTTAAAAAGTTATATAGAATAAATCACACTACAACAGAGGAGGGCAGAAAAAAAAAAGAGAGTGAGAGAAAAAATACCAGAAAACAATGACTAGAGTATGCATACATGATATTTCACAGAAAGTTATTTTGCTTTAATGTATCTATGTGTAGATCAGTCTCCCAAAAAGTTGTAAATGCATCATTGTAAGGTTCCCCCACTCTTCGATGCACAGCCAAAGGCCTGATGACATCACAGTTGCAAAGTCATTATCTTGACTCTACTTCTTCACTCCATCTTATCCAGTCTGGAGCCCCAGTGGATTGTTATACCCTGGATTCAGGTTGCCCACTATTCTTGAATGGTTTGAAGTAGGAAAGATTAGCTTTGGGTCAGAATGCTATGAAGGAAACTCTCCTTCAGTGACAGCAAGTTTCATTTCTCTGGGGCCATTTACTGTTCCCTCCACCTCTCACCCCCAAACAGAAATAAGGATTTCAGTTGTGTGTCTGGAAACATAAACACTCAAAATGTATTCTAAATCTTTGTTCTGGTGTTCCCACCCACCATGCCATATAAGAAGTTCCCTTTGACTATATTTGTCTAGGCTGTAGGTGCATTTCCCCTAGCACCCACAGCACCTACAACTAGTGGGAAGTCTCTCCAGGTGTATGAACTTCAACACTAAAAGTCAGCCATTCAGCCATCAGAGGGGAGGTAGATGGGGGGATGGGTTAAATAGATAATGGGGATTAAGGAGTGCATTTGTTGTGATGAATACCAGGTATTGTATGGAAGTGTTGAAACACTATCTTGTACCAATATTTACTGTAGGTAATATTACACTGTAGGTTGACTAACTGGAATTTAAAGAAAAACTCTTAAAAAATAAATTTTAAAAAAGTCAGCCACACCCTGGAAGTGATAGATGTGAATGACAGAACTGACAAGGTAAAGTAAAGGCCCCCAATGAGTGGAGACATTTAGCAATCTGGAAGGCAGCCTTCGTTGGCTAATATTGCCAATGATCTACTTATAAAGAGGAAAACTCATCACATATCCCTTCCTCCACGGATAATGGCTAGAGAATACTCATATTTGATACAAATACTACTTCTAAGCATAAAGGGCCAGTAGATATCTTGGTGCTTACACCAACATGGTATCACAATTTATTACATCTTTAGCTCCCAAAGACTGATTGCTTTAGAGAAACGAAAGTAGGACAAAGAATATTGTTATTGTTTCTATATATTTAAATCAGATAACTATAATTCTAAATAACCAATTCCTACAAGTGGGGCAACCAAGAAGAACCTAAGGAAATGAATGAATGAATCTAATCTCTGAACTGAGTTCCTCAAAGAGGGGTCCTAACCACCAATACCAGTGTTACCCGGGGTGTTTGTGTTGGACCAGTGTTAGGCAGGCAAGGAGTGCCTTGGAGGTAAGACTTCCACAGAGGATGCTTAGTTTCAGGGCTACAGAATTTCCACTAAAATGTAATTAAGTAATGACACAATCCTTGAATTATGAAGCACCTACAGTATCATTCCAAAAATCACCAACCTGCGCATAGAGACTTTCATCTAACACTTCTATGTTCATGAGTGTTATTTCACTTTTTAAAATTTCTACAGTAACTTCTTTTGAAACCATATGGATAGTTATAAAAAATATATAATATTTATATTTTCATAAGTAAAACAAGGAATATATCTCTTACTAGTGAACCCAAAGCTGGTTATGTTTTCTTTAATATAAGGTTTAGGCACATATTCACAGACAATTTATGATAATTTGTGGAGATGTAATGAATGATCAAAAATAAAATGTACATATGTATCTATCTTTTACTACCCTCAAACAAAAAACACAGAAGCACAAACTTTATAAGCTCTGTTTTAAATTATTTAACTCATCTCTGTAAGAAGGTTCAAGTCTAAATCTCTCTATGAATTTTCCCCTTTATACTTCATGATTCATTTATAATTCTAGATTGTTAGAACATTTTACATGCTTTATTTATGTTATGGAGTTTTCTGAGCATTTTTAAAATTGTGAAGGCAGCAGTGCCTTTTGTTCAGGCCTTAAATCTGAGTCTTGCCAAAAGAATGGAATGAGATTACTTCAATCCAAACCAATTTAGGCTTGGATTTTATATGCAAATTCTTAGCTACAAACATTTAGACTAAAAACTTTGAAGAAAAGCTGTTTCCTTGACAAACAAAAAGCGGATGTTAATCTAGAGTGATCCAATCTGCAAACATCCTTGCTAATCTGAATTTATTAATCTAAATCTTAGAAAATAGAGGAGTTATACCATTTACTAGAAAGAAAAATCAGATTTAAAGTGTAATTCCTTACTGACAAAGATTTCCTGTCATGTCTCAGAAATACACTTTGGAATCCCCTGATGGGGATTTTAAGAATCTTCTTTCAACAGCCATAGTCAATCCCATTTGGGATCTCTAGAACAAGCAGGCCCAAGAAATAGCCAGACAATTATCCAATAATTACATGATCAAGCTGGCTGTACTTCCCAGGAACGTTTTCTTTTACCATATGAAATAATTAATTTTACCATGTTACCTGTACATACTGAGCCTACTCATTTGCATGCAAGCCATATCTACAGTAATGAAGTTAAGTAGAAAATGAAAGTTCAGAACCATATAATTATATCCTAAGAAATACTTTCATCTAAAAGAACAAGAAATTTGAGGCAAAGGATTTCGATACACGTGTGCAGCTGGCATGTCTGAATGAGTCAGTTCAATGTTTCATTTTGCTGATAATACAGTAACAATACTTGAAGACATTTTTGGATAGTTCTTATCTTATTTACCTCTCTTAAAATCCACTGACATCTGTACCATTACTAGCAATCGTCCCCATATTTCAGGCAAGGAAAGAGAAACTTAGTAAGATCAAGTAGCCAGGGAAAACATCAGGGTTTGGAAGTGACAGAGATTGGATTTGAACACATTATGTGTCAAGGTGACACGAAAAGCTATAAATCTTAACAGCTCTACTGACCCGGTCTAGTGGGAGCTCCCTCTAATAGAAGAAAGGAAGACTTCACAAAAATGGGGAAATCTTAAAGAAAGAAATGTCTCCAAGGACTGCATCTGTGGGGGAGTGGGAGGAGAGAATAATACCATGTACAAAACTGAAAGAAAAGTATTAGACAAGATGAAACAAAAAACTATACTTGATTTTTAAGGTAAAACAAAACAAAACAAAACAACTTCTCTAGTTAGTTTACTTCTAATTCCCCCTGCTGTCCCAAAGTCCAAGGAGCCTAAGGTCCCAGCTCTGCAGGGCCTCAGCCCCTCAGAACAGGCGATGAGTGGGTGATTTCACATGCAAAGCTTTGCCCTGATCAAAAAGCCAGTTTCTCTTTTCTGAGAATATTACAGCAATCCCCTTGTCCACAGCAGCAGCAGTATTAATCCTTCACATGTATGTTGACTTTCCACATTTCTGAAAACACCTTGAGAGGAAATACTGACATCAAGAATGTCCAAATATTAAGTTTTCCTGGAACTCTCTTAAATCAATAACACATAATTGATGAAATTTCTCTATCAGTGACCTCTGTGGTGCCTACCGACATTTCTGGTACTACAGGAATTGAAAAGGGTCTGGCGACAAGGTCCTGCCTCCCAGTAACTTAGCATCTCAGTATGGTACATTCAAGAACAAGTCTTCATTTCACATATACAGTCCATTTTTGTGTGTGTCTTTTACAAAAAAAAAAAAATGTACTACGGTGAACTCTTTTCAATGTGAAAAATAAGAATTCAAGCACATGAGTAAAACAGTCCCCTCCCCTCCTGTGAGGTCATCAGCAGAGAAGGAGCTAATTTACAGTAGCAAGTGTCTTTTCCTGATTGGCCTCAAACTAAAAATAACATTCAAATAACCCATCTCTTCAGTACAAAAGAAATAGCTGGATCGGCAGCATAACTATTCATGAAAGGAAAGGGAGGTCCTAAGGGAAGGTACATCTCTAAATCCCTGAGACTTTCTGTTTCCTTCATTGGCTGCCTGGTTGAAAACAATACCCAAACCAAGAACTTTCATGATAAAAGTGACTGGCAAGTGGCAATAAAGGTCAGCCCAAAAATAAGAATAAAAACTAAATGTCCAAAATGGAAATGTTTTAGCATTGCTCTCTCTTCTATTCTTACTGCTCATCTCCCTCTCCCAATTTGTTACAAAACATTTCTAGCTCCTCAGATGAAACTTGGAGGAATCGTCAAGTTTTAGTAGTGTAGAAAGAGCCTAGTCTGGACGGGAAACCTGCAAAGTGGGCATGGGACTGCCATGCCATAGAGACAGTGTCTGCATTCTGAACGGCACGTGGGAGAAGACAGAACTCTCTTCATACGCCATCACCTGACTGGGAGCTCACCAGGATACAGGGTTGCTGTCCCCTCCCATCTTCCCACTACACACCTCAAAGGGGAGGTTTTGCAGATCTACAGTCAAGCTGGAGGGAAAGGCTGGAGGACATTGAAAGAGTTAAGGCATTAGGAAAATCAGAAGACATTAATGAAGCAAATGCTCACCCTAACTCGCCTGGCCAGGGTCAGCTGCCACAGCAGAAATGAAATCCACTGTGGGGTACAGGACCAGAAAGGCAGGCCAAGGACCACAGAGATGGGTAAGGGCCTCCAGCACACAAGGTTTACAGCTGCGTGCCGAGGGACAGAATAACGGGATCGAGGGCCAGAGCAGGATGTCTTTAGTGTCTTGCTACGGTGAATATGGTCATCAGCGGGGATCTGTTAAGGAAAGGGCTTGGGGACATGGCTGGGGAGAGAGGCAGGAGCGTGAGAAGCAAGGATGGATGTCAACTCACTCATTAATGGGGGCTTTACTGACAACACACAGCTTTCCTCTATCTCTAGGCGACTATGATCTAGAGACTATATGCCCATTGGTAAAAAAATCTTTTTATATTCATTCAATATATTGTTTTCTAGCTATAAAAGAAATCATTTAAGAATAGACAAGCTAAAAAACAAAAAAATAAAAAATAATAAAGTTAAACTATATTTTAAATACACCAGGCAAACCCACTGTTAAAAAAGTAAATTACAACAAATTGCACTAGGAAGCAAAAAAATAGTCTTTCATCATGCTGGTAATCATTTCTTATTTATTTTGTAAGTATGCATTTCTGTGTCTTAATTTTCTGCAAAGTAGGCCACACAGGGATAGGTTATTTTATATATGCATATACAGGTGTGTGTGTGTGTGTGTGTGTGTGTGTGTGTACAAATACAAATACAACTGAATTGGGGCACCTGTGTGGCTCATTGGGTTAAAGCCTCTGCCTTCGGCTCAGGTCATGATCTCAGGGTCCTGGGATCGAGCCCCGCATCAGCTCTCTGCTCAGTGAGGAGCCTGCTTCCTCCTCTCTCTCTGCCTGCCTCTCTGCCTACTTGTGATCTCTCTCTGTCAAATAAATAAATAAAAATCTTTAAAAAAAAAACAAATACAACCGAATAAAAAAAAATTAAAACCTGAGTAGCAGAAGGAGAGACATGAAGGCAGTGATGGCAGATATGGCTCTCACAGAACTAGAAAGTGTTGAGTGAGACTTGCAATTTTTAATAAGCTATACACCGTGATTTATATGTTATCTTTATGAGAGAGACTTTTGCATTTACAGTGGATGAGAGAGTGAGTGGATATTTTCAAGAAGACCCAAAGGTCTAAGAAAAATATAAAATTTTCTCTGGGTCCAATATAACACAACACCAAGACCATCAAGGCTGCAATTCTGACTTGAAAGACGCAAAGAATGATGTATTTACAAAGCTTTTCAGAGTTGCTCCCATCTCAGAATCAGTCCTTCACACTCCAGAATGGCTGAGTATATTTTATACCTTACCAGTTCTTAAAATTATACTTTATATGTTTTATACTTTATACTGCGGGCCTTCCTTAAATTTTTTTTATTCTTGATTGTGTGCACATATTTCTAGTTGGAATCATCTTTTGTGCTGTCCCCCTGTGGGGCAGGGGCCTTAGCTGGCATCTGGAAAGAGTATTCAGTGACAGAGGTGGAGCAGAGCCGATCACCTGGGCTTGGATGTACCATAGTTCCCCAGGCTATGTCCACCCACCCTGGATTCCCAGTTGGCACCCTGACATCAAGCTCCCATACTTGTTGCTCTCAGCGAGACACAGAAACCACAGTAAGCCAGGCTCTGGCAGGAGTGTGGGCTCTGGAGTGTGAACTGCCTGCCAATTCCCATGCAACCAGCTATTTATTGCCCCTGGCCCAGGCCTACACCTCTGCTCTCAGTTTCACTCACTTCTGAACATGAACTTAGCACTGCCCCCACATTCTCCAGCAGTAGGAACCCACGGAAGTCCTGAGCTATACTTTCCTTCTTTAAACAGCCCTAGATTCTAAAGATTCATAATTCTTGCTCTACCAAAAGTTTGTAAAGATGCTCTTGAGCTCAGCTACTTAATTATCTGTTACTTATTTGTCTAAAATATATTTTCTGACACCCAGGATTTTGATGTAGGAGAGAGAGGCTATAACATGAGCTCAACCTCCCATTGTGAAATGAAAGCCAAAGGGCCAATTCAGCAGAAAGCTATGTGGAGAGCTGGAGAGCAGCTGGCTCAATGGGCACTGCTCAGGGGGCCCTCACATACAGATGACCCTGACAGGAATGTAGCTGACTCAATATCTTCACACTCTATAAACTCCCAAGAACTTAGGTATGACTCCAGCAGAATGCAAGACGAACCTAGAAATGGACTGAGAATAAGCCTCTTCTTCCCCAAAAGAATAAGAATAATAACTTCTTAAAATAGAAGTTAAATTTAGTTATAGGAAAATGAAATTATTTTTTTATATATTTTTAAAATATTTTATTTATTTACTTGAGAGATAGAGTGACAGTGAGACAGACAGTACAGAGGGAGAAAGGAAGCAGACTCTCTGTCGAACAGAGAGCCAGATGTGGGGCTCAATCCCAGGACCCTGAGATTATGACCTGAGCCAAAGGCAGAGGCTTAACTGACTGAGCCACCGCAGTGCCCCAATTTTTTATATTCTTATAAAGGTAACAGGGGCATCTCGGTGGCTCAGTCAGTTAAGTGTCTGCCTTCGACTCAGGTCATGATCCCAGGGTCATGAGATTGAGCCCCACATCGGGCTCCTTGGTCTACAGGGAACATGCTTCTCTCTCCCCCTCTGCCTGTCACTCCCTAGCTTAGGCACTCGCTCTCTCTCTCTCTCTGTCAAATAGATAAATTTTTATTGAGTAACTCATATGTCAAACACTTTTCCAGGCCCAAAAGGTAGTATGATGAAACAGACATCCACGTCTCCTGACTTCTGTCCATTTTCTTTACTAACGGATCTCAAACAGTACCTTGTCTTTCATAATGAAACTGAATATTTTGATAAAGGAGAAATACTTGATGCTCAAAAGTAATTTGAAAATAAAAATTTTATCTAGTTAAAGTTACATGTGATACCTATGTTTTAGCAATCAGATAAAGCCACTTATCTGTTTTGTATGAGCTCCATCGCAATGATATAATTCTTAAGCCTTGGTTTTGCAAGTCATGTCTGGAATATGTCTTTAAAAGAAGACTAAATGCTTTATTTCAGCTTTACCTGATGCTTTATCCAGCTCTTGACCCGAATTCTAAATCCTTTCATACTCCAAGGAGAAATATGGATTATCCACAGCCATAAAATTAGGTGATATTGGTTTCTTACAGTTTAAATCAATACCAATTATACACCTCCAGTTCTCTCCATTATGGCAATGGCTTTTATTCAAGCTTCAGGTAACTATTTTTCCCATTTTTCTTCAGCTAAAAGCAAACTGTGAAGAAATCGGTTCAGTTTGGATACTAAAATTCAGGACATTTATTGCATTCCTATATTTGACATCACAGAATAGGTTCTGATTATTTCAGCTAAAATCCAAAAGGTACACAACTGAAAACAATTTACTAATACCTCAGCTTGTTATTTTTCAAACATACAACTACTGTCCTGTATAAGACACTTAAAAATAAAACTAATGTCAATGTATTTTTTGAACAACTGTAATCACCCAAAGTAGCATTTGCAAAAGGCACCTGATAAATATTCCCTATATTAATTCTAGATGAAACTTAAAATGCAACTGGCAATAAGATACAGAAATTTTGGAAAACAGCTGCCAGAAACAAATGCTTTTAGAGACCGAGGACTGTTTCCTGAATTTCAATTGTAGTTGCCAACAATAAAAAATGTTAAATGAAAACAGTTTAGTGTACTTAACCAGTATTTTGGTGGCAGTGACCATCTTCAAGTCTTCTCTCAATAGCCATGTCCCTTATATGTCTTTTTTTTTAAGATTTTTACTTATTTAAAAAAAAAGATTTTTACTTATTTATTTGATACACAGAGATAGCAAGAGATGGAACACAAGCAAGGGGAGTGGCAGAGGGAGTGGGAGAAGCAGGCTCCCCACTGAGCAGGGAGCGAGATGCGGGGCTCAACCCAGGACCCTCGGATCATGACCTGAGCCAAAGGCAGATGCTTAACCACTGAGCCGCCCAGGCAACCCCTTTATATGTCTTTATATGTCCTATTAAAAATAAGTAGAATATCATAGTAAGATCAGAAATGGGTACAATCATAGGCTAGAGAGTCTACAGAACTTTTTAAAACAAATCCCTATTTATCCAATATAATATTCTCATTCATATGATGATTTACTATGTGCCATGCCACTTACCAATTTCCTATCTATCCTTTTCTGTCCCGTGAGTTCTTTGAGAAGCGGCACATGCATGGAACAGATGACAGCAAAGACAGTCACGATGATGCAGATAAACTGAAGTCACAGAGGTGGCAGCACACCGGAAAGGTGGAAGATGAGTGGGATCTGGAGCACAGTCTAAGTTTCTCCTTGAAATTAACTGTTGCCTTCTCTCAAACAAACCCAATTCTACCCTCAAGGCCCTGCTCAATATATATTTGCCACAGGAAGCTTTTTCCAAAACAAGACAATGCCATTCTAACAATGACCTGGAAGTCAAGGTGTCCTATTCATTTAAATAGACCATTTGTCAGAATGTGATTCAGGAACCACAGGTACCACATTGCCCAGGGTAAGTTTCAAAATCACCCATCCCCCCATCCCGGGGTATCATCCTGGACCGACCAAATCAGGAAACCGTGCCCTGCAACCTGCATTTAAATGAGCTCCCAGAGTGATTCCCTTGTGAACCAAAGCTTAAGAACCCCTGGCCGCAACTCCCAACACTGATCTATATGCATAGCTCAATAAACAGAGGCTGCATTAGAAGTTAGGGACACAGGAGAGAAGAATATATTCAGAAGAGGAAAACATGAGCATAAAGTTTAAATGTGGCCCTATTAGGAAATGAGACACAGAATAGAGACAGAATAGTGGTCTATGGGAGTAGAGTCCATACACATAAATATAAAAGTAATTGTAACCACACACAAAAAGTACCATAGACACAAACAAATAAAAGAAATGCTGACACACACACATAGTCACACAGAGAAAGGGAAAAGCTATTAAGATAAAAGATGAGTGTTTTCTATTATAAAAGGCAAATAGTTGTTCCTTTAACTACAAATTCACAAAACTGCATTACTTTGCCTAAAAATGTTGCAAAAGCCAATTGAAGAAAATATTTCCTTACTTTATATTCACAGGGGAAAACAAGCAAACAGTTCTTTCTAGCCTAGGTCAACTTTTTATTTATTTTATTTATTTATTTGAGAGAGAGAGAGAGTGAGCGAGAGCGAGCACAAGCAGGGGGTAGAGGCAGAGGGAGAGGGAAAAGCAGGTTTCCAGCTGAGCAGGGAGGCCCACCTGGGGCTTGAAACCAGGACCCTGGGATCATGACCTAAGCCACAGGCAGATGCTTAACTGACTGAGCCACTCAGGTGCTCTCTAAGGCCAACTTTTTAAAAAACAACAAAATCACTAGAACTTTTTTTTCCTGATGTCCTTTATTTTTCTGAAAAAAATATATATTCACTTACTTATTTTTAGAGAGAGAGTACAAGTGGGAGGGGCAGAGAGAGAGAGAATCTCAAGCAGACTCCACGTTGAGCATGGTGAGGCTCCAAGCAGGGCTCAATTTTTGGACCCTGATATCATGACCTGAGCCGAAATCATTACTTAACTGAAAGCGCCACCCAGGGGCCCCAGACTTTTGCTCATTTATCTTCCACTACATTCGTGGATGGTTAGTTTGCCTACCAAAAAGAAAGTGGCTAAAACGACAGTAATACTGCCATCAGATTTGTGGAAATTTGGTGGCTTTCATGTTGTCTTTGCATCACATTTATCCTAAATGTATACTAGAAAACACATGGCATTTCCTCCTAATAGCAGCAAACACATGTACTAAGCATTTACTATGTGCCAAGCACTCTGAGGCTCCCAACATTCTCATTTGTTGTTTCCAATTGCTTCTTCTAGCCCTTAAAAAAGTTGAAAATGATTCCTTTTTTAAAGATAAATCATAAAATTGAATGTTGATCTCTTGACTTCTTCAGAATTTTGTCTCCCATTTTTCCTCTGTGAAAATATTTTGCTCGAAACTCTATGGTTTATTGCTCAGAGCTTCTTCTCATCTTCTGAGACCTTTTCCAAGACAGACAAATGAATGGAAAGGAGGTTATTAGGCAGTTTCCGTGAGCAGTGAATAGGGGAAAAGTACCCAGGACATGAATGTGGGCACAGAATGCTTTCACACTATCACTCGTCTGAGCAATGTGAAATGGAAGGGAATCAAAATGCTGGCATATGAGGTGCCTGGGTGGCTCAGTCTATTAAGTGTCTGCCTTTTAGCTCAGGTCAATGATCCTAGAGCTGGGTGGATCTAGCCTGGCACTGAGCCCCAACATCACATGGGGCTCCCTGCTCAGCCAGTGTCTGCTTCTTTCTTCCTCTCTCTCTGCCCCTCCCCCCATTTGTGCTCACACACACATATTCTTTCTCTCTCAAATAAAATAAATAAAATCTTTTAAAAAAATTGCTGGAATGTAATCCAGGCTTAGCCTACAGGGGCGATGGACTTCCCTCCCATTCCGCTTCCTGCTCCCTGTGGCATTTTAACATAGTCAATGCAAAGAAGCGGTTATCAATCAGCCAGGCAGCAACTCTCAAAGGAGAGACCTTACAGGGAAGCATCTCTTGACGCATCACCTCATCCACGGGATCACGATAGCCCTGTGCTTCCACCACCCCAGTCTGCGCCGCTAGCAGTTGGCCGTGAAGTTCTTGCTGCTTAGAGGTGTGAACAGGGGGAGCAGATTTCACTGACACATATTCCAATTTTCAGCTCTATCTACTGATATGTCTTTTAACATGTTGGCAAAAAATGTGAGAAAACTTGTTTACAGTCTTGATTTTGAAGGTAGAACAGGAAATATGAATTACAAAGTAAGGCAGGAAAGGAAAATTGAAACATCTTGAAGTCAAAATTAACCTCCAAAATGTAAGCAAACAGAACATGATGGAGACAGAAATAAATACAGGATTCAAAGCCAAAAGCATTAATCACAAAACTTGGTTTCAATTAACCAAACTGAAATTGTCAAAAACCACTGTGTCAAAGTATAATTTTTACTAAAAAAGAGAGAGGTCGATATAAGGGGTGACTGGGTGGCTCCATCGGTTAAGGGTCCAACTCTTGATTTCAGCTCAGGTCATGAGCTAAGGGTTGTGGGATCAGTCCTATGTCAGGCTTTGTGCTGGGCACGGAGCCTGCTAAAGATTCTCTTTCTCTCTCTCCCTTTGCTCCACTCCATACCCCCCCAAAAAGAAAAAGAAATAGATATAACTATTTTAAAAATTAACATTATATATGTACAGAGAAAAAAATTTAAATCCAGTAGGGAACTCACAAGTGGGAAGAGTAAGGCACTAAAATTGGTAAGCTACAATTACTGTAAAGGGGCTACATTTTTTTATACATTTGTTCGGGCTGTTGAGAGATGAGATTAACTCAAAAGATGAAATTTTATTTTCTTTCAACATGCTAATTTAGAATAGTAGATGGCAGTGGAAGCGAACTTGAAATCTTTGCATCTGGTGGTCTCAATTACCATATAGTTGATTGATCCTGTGTTAGCAATGGCTCTCCTGTTATTCTTCACTTAATAAACTTAAGAATTACTATCATACTGGTCTGTCTCATTATGCCAGATTCCACAAAAGGGATTTTATCTAAGATATGATAAAATTATTAAAAATATTAAAACTTACCAAGATTTCCAAATAGAATCAGGACCTGTCAGTATATCTCAAGGTCTTACCTACAAGATCTCTATGTCAGATACTACCTCCAAACCTCATCTAGCATGCTAGGATTACCAGATACAGGGTGAAGGCAGGGGTTGCAAAGAGCTACATTCTCATTCCCAATCTGTACGTGATGATCTAGTCCTCGTGGTTAGACCTTCTGCATCCCTTCCTCCACTTCACTGGGGATTTTTGGCTTAAATGATCTTACGATAGTGAGTATTTACAAATCTAGAATAGCACAGCGAGTAATGATACCAAACTGCTACATTTTATGCTCCAAAAACAAATCCACGATCTATAGATTATGGCTGTATCTATTTCTGAAACAGTAAGTATTTTTTTCACCAATGTTTCTGTTCCTTGGTAATATGTTGTTTATTTTCACTGGAAAAAGTTTTTGTTTTTTTAACTTATTTTTTAAGGGGAAGGGAAAATCATGGGATAGGTAACACAGTAATAATCACAAGGCTCACTGGTTGCAAGAAATGTATGTCCTTCAAGAGGAAAGCAAGTGGCACACCTTGAGAAAAGAAAGAAATACTCCAGGAGCTGGTTCTCATTCCCTAGGACCTGGATTCAAAGCCACACTGACTGTTAGCAAGAAACTTGACACTGTTATTCATTGATGTTAGTGCATCAAGAGAAAAGTTAGGGGAAATCAAAAATTAACAGAGTTTGAAAACATGTGAGGGGAAGGAATTAACTAATGCATGCTTTTCAAATGTCTTAAATCACTAAACTATAAAAATCCACCTGGTGTGAAACAAAGGAAAGAAATTCCATGATTTTCCAAAATGACAGAAAAGAGAAAGACGTTCACGTTTTCACTATTAATGAATTTTAGTTAGTGAAGGATTTCAGAATAATGTATGGTTAATTAAAATAGTACAAATTGTATATTAACTTTTAATCACTCCTTTCTATAGTTTTCATGGTTGTGCTTAATTTGCTGTGCAAACCTTAATACATTAATATAAGTCTTCTTGAAATAACTCAATATCCAGTAACTGCTCAGTACGCCAAGATTGATTATGCTTCTACATGAATAGCTAGTAATAAAAGAACTTACTATTAGCATGCAAAGGTGCAATTCATTTTTACATTAGGGAATAATGTGGCATGAATGGTAAACCGTAAATCCATTTTGAAAATTTACTTCTTGTATGTCTCCCACCATAAATGTTTTGGACTTAACCCATTCCTGCCACATTGCATTAGGTACTGAACTACAGATTCTCACTTATTTAAAAACAATTCAACAAGCTCCTAATGTTTATATTAGAAGACTATTCATTCCAAACACCTCCAAATAAATCTACATGGCAAAGAAAAAGCCCTCTAGGAAAAGGGAAACAGCTGGAAATTCATTCTCTGAGCATGAATACGAAAGGGAAAAAATGAAAGAAAATATCAAATGTTCTTCCCTTAATGATTGCCCATAAGCATAGAGAAAGCCAATCATTTATAAAAGCCCAAACTAAAACATGAAAGCTGCCACCAGAGCTAGCCCATTTTGAGCTACTGTATTGTATAAATCATCAGATTTGTGAGAGATGGTTACCTTAACTTCATGAAAATCTAGATATTAAATCTAGGCAAAATTGGTTTTAGTTGTTGTCTAAGTAATTTAATCTACATTTAAAGGACTCTGCTTTAGGGTCAGCATGGCAAAGGAAAGGCAAAGGTGGAAACATAACCTTGTCAGTCTTAAGAGTCTTTGTGTCTTCCCTCAGAATCCTTCTTGAGCTTCTTTTCTGTTTAAAAAGTTGAGGTCTAGGGCGCCTGGGTGGCTCAGTTGGTTGAGCGACTGCCTTCGGCTCAGGTCATGATCCCGTAGTCCCAGGATCGAGTCCCATATCGGACTCCCGGCTATGCGCAAGTTTGCTTCTCCCTCTGACCTTCTCCCCTCTCATTCTCAGTCTCTCTCTCTCTCTCTCTCTCTCTCTCTCTAATAAATAAATAAAAAATCTTAAAAAAAAAAAAAGTTGAGGTCTAGGTCCTTTCTTCCATGTCTGAAGGCTTCTGTAGATCATTCCTTTTCTTTTTTCTTTTTTTTTTAAGATTTTATTTGACATTCTTGAGAGTAACCATTCTGTGACCCTGAGGATTAGGCTAGTCAAATGGAGGATGTGACCCAGAGCCCTGATCTTGCTCAGCGGCTAAACCAACCCCAAATCATAGAAGGAACACAAACCCTCCTTGTGTAAGTCACTTTCATTTGGGTATTAGGTTACTTTCAACCAAAGATCTTCACTGATACAATAATGGAAACGGTTTCATACTCTTCAGCCCTTGTGACCTTAAAGCACTACACAAACAACAAATGAATTTATAGCTAAAAAGAGCAAATTCCATTGATAAACACTTCTGAAGATGACTAAAAGAAAAAAAGAGAAATGAAGAGAAGTTCCTTTGGCAATATGCTTTAAAGGAAAGGCTTCTCAATGCAAATTTCCTAATATCAGAAGTACTCAAGACTAGTCTTCTCTCTTGTCTTCTCTACACCTTAAAAAAAACCCTATCATCACAAAAGGCTTGTTGGCTAAGATTTACCTGTCTTTTATTTTTTCCTCTTTAATAACCAGTTTTTAGTTAGACCCCTCACCATCTTTCAAGTTTCAAAGAAGAAAAAACATGAACTATTTTCATTTATATGTGTACCCTCTGTAGGCTTCTTTCCTATACATAATGATTCTTTACAAATTTTCCAAAACTTTTTATTACCTTTTCCACTTATTCTTTACTAAAAACTTTAATTTTTAATTGTTTCTCTCATATGCTCTGGTGTTTCCCTAACAAGGCTAACATCTCAACCATTCCACTCTCTTTCCCCACATTCATCTGTATTTCTTCTCACGGCCTATTATTTAAAATTGCTATCCAATTTACTTTTCCATTTTGTTCTCTCCTCATCAGAAACGATCTTGAGGATGGTTTTCTGCAACAGAGGGTAACTGAAAATACAGAGTCAACCTAAAATACAGCAGGAGTTTGTTTTGTTAAAAATGCCAGTGTTGGTATCTTCTGTGTTTGACCACCTGATGTCATGGTGCAAGCCTAGGTGGCTCAGTTGCTAAGAATCTGCCTTCGGCTCGGGTCATGATCCCAGAGTCCTGGGAATGAGCCCTACTTCAGGCTCCCTGATCAGCGGGAAGCCTGCTTCTCCCTCTCCCACTCCCCCTGCTTGTTTTCCCTCTCTCGCTGTGTCTCTCTCTGTCAAATAAATAAAACCTTAAAAAAAAAAAAAGATGAGCCCTCCTGTTTCTGATTATTGAATACTGGGTTGTTCTAAGTTGATTTTGCTCTCTAGCAATCTGAAGAACTACCAGATTGGGTGGCACTCTAATTATGTGCCAGAATCGCAGTACTGAGAATCTGAAAGTCTCTAATGCAACTCAGGCGGGACAAAGATACAATCTGTCCATCTCTGTCTTGGGCAACCATGAGGTGTCTATAGCTTATACTGGTAACAAACAAGAGTCCCTACAAATGAGTTCCCTCATCTGAAATCCATAGACAAAGAATAAATCGGGAAGTAACAGAACTCAGGAGTATGAGATTAAGTATGGGGACTGCCACACCACACAGTCTAGAAAATTTCTGTGATAGAATTAAATTGGTTTCTTACGCCACCCATATTTATGGTCTCTTAGATCTGGGGTATTTTTAGTTCATTTCTTTATTTTATTTATTTATTTATTTATTTATTTGTTTGTTTATTTGTTTGTTTGTTTGTTTGTTTGTTTGTTTAGATCTAGGTATTTTAAGGAATGATTTTGTTTCAAATAAGAAAGAGTTGCAGGATGATATATAGGAAATGTATTTTATTCTTACTTTATTTTAAAAACCTGAGTAATGGGGCACCTGGGTGGCTCTGTCGGTTGAGCATCAGATTCTTGACTGTGGCTCAGGTCATGATCTCAGGGTCCGCAGATGGAGCCCCACATTGGGCTCTGTGCTCAGAATGGAGTCTGCTTAGGATTCTCTCCCATTGTGCCTCCCCCTGCTCACTCTCTCTCTCTCTCTCTCTCTCTCTCTCAAATAAATATTCTTTAAAAAAACACTGTAATATCCCAAAGTCATAAATTTATTAGCAAAAAGGGAAAACAAAGAACATCTGATGTGTATATCTCCTGCAGAGCACTTCAGAACTCCCTGTGGCCTGACTTGTGATGTCTCCAATTCATGAGCCATGTTTCACACCCAATTCATCATCATCGCCATACAACTATGTTTCATTAAAAAAGAGTATTTCCCACAAATAGGCTCACCAAATCCTAGTATCTCCCCTTCGCTGCATATGGAACATCAAATGGGAGTGTACTGGGAAGAGAAGCTTGTGCTTCAGGAAGCTTAGAGCAGTGTTGGGCATCAGGATTGGGACCATAGTTAAGAACCCATCCCTACAGGTCGTGTTCTAAAATACAAGGAGTTATAAGACTTGTCTGTGCAGAGGAAAAGCAGATTAAATGAATGAAGTAAGCATGGCCACACATGAACCAACAATAGGAATTGAGTGATCACACATACTTTAATAAAGATGACTTTTCTAAAAATAGAATTATAATTCCAATTCATAGTACCAACTTCAAATATAACCTACTTAAACTATCATTCCTAAACTGTGATAAAATAACAATCTTGCTCAAAAGGATGGGGTCCATCAAAGCATCAAGCGACACTAGAGAACATATATCAAAATCCTTTCCTTTGCTAAATCTGGAACAAATCTAGAACAAATATCCACCTTCTCTGATTCAGTGCAATGCCTTTCCTTTCTGGGAAACATGCTCCTAAGAAGGATAAAGTCTGGAAACCATTTAAAAATGTACAACCCACCAAAATATTCTGAAACTTTTAATAATCAGGTGAAAATCATTTTTACCATGCTTGAATAAATCACCTAAAGGGTTTTTTGTCTCATCTCTTTATGAAATTCCCCTTGGGGATAAAAACAAGCTTAAAAAGTTTCAGTCAACAGTATAAACTGGGAGCTTGTGTTAAATAAGCCATTGAAAACTGTAGTTTAGAATGAAATTACCATCTCAGCCATTACCACTGGGCTCCACAGTACATTTACAAATAATATTTTGTAATAATATCATATTCAAGTAATTTATACATTGTTCTCATTTTTAAATTTAACTAACGTGCTACAGATCTTAAAAAATTAAGCATACATCCTATTTCCCTTTCATTTCTCCAAGCCCAGGTAATAATATGACAATAATTATCAATACTCTTGGGATGATAAAACATAAAATTATTAGTAAAAAGATTGAGCAGCACATATGACATTCTCCTAAACCCATTAATTTTTAAAATATACTTTTTAAAAAGACAGTATAACCTAATAATTATAGTTGAGTTGCTCCAAAAACTGTATCTTAGCTCTGTTAAGCTTGGAGCCATACATTAGTGAAAAGCAAGAGAGCAAAAGGAAGAGAGAAAAAGACAGAAAGATTTTCATTAAGTAAGGAGGGCGTTAAAAAAAATTAAGAAGGGCACTTACTGTGTCAGCAAAGAGATCATCATTCTTCTACTCATGTGACAGAAATTTACCAAATATTTATTGCATGACAGGCCAAGACAAGAATATACAGAGAAAAGAATTTCTGGTCTTGCGGGTAATACAGACAAAACTTACAAACACGTATGCATGCAAAAATCCACAGACACACATGCAAAAATCCACTAACACACATTTAAAACAAGGAATTATAACACTGTAGTTTGAAACATAATGAGGGGAAATACAGGATGCTCCGAGACAGTGGAGACCAAGCCAGGTTTGTGGGTGTTAAAAAAAATGAAGAAAGCAGCATCTAGTATAAGAACTGAAGGATGTGTAGGTGCTAGCCAGTCTAGCCAGTCTAAGGGAAAAGAAAGAGAAGAGAATTTTTAAGCATATGCAAAATAAGACATCACTGAGTTTTAAAAATTAAAATCAGTTCTTTCTGGATTGAGGACAGAAATCGAAGCAGGAGTGACAAGAACAGGAGTAAAAAGAAACACACATGAGGAAGTTGTATTTAATTTAAAGTGAAGTGGTCAAAAGTTGCTCTAAAAAACAGTGTTGACAATCTCTGCTTATTCTTTTCTGCATTGCTAACATACTCATTTGAGATATTAATTTTGGCATTATATAAAACTTATAAATTAGTAATGAAATCAATTCTTGTTTCAGAGGCTACCTAATAATTATAACAAATACTCTTTCTATGTCTCAAATATTGCATGGGGCACATTTATACCATCCAACAATCTGTTGTTTATCTCAACTTCAAATATGCCTGGTTGTTCCCTATTTTTTTTTTTATTAAACCTAGCAATCATGGTCAGATAACAGTCAAGGAAGGATATTTAGAGAGTCAACTAAGTTGCACAAGAGTGATAATAACTATGTGTGGTACCAATATTCCAATACCAGTTCGACAAATAGGAAGTTCATAATGTTTTGAGAAACTTTAATGAAGATCCTTTTGCCCAATGTTATATTAAAGCACATAAATTTCCTTGAATACTGGTAACTGAGAAGAAGAGTTTCATTGAACACAGGTCAAGCAAAATCATTTTTCTAAAGAAAATATAGATTTTTATAGGCAGTATGAAAAGATATTCATATTCTCTACATGTACTTATACAAATATACATAAGGAATGTATATACTATGTATGTATGTATGCCCCCTATTATGAATATGAAATATTACAGATTTCAGCATATGAAAATAAAAATATTATTTATTGTCATTATATACCAAAACATTGATACACACTCTTAGAAAACTAATACATATTTTCATCCTTGAAATCCCATAACAACTATTATTTCACAACATTTTCATTAAAAACTACCACAACATATTATTACTCCTTATTACAAACTTATTACAAACTGGAAGAATGAGGCAGGCAAAAAGGAAATATACAAACTGGACTTTTTTAAAAGGAGAAGTATTTAATCACTCAACAAATATTTATCTAATATTTAAATGTCCAAGATACTGGAAATATATATGTGAACAAGATTGATACCTCTATCTCATGGAGTTTTCTACCTATTGGAAAAATCAGACAAAATACACAGAAATGGATGGTGATAAGTGCTCTAAAAGAAAGAAAAAAGTAAAGCATGGAGAAGGTGGGGCAAAGGGCAGTACTTTAAAAAAAAAAAGAGTAGTCAGGAAAGCTCTCTGAGACGTCAGAAAAAAGGTAACATAGGGGCTGAAAGATGTAATGGAGCCAGTAATAGCATTAAAAGAGCAGCAGCATCCTATGCAGAAAGAAGTGTGTGCAAAGGCCCTAAGGTCAGGGAGAACCCAGTTCATCCAAGAAACTGAAAGAAAAGCTCTGTGACTTGAGTATGATGCTTAAAGGGACCCAGCACTAGATGCTGGTATTTGGAGACAAATCAGGATATGACTAACAGTTTTAATTTTATCCTAAAATGCAGTACAAACAACTACAGTATTTTTTAAATCAATTTCTTTATTTTTAGAATTCCAGTATAATTAACATACAGTGTTATATTACTTTCAAGTGTACAGTATAGTATTTTGACAATTTTATACATTACTTATGCTCATCATGATTAACTGTACTCTTAATTCATCTGTTTCATCCATTTCTCCAGCAACCTCAGATAACCCTCGGTTTGTTCTCTATATTTACGAGTCTTCTTTTCTGTTTCTTTTTCCTGTTTGTTTTGTTTCTTAAATTCCACCTATGAGTGGATTCATATGACATTTGTCTTTCTCTGATTTATTTCACTTATCATTATACTCTCTAGCTCCATTCATGTTGTTACAAATGGCAAAATTTCACTCTTTTTTAATGGATGAGTGATACTCCACTGTATATAAAGACTACTTCTGCTTTATCCATTCATCTATTGATGAATACATGGGTTGTTACCATATTTTGGTTACTATAAATAACGCTGCAACAAATATAGGGTGCACATATCTTTTCAAATTAGTGTGTTTGTATTCTCTGAGTAAATACTGAATTATGGTAATTCTATTTTAAATTATTTGAGGAATCTCCATACTGTTTTCTACAGTAGTTTCACCGTATGCATTCCTACCAATAGTACACAAGCATTACTTTTTCTCCACATCCTCACCAACATCTGTTTCATGTGTTCTTGATTTTAGCCATTCTGACAGGTGAGATGACATCTCACTGTGGTTTTGATTTGCATTTCCCTGATGATTAGTGATGCTGAGCACTTTTTCATGTATCTGTTGGCCATTTGAATGTCTTATCATTTGAAAAGATCTTCTCCCATTTAGTAGGTTGACTTTTAGTTTTGTTAATTATTTCCTTCAATGTACAGAAACTTTTTATTTTGATGCAGTTCAAATATGTTATTTTTGCTTTTGTTTCTCTTGCCTCAAGACACATATCTAGAAAAATGTTATTATGGCCAATGTCAGAGAAATTACTGCCTGTGCTCTCTTCTATGATTTTTATGGTTTCAGGTCCACATTTAAGTCTTTAATCCATATTGAGTCCATTTTCATGTATGCTGTGAAAAAGTGGTCCAGTTTCATTCTTTTGTATGTAGCTATGCAGGTTTCCCAACATGATTTGTTGAAGAGACTCTTTTTCCCATTGCATATTCTTGCCTTTGTCATAGATTAATAAACCATATAATCATGGGTTTATTTCTGGGCTATATGCTCTGTTCCACTGATTTATGGGCCTATTTTTGTGCCAGTGACATACTGCTTTGATTATTATAGCTTTGTAGCATATCATAAAACTAGGATTGTGATACCATCAGCTTTGTTCTTTTCCAAGATTACTTTGGCTATTGGGGATCGTTTGTGGTTCCATATAAATTTTAGGATTATTTCTGCTAGTTCTGTGAAAAATGCTCCTTGTATTTTGATAGAGATTGCATTGAATCTGTAGATTGCTTTGTGTAGTATGGACATTTTAACAACATTTCTTCCAAACTATGAGCATGGAATACCTTTCCATTTGTTTGTGTCAGCTTCAATTTTTTTCATCAGTGTTTTATAGCTTTCAGAGTATAGATCCTTCACCACCATTGTTAAGTTTATTCCTAGGTATTTTATTATTTTTGGTGCAACTACAATGGGAGTTTTTTAAATTTATCTTTCTGCTGCTTCATTATGAGTGCATAGAAATGCAAAAGATTTCTATATATTGATTTTGTATCCTGTGACTCTCCTGAATTCATTTATTAGTTCTAGTAGTTCCTTTGTGGAGTCCTTAAGGTTTTTTATCTGTAGTATCATGTCATCTGCAAATACTGAAAGTGTTACTTCTTCCTTACCAATTTTGATGCCTTATAGTTCTTTCTCGCATCCAATTGCTATGACTAGGACTTCTACTACTACTATTCATAAAAGTGGTAAAGGAAGACAGAAAAGACAGGAAACCCTGTCTTGTTCCTGATCTTAGAGGAAAAATTCTCACTTATTTATCATTGAGTATGATGCTTTGGAGCACTCCTGTGGAGGCTGGGTTGGAGGGGCAGGCTGGGTCCACAGGAGAGTGCAAGGGCAGGGCACACGGTTAGCAAGCTACAAGAGAGTGTCTATGCTGCCCTGATTCCTGCAGCTAGTCCTGTACCTAGGCTGGGGGCTGAGGGAGGGAAATGTCAACTGCCAGTTCTTTTGTTCTTAGAGAAGTCTCCCAAAGATTCCTGCTTCTCCAGCACATGTTCTGAGATAAGCAAATAAATCTCCTTTCCATATATCCCAAGCATTTTTTCTGTTGATTTATGATGTATCTCAGTGGCAATATTTGCTAAGTTGTCTCTTTAAATGCAGGTGCTCAGTTTCCTAATGTCCTTTGGTTCTCCCAGAGCCAAGCCCCTGAGTTTTAAAGTTCCATGTGTTAAGGCCAATGAATGTTAAGGCCCCTGGTTTTGAAAGCCAAATATTTTGGGGATTTGTCTTCCCAGTGCCTGGGGGCTTGGTGTAGTGTCTGCTCCTCTCCCTTCTCTGTGCTTGCGCTGGCCCTCCCTCCCATGGACAGTCTCGTGGGTCAGCTTGGTTCTCGATGGTCTTTGCCCTTCCTACTCTCTTGCATGTGGCTTTTTCTGTATTTAGCTGTAGAAAGTCTGTTCTGCCAGTCACTTTCTGGGCTATTTACACTAATGTGGGTGTTGCCTAAGTGTATCCATGGGAAGAGGTGAATTTAGGATCCAGTCATCTTCTGTAGGAGTCCCGTAGCACTCATCATAGCTTCCATAGTCCAGCAAGAAGAAGGAAGATTTCCTCTGCTTGGTAATAGCAAGCTTCCTAATTGTACAGTCTTAAACAGGAAAATTATATGATCATATTATACATTGTTTCCAATGATCATTCTGATTGCCATTTAGAGAATGTATAGGAAGTGAGCAAAACTGGGATTGGGACTATTATTGGTGCATTATTTAGTAAGTGACCATTTGGTTATTGGTGTGAAAGGATTTGGGTTTAGAACCAGGACTTCAGAAGCAGAGATGGAGAGAGGAGGGCATATTGGAGAAAAGAGAAACCAAGGAGAATTCCTAGGTGTGAGACAAGGTTCAGGGAAGAGATGTAGGCTGAAGATACAAATTTGAGTTCAGTGAAGAGATGTAGGCTGAAGACACAAAATTGTCAGTATACTGATAATACTTAAGGCCAAAGGAATGGGTAGAATAAACTGTATTTTTAATGGAAAATGTAGAAAAAAGAAAAGAGGAGTCTAAGCCCTGAAAAATGCAAATATTTAAAGCTGAGGTAGAAAACCATGATAAAGCACAGACTGCAAAGTCACAGCTAGGAAGCCAAGAGAGCCGAGTTATAGAAGGACTCAGAGTTATGTCAGAATGAAAGAAAAATAGCTGGTTAGATTTCCTATGACTTTTCCTGGCCTTCCTTCCTTCTTAATTATGTGAAAACAAAGCATATCTTTTGTACTTTTAACATGATGACAAGAAACAGAAAAGCAGGTGTGTTGCCATGCCCCAATCCTTAATCTCAGATCTCTGACAAGCTTTAATTAGTTTGTTAGTTCAGGGCTCCTGAGTAAATGCAATTCTGTCACTTTGTAGGCATTCTCATGCTTGGTAGAATGGATTTTTTTGGTCGCCAGCTCAAATAAAGTTTCTATATTTTCCAAGGTAGTTTTGAGCAATTTTGTTAGCTAACCTCCCACAATTTCTTGCTTGAAATTTTTTAATTAGTATACATAAGATTTTGTTAATTGTCCAGTTTCAAGCACATAAAAAAATCATTATTCTTTCTTGAAATTAATTTTTAAATGTAGTTTTAAGTACCATTTTCCCATTTAAAACAGTTGCTGTTCACTGAAATGGAAAGTGCAAGAGAAAATATTTTAAGGTTTGGGTTTATTGCCCAATAGAATCAAAGAAACAGTTATCGCTAAGTTTGAGAATTCACGAGCATTAACCACTTACTAGGGAAAATAGGTTTTTAGTTTAACTTATTCGTTTCAATGTTAAGGAATTTGTTTACATCATGTTTGCATTCAGCAAATATCTGGTGTGGACAAGAATTATGTGATGCAAACAAGAAAAGGAACTAATCCCTGACTGTACAAATATATTCAGTTTTCTTTGGCTTGCTTCTTTTCTTCTTTTTTGTTTGTTTCAAGTTTTCATTTAAATTCCAGTTAATTAACATACAGTGTAATATTAGTTTCAGGAGTAGAATTTAGTGATTCATCACTTACATAAAACACCCAGTGCTCATCACAAGTATCCTCCTTAATCCCCATCACCCATTTAACTCATCCCCCCACCTACCTCCTTTCCAGCAACCTCAGCTTATACTCTATAGTTTTATAATATACCTCTCTTTTTCTATCCCCTTCCTCTGTCGATTTTAATGTTGAGAGTTCGTCCCTTCCCCACCTTCAACAGCTTTTCAATTTAATTCTTTATCTCTTCCCATTTTACTCTATCAGTTCTCTATGATTGATGTACTAGCAACTTGCTAATTCAGTATTTTCAGCCCATGTTTACCTTAGGAGCAGCAGACTTATTTAATCTAATTCAAGCAAGGCCTTTTATGATGTGGTCTAAGTCTCTCTTTTTTCATCCATAAAATAGAGAAAATAGTATTGACTTCACCAAGTTGACTCACGGAATAATGAAAACTCCTAGAAATATCTAAGATACTTTCAGATACACAGTAACTACTCAAAAAATATTAAAATTTCTCCCCCTTTTTTCCTTAGAGGCTCTAGATTATCTATAGTTAGTTCTGTGCTAATGGAGAAGAGCTCCAACTAAAACAAGAGCAGTGAAAACTGTCCAAAGCAATGACAAAACTCAGCTTGGATCATCCCTATGAGCAGGCCACTAAAAATCGGGATTGGTGAGCTTAATAAGGTGTGAGGGAAAACCTCCAAAATACACTTACTCATGGAGAATAAGAAATTAATAAACTGAGGTAGCAAGTAGAGCACTCATTTCTTGGCATCTTAGGACTTCTCTTTTATTCTCTACTAAATAAAATTTGTGTTATTAGGATTCATAAGATCATCATTGTGTTTAAGTCACAAATTATTGAACTATTTTGACAGAAAAGAAGTTAGTTGCATCATTGTTAAAATAGTTTGCTTGTATTCTAAAACCATATTATATCAAACTATTTAACTTTTGTTGTCCTACGCTAATGAGAAGGAAATAGAGGCAGATGTGTATTACATGTGACTACATTTATGCTAAGCAAGGTGAAATGATGCCATGGTGCACTCAATAATTTTGATTTGCAATAGTTAGTTCTAAACGTAGGGGGAGAATTGACACATCACATGGTACATGGTAGTGACTGTTTGCCAAACAGAAAAGACCCAGAGCTAGAGTAGCCACATAATCATTAACATCACATGCAATGATGTAACATCATCCATCGAATTAATGTTAATTTCAATTTTTGTTTTTGTGGTTTTGGTACTTATTTTGTAATTTTCTTTATGAATAAACATATGTGCATACATAATTCTACATTTATACTACTTCAAGTCCACTCTAGGATTTGGGAAAATTTTGTCTTGTTTTTGTTTTTTTGTTAAAAGGGCTCCATACATTACTCAAGTTTCAAAACATGGCCAACACAGCTGGCCATAAAACAAAAAGAATATCATTCCCATCTGGCAGCAGACATCAAAATTTTGAACATAATCCCCAAACAGAAATTAATCTAATCCCAGACAATATACTAGTCAATTAAACTCCTATTTCAGAAGTGACAAACACAATAACTACCAAGCAATCTACCACAAAAACAATTCAAAGAACTATTTCCAATAGGATAACTACTTTAGGTATATGTGTCAACTGTAAAAACAAATGTACAGAATAAAACAAAACAAAAATGCAGCATTAAAACAATATTGGGGCATAAAGCAATATTTGCAAAAAAATTAAAATACAGTCTTTCAATTAAATATTTATATATGTTCTAAGTAAGCTTCTAAATCATAACCTTATTATTTCTTTTCAAATCCTATTTTTAATAAAAAATAAAGAGATTTTTAAATAAAAAGTTATGGTACTTTATGTAGTTCATGCACACATAGAAACTTCTACATACAGATAAACTAAAACATTTTTCAGACAAGGAAAATAGCATTCAAAAATTAAAATGGGATTGGTATGAAAATATTAAACACTAAAAATAGGAAAAATACTTGGAAATAGTAATCAATATATATCAATATATAACAGTATATATCATATATATTATATAATATATATCAATATATATAATATTGATATATATTATATATAATATGCATATATAATCAATATATAACATTGATCAAAGAAATAAACCAGCTTACCAGAGTTCACCGCTTTTGCTTTTAGCACATCCTTCACTTTTTATACAATTTAAACCCTTTGACAAAGGTATACAACTTACTGTAACATTGTAGTGTCACCGTGGAAACCACCCAACTTGTTAATATTTGAATCTCATGAATAAACCATGAATTAAGGTAGTTATCAATAATGATATGCTCCAGACAGATGGGTACCATGAGATCTCATTTTATACTTTCATTCTTTTGGTTCAAACAGAAAATACTCTATCTTGAAAACTATGTAAGACAGAGTATGGGATAACATAAAGAGGCACACTCTGGCTTAAGCCTCAAAAGTTACTTCATTTCTAAGTGTCAGTTTATTTCTAGAAAAATTTTCAGTTTAAATCCCCTGATTTTAAATTTAAATCTCATGATTTCCTAATTTTAAATGCACAAAGGACATTAACTATAGTTGTGAGTCACAGAGATGACTCCTTTAAGAAGACTTAATATAAAAAAAAAAGAAAAATCAAGTATTTTTTATTTAACAATATTTTTAAGTATATGAGGTTCTAATTATTTAGCTTTTCAAATAATTAATTTTGGAGTACAATTTTAAAGACCTAACTATATAAGTCACTAAAGCCTAACCTAAAAGAGTCCCATAGACATTACTCAAAATAATACTGGAAATGATTAAAGAAAGGTTCTCTTCTGAGGAAGGTCTTTCTTTCCCCATTACATCTATTTAGAACAGCTCATTAAACACCAACGGTATTCTTTTTTTCAGATGGTTATTGTTACCTAAGTTGCAGATTCATCTTTCTAAAAGGAAATAAGGAACTAAATTCCAGCAAAATCAATTCTATCCTATTGTGATGGACTGGGTTTCATTAGCTTGCTTAAGTTGAATTCCCAATAACTTTAGAGGTTCCTGCTTTGGTAATCTTTGAGTAAACGTAACACACAATTTATTCTTTTCTAAACCTGCATTAAAATATTTTGCTAAAGAAAATATCTAATGAATCCCTACTTTACACATGGCATCCATTCTCTAACAACTGGAAGGCCATTACTAGTAGGCAGTGAAGAACACAGCATTAAGAGCAAACCTGTATCAGGATAACCTCAGACACTTCATCAATCACTTTAATGCACCATCTCATGTATCCCTTCAATAATCCTATTGGTTACAAATTAATATCTATAATTTATATTTGGTGACACATTAAGTAACATATTCAAATTATCATTGGGAATACTGTACTTATAATCAAACCTCCTTGACTTCAAAGCTTGTGCATACATAACCTCTACTTCAATGGCGTAAAAGTAACTACAAATTTTCACATTAAATTAACTATAAAATTAATACCCATTTTATACAGGAAAAATAATTGTCCTTATTTTTTTTCAGTTAAAAAACAGAGTATTTTCCTGTTTTGATTTCTAGCTGCTTAGAACAAATGGAAACTTTTTTTAAAATATTTTCTTCTATCTAGCCACCTAACCCCATTCTCATATTAATTTTAATTACAATATCATAAAAAGAGTGTTTTCTCTGTCCTAGTCCTATGTTTACATGGTACATTCCTTTATTTTAAAAGTTTGATCCCATTCCTATTTAGACATTTTAGTAGAAATAAGTGCAAAATTCTATCAAATGTCTTTTTTTTTTTTTAATACTACGCAATCTCTACTGTTTTCCCCTTGGTAACATTTTTCAAAACTGTGATACAAAATCACAATCAGCTTATCGACATTGGTTCCGTCCAGGAGCATAACACTTTCATCACTTTAAGAATCTCTCACAGTGCCTTTTTTCTAGCCACACCCACCTTCATCCCATGCTCACTCCATCCTAACCTTTTCTCTGCTTCTATAATTTTGGTATTTCAAAACTGATACATAAATGGAATCATATAGTATATAATCTTATGTGATTGGCTTTTTTTCCTCTGGAGATTCATCCAGGTTGTTGCATATATCAATAGTCATTCTTTTTTATTGCTGAGCTATACTCTTAAATGTCTTTTTAGCATCTAATGGTATAATCAATTGAGCTACTGAAATATTTTTATTTCCTCATAGTAGGCTATCATGGTATTTCTTAAACATTTCCTATTTTATTATATATATGTGGATCTTTGAACACACTACTGGATGGTACTATAGTTTATGAATTTTTGCTCTTTTGTTTTTTGGTGTTTTTGTTGCATTTAAACTCAGAAATTATGATATAGAACCACCATTATCTTTTTGTAAAAAAATATTTTAAACTATATTAAATTTTTAACAATAAAATTATGATTCTTAAAAAATGATTGAGGAGTTGTTTATCTTTTTCTATAGTTGAAATGGTAGTTTAAATAACATTGTGATTATCAGTTCTTTAAATGTCTAATAATATTTAGATATGCATCCATCTGTTCTGGTGTTTTTTGATAACAGATCTTTAAATAGCCTTCCAATATTTATATGTCTTATTCCAGTTTTCCAATTCCTTCTGGATATACTGTGGTAATTTAAATTTTTCTAGGAACTTATTCCCTTCCCTTCCTGTAAGTTTGCATGTCTTATCAGAGTAAAGTTGCATGTAATAGTCTTCTATGCTTCTTTTAACCTCTCTGTTCCTGGAATTATTTATGCTTTCTCATTCAAAATCCTATACACTTTTCTTTATATATATGTATATATGTATATGTGTGTATATATGTATATATTTAAAATTTTATTTTATTTTTTCAATGTTCCAAGATTCATTGCTCATGCACCACACCCAGTGCTCCACTTTATATATTTTCCATAATTTGTGTTTTGAGGGATTTTTATTGGCTATTTCAAAGAAAAATCAAATTTTGAATTTATTTAATCATTTTAACCTTTGTTTTCTATTTTACTGATTCCAGTTTCCATTGTTAAATTCTGTTCTAGTTTCTTTTGATGTTCTTTTTCTAATTTCTTAAGATGAATACTAAGTTTATTTTTTATTCATTAATAAAAAAGGCATTTAAAGCTAAAATTTTATACTGAGCACAGCTTTTATTGGATGAGTATATTTTGTTAGGAAAACATCATCTTTTTCATTAACTTGTATATACTTTGTATTTCCCTTTGGTTCTAGGATTTATCTAAGAGTGTTTCTTAGTTTCTAACATATTATTTTTTAGTTTTCTAATAAAATTGTCTAATCAAGTGTTTTAGTTTTCTAATAAAACTTAGTATCACAAGATGTGGCCTATTAAAAATTTTTACTTTTTGGAATTTATAAAAAACTTGGGCATCTTTTTCAAGGACTAAACTTTCTAAGATAAATCTTTTCTCATTTGAAATTTCATGATTTCCATAATGTAAAGATTCTCCAAAAAGGATATTGCCATTTTGACAAGGTAAGATAAATATTCAGCCTCATATACATTATGATCAAAATGAGATAGTTTTGTTGAACATTTTAAATACCTGTCAATGATAAATTCCTAATGTCATTTTTCTTATGACAGTGAATGAATTTGACTAAGAACCCTTAAATTCTGGTATTTATTTCATTACTTATCTATCTTTATCAGAAAAACTATGATGGTTATGAGCATATTACATCACTGAATACCGCTATGAACTTTATTCAATTCATAAAGGGATGCGTGCGTGTGTGTGTGTGTGTGTGTGTGTGTGTGTGTATGTGTATGTGTGACACAAATAAGGCTTTGATTTAGTTTTCTTTCGCAGTTCTACCTTTTTAAAAAAATGTTGAACAGGACTTTATATCCAGTATTTCTTATCTCTCCTTTCTGAGTCATATGCCCTTCAAAGGTCAACAATCACATCGGTTTTATGGTTTTATCATTAAGGTTTTATTCTAGGGGAGGGAGGAACACTAATAGAGAAGCGTGTCTGAAAAGTTACATTTTTGAAAACCTCTAAGTCGGGGTAGGATAACTGAAAAGAAAGATAAGCCATGTAGATACCAGAAGATATTAAAGGGATGCGAAGAATCATTACAGTGCTAAGTCACTATGTGAAATTCAAGGAGAGTTTTACATATTCTACTGTGGTATGAACAAATATGAAGTAGACACTTAACTGTCCTAACTTTTAATAAATGTTTTTAATGCATTGCCTTTATCTGATAGAATTTAGGTACCTAGACTGAAAGATATGGAAAAAAAATTTTTAATTGTAATCTTAGATATGCTACTCTTTTTCTTTTTTTCTTTTTAAGATTTTATTTATTTAGGGGCACCTGGGTGGCTCAGTGGGTTAAGCCTCTGCCTTTGGTTTAGGTCATAATCCCAGGTTCTGGAATTGAGCCCCGCATCAGGCTCTCTATTCAGCAGGGAGCCTGCCTCCCCCTCTCCCTCTGCCTGTCTCTCTGCCTACTTGTGATCTCTCTCTCTCTTTCTCTGTCAAATAAATAAATAAATAAAATCTTTAAAAACAAAAAGATTTTATTTATTTATGTGACAGAGAGAGACACAGTGAGAGAGGGACCACAAGCAGTGGGAGAAGGAGAAGCAGGCTTCCCTCTGAGCAGGGAGCCTGATGTGGGGCTCCATGTGGGGCTCCATCCCAGGACCCTGGGATCATGACCTGAGTTGAAAGCAGTTGCTTAACAACTCAGCCACCCAGGTACCTCAATGTGCTATTCTTTAGATAAGAGAAATTTAAGAGTGAAATAGAAATACATAAAAATTTTAAGAAACAAAAATTAGGGGCCCCTGGGTGGCTCAGTGGGTTAAAGCCCCTGCCTTCGGCTCGGGTCGTGGTCTCGGGGTCCTGGGATCAAGCCCCACATCGGGCTCTCTGCTCGGCAGGGGGCCTGCTTCCTCCTCTCTCTCTCTGCCTGCCTCTCTGCCTACTTGTGATCTCTCTCTCTGTCAAATAAATAAATAAAATCTTTAAAAAAAAAAAAAGAAACAAAAATTAGTTATGTGTAATATTTTGTTTTCCTAAGCCAGATTCATTTAGATCCTTCTTCTTGACTTATACAGTGTTGGATAATGGCTAACACAGCCTGAATATATAGGTATTAAAAAACAGAAAAATGGAAACTATATTTAATCATTTATATTTAATCAAAATGGAAACTATATTTAATCATTTACTTTATACCAGTCATTATACTCAGAATTTTAATTATTGTGTCTCATTTTATCTGTAAGATAAGGATTAAATACATTTATATGTAACCTGAAGGTAAAATTTTGAGGCTAGAAAAAGGCAGTCTGCTTTTAACTAGGCTAAAGGAACTACTTTTTAGACCAGATTGACCTAACTCCAAAATATCTCCTAAGTCAGTCTTTCTGAAGTTATCTATGATGAAAAGCTATATTTTTATTATTCATTTTTGTTATTCATATTTTCGTATATACTACATCATAAACCAAGGGCTTATAAAATACAACAAAAAGAAAGATTCAAAAATTTAAAAAGACAAAAAACATGTCTAAAATTATTGAACTCGACAGACAAAATCATTCTATAAAATGGTCATAAAAATTTAAAAGCACTTATTCTCAATTTCTGTGCTTACTGCAGACCAATAACAAACAATTCATGCATTGGTCTTAATCTACAGACCATAATCTGAGTAGCCAATATACTCCCATATCTAAGAGCCTATCAGTACAAAGTCTTTCTTGAAGAAATTTTCATAGAGCTAACAAGAATCATGATCAACTGAAAAATGTACATAAATCTAATGAAACATTTCAACGATTACATACAAAGATTCCCACTTCCTACACCTGAAAAGTTGTGAATGTGTTATCTTCAGGAACAAAGGGACTTTGCAGATGTGATTAGTTTAAAGATCTCAAGAGGGAGAGATTCTTTAGAATATCTGGGTGGCTCCAATGTCCTCACAAGGGTCCTCATAAGAGAGAAGCCAGAGAATTAGAGGAGAAGGTGAGATGGTATAAGCTGAAGTCAGAGAGAGCTGAAGGTGGGATGCTGCTGGCTTTAAAGAAGAATGAAACTACCACAAGCAAGAAATGCAGGTGCCCACCAGATGCTGAAAAAGGAAAGGAATGCCCTCCTTATGGAACACAGCTCTATCACACCTTGATTTTCAGTTCTGACCTCTGAAACTACAGAATAATAAATTTGTGTTGCTTTAAGCTACTTGAGTTATGGTAATTTGTTATAGTGGCAATTGGAAACATAACAGATTTTCATTCTAGGGAGCAGGGTGCTATTATTACAAACACCTAAAAAAAGTGGAAGTGGCTTTGGAATTGATAATAGACAGATGTTAGAAAAATTTAAAGAATTTTAATAGAGAAATCCAAGATGGCCTTGCACTGACTCTTAGTAAAAACAGGGATAATAAAGGCCTTGCTTGTAAGGACTCAGAAGGAAGTGAGGAGCATGGTAGACAAAGCCTCTATCATCTGAGAGGATACCTAAATCATTATAAAAAGACCGTAGAAACACAGGTTTTAAAGGAGATGCTAGGGAAGGCTCAGGAAAAAAAAAAAAAATGAAGAACGTGTTACCGGGAAATGGAAGAAAAAAGTGACAGAAAGCTTGGATGAATTGTATCCTACAGTTATGTGGAAGTCAAAATTGTACAGGATGAAATTAAATATTTAGTTAAGGAGTTTTCTAAGCATGGTGTTGAAGGAGGGCCCTGGTTTCTTCTTTCTGCTTATAGTAAAATGTGAGAAGAAAGAAAGAAATTGAAAGAAGAACTGTTAAGCTAAAAGAAATCAGGACTTGATGTTTTGGAAAATTCTCAGCCTATGTAAATTTCAAAAGGCACTAAAATTAGAAAACTCGCTCTCAGGAAAGCACACTCTGGAGGGAAAGCCAATTGTGAATCTAGATAACCTTTGGCTTGTGCCTTGGAAGGACTGAAAGCTCAGAGTAGTCAGTTATACAAACTGCTTCCTTGAAGAGATTAGGCATGTGATTCACGGATGGCTTTTTGACCATTTCAGCAGAGGCCCAAAATTGAGAGGGGATTATCTAAGAATATTCTGTGGAGTAGCTTCTTTTCTAAATGGAGTGAATCCCCGAGACACACAGGGAAAACCACAAGTTTCATTAAGAATATTATATCAGGGTGCGGTTGGGTAGCTCAGTCAGTTAAGCGTCTGTCTTCAGTTCAAGTCATGATTCCAGGGTCCTGGGATTGAGCCCCATGTCGGGGCCTGCTTCTCCCTCTCCTTCCTGCTTGTGTTCTTTCTCACTATCTGTGTCTGTCTGTCTGTCTGTCTATCTCCCTCTCTCTCAAATAAACAGACAACATCTTAAAAAAAAATGTTTTATCAGTAGAAACATTGCCAGTTGTTCCCAAGCTTTCAAGTCTAAGAGAATTTGCCCAGCTGGATTTCTAAATTGCTTGAGGTTGATAATCCTTTTTTTCCTTCCACTTTCTCCTTTTTTAGTGGGACTATCTGTACCTATGTTAACTACCTTCTTATGCCCGTGCATCTTATCCCAATGCATTTTAGGAATATATATATATATATATATATATATATATATATTCTAAAAAACAATTTCTAGAAAAATTTCTAGACAAACAATTTCTAGTATATATACTAGAAAACAATATATATATATTGTTTTCTAGTTTCACAGGTAACAGACAGAAAGGAATTTTGTTCAAGATTGGATTATAACCAGAACCTCACCCACACCTACTTTAGATGATTTAGATGATGAGATTTGGAATTTTTAAGCTGATGAAATTTTGATGAGATTTTTTATTTGAAATGCTTCTATAATAGGTTGAGATGCTGGAGAATCTGAGGATGTGGTAAATGTGTTTTCCATGTAGAAAGGATGTGAATTTGGAGGTGGGCAGAGGGCAGACTATGCTGAGCTAAATAAGGACCCCCAAAGCTGTCCATGTCCTAATCCTGGGAAACTGTGAATATATTATTTTAAATGACTGTGATTTGGTTAAGGATCTTGAGATGAGATTATCTTGGAGTATTTCAGTGAGCCCAATGTAATTAGAAGGTTCTTCTAAGAGAGACGTATGAGGAGATGTGAAGATAGAAGCAGAGATCAGAGTCAGAGATTTGAAGATGCTACATTGCTGGCTTTAAATATGGAGGAAGGGGCAAGAGAAGGCAAGTGGACTTTACAAAAGACAAGGAAGGACATTCACTTTCTGCCAGAGTCTCTATAAGGAATGCCGTTCTGCCAACACCTTGACGTCAGGATTTCTGACCTCCAGAACCACAAGATAATAAATCTGTGATGCTTTTAGCCCCTAAGTTTGTGGTAATTTATTATAGCAGCTATAGGAAACCAGTATGGAAAACCAGTAATTGAATTTAAATTTAAAAACTAATAATAATGAAAAAAAACCACAAAAAATAAATTCCTACTTAATTTGGCATAACACTTCCCTAAAAATAAACCATAAAAATATTTAATTTTCACATTCCATGTATTTCTGAGTTTAATACAGTAAAGAATATGCTTTGTAAGATTCTAAAACTTAATGTTTAAAACTTAAATTCTGAGAATTTGTTTTCTGCTGACAGTCACCTGTGGAGATGTGGCAACTGTGACAACAAAAACAGTGGAACATTTCATTTTCCAACATGACAAATTATCCACTGTAAACTAAAGTCTTTGCTTTAGTTTACTTTGTTCTTAAATAATCAATATAGTTCTTCCCAACTGCGTATTAGCATCTGAAAGTGAGCTAGGAATGGCTTATTTAGACTTTGAATTCATTACTAAAAACAACAGTCCCCTTCACCAAGGCCCCCTCTTTAATTACCTCATCAACCTAATTTCAAAAAATCATACAATGAGGATTTTTTCAAAAGGTATTTCAAATGTTATTGGGCAATAAAATTGTCCATAGTTCAGGTAGTAACATATCTTCAGTATTTAGCATTATGGCAGGATGTATAATTTACTCTTAAGAGATTTCTTAAGTTTTTTGAAGAGTCATGATATAATCACAATAGAAACATATCCAAGTAACAAAGCATTTCAGATCATCCCTTACCTGTGTAACGAGTGGCTCCAAAAGCCTCTCCACTGTTAGTGTCCGGATTTCCAAACTTTTGGGGTCCCATTTTAAAATGATAGGTGAAGTCGCCGAAGTCATGCTCCCTATAGAGACACACATTACTGGTAAGAAATAATGATTACTGAAATAACTGGTTACCTTGGGGGTTCAAAATGAATAAATCACCAAAACTCAAAACACAACTGAAGATTATATATCTCGTTGAAACTCATCAAGTTAAAAATAGGGAAATCTGAACCACAACTATGTGACACAGTGATGCTGGAATCACATTAAAAACTGGGAGCTCCTGAGGGCACCTATGTATGTTAGACAAACTACTGGAACTCAACTGGGATGGAAATATTTTTCTCACTCAATATTCAGTACATACATCCATCTGCTATATGTGGAGAAAGAGTAGGACCTTGACCCCAAGCAGTTTATGGTGTCAAGGTAGTGAGACCCAAGGTAGGCAACAATTCTGCCTCAGTGTGACCCGTTCTGTGACTGAGGAATGAGGAGGGCTATGGAAAAACTGAGAAAGGAAACCACCGTCAATCTGGGAGACCAATCAAGATTTCCAAAAACCACAGTAAATCCACCATGATCACCACATGAGGGACCTATGTCACAATAAAATCCCACTTTGTTTTCTTCCCATCATAACTGACCACTGAGGATATTATACTCCATGTGGCAGCTGAGTTTCATCTCTTAAATAGGAAGGACACTTTGCAAACTGAGTGGTGATGGTTCTGAAAATTAGCTTGCTGCTATTTACATGCTCTCTGATTACTCACTGCATTTACATTCTTGTCCCATAAAATTAGTGTCTGATAAGGTTATTTATTTCATTCTAAAGCAATCGTCTCCTACCTAAGAACTACTGATGTGCGGGTAGCAGCCTCCCACATATCAAGCACAAAATATGGCCCTGGCTTGAATAAATTATACATTCCATCAGGGGTGCGTTGCTCAGTGAGAAATTGACTGCTCTTTGCTGAATATACTTTGACAACTAACCACTGGACGAGCAACCTTAGAATGTACAAACTCAATCTGAATCATTTGCTTTAATACCACTATAAATCAAACTGTTCACAGCTGTTTTCTACTTTTGAATCAATGTCCCCACTCCATTCCATCCTTATAAATCAATGTAGATGATTATTTCTATTAGAATTAACAGTACAAAGAAGGTGTGGTCTGTCACAATAAGCGCATGCCTCTTTACTGCATTGCTACAGCAAATAACACCCAACAAATTTGCTTTGGGGAAAAAAAAGGCGAAGACACAATGTGCTGGTATTTTACCTCTCTCCAAATGCCGTGTTTTAAATAAGCCAAGCACAGAGAACCATATAGACAGATTTAGATTTATGTTCCTTCACAACAATAGTTGGCACAGATAAGCTGCCGGTCCTCCAAAAACCTAAAAACACTTTACACATTTCCCATTCACGGTACCAACTGCCAAATGGTAGCTCTGACACACACGGAATTCTGCTGCTGGGCAGCACACCTTCACGTGCTGTGGAAGGATGAAAATGTCAGGTGTGTTCTGCACGCACACGATACCACTGTCCCTACTGAGGCCAGATCTACCTGAGTCATCTTGGTCCAGTACCTATGACACAGTTAATGCAAATTTCTGGGTGAGGTTCTCTGAAAGCCTTTTTCAAGCTTTGCTACACAATAGTGAGTAGCAAAATAAATGATGACATGTAGGGAAGCCATGTAGGGAAGCTGGATAACTAGCAGCAAAGTCATTTTAACACAACAGAGAAAGGCACTAAGTGAGACTGTGTAGTGAATCGCCATTGTTATATAAACATGCATGTGCATATAAGCTAGGGGACCAAGGAAAGCACATTAAATCTTTTATGGATGTTCCAATGCAAAACTAAAGAAATGACATTCAAAATATGCTGAGGTGAGAAACAAAAATGCTAGGACCATCACATCAGAGACAGTGGCATGCATCAGGCAGAAATGGGAGACAATGAACAAAGACCTCAAGCCAAGAAGCAGAGTTAGAGCATTGAGTCCTGAAGGTCACATAGCTCTTACAAATCTAGACATGAAAGGATAAGAATTGCTGGGCAAAACACTTGACTTAATTTATTCTTTTGGGGATTAATCTTTTTAGCCACTTCTTATGACACAAGGTAAGATTCAAAAGCAAAAGGCAATAAAAGTTATATGGTATCAATTTGTTGAAGAGGAAAACCTAGTTATAGAAATTTTCAATAGTCTTTTTCCAGCCATTAAGCTCTTGATATGGTTTGGACTGAAACTAGGAATTCTGTCTCTACCCTACAATATTTTCATAATTTGATTTAATATCCAAATTAGCAAAAGGACCAAGCATGAGGGATGAGTACTGCAAAACCTCTAGCTCATAACCCAGGATATTGATATGTACGATTCTCATTGCATTGCCACTGAGGAGCATCCTAGCTTTAAACTAGCTATTGAACATGAGGTAGAAGAAAGAAAGAAACTCCTTTGGCTGCACTACCTGAGCTGGTATAATCCTTGCAATCTATTATTTCTAGAAGAAGAGTTTGTATCCTTCTATTTGGGGCACACACTCGATTGCTTTCTACTATATGTACTAGAACTTGTATTAGAAATATTTTCCCCATCAAAGCCCTTAGATTGCATAAACAAGAAAAAAATATTGTATTTTACATTAATGATCATAATGATAGTCTTCTAGATTCAACTACTGATGATCTTTCCCTTCAGGGCTAGTAAGGACAGGTAGTGGCAAAAAAGAGAAAAATAGTCAAATACCCTCTAGAGCACAGGATTGGGGCAACTGCAGTCAGGAGAAATGACAGTGTGTGATCCCCATGGCAAGCATACACAAGATGGCTAACTCCCAACCTAGAGTGTCATCCCACCTGTGCTTTCAATATTTATAAACTCAGAAAGGCAAAGAATACATAGGCTTTGAAGGGAGACCAAATGATTATTCAGTAAATAGTCACTCCCTCCTCCATCCCTCACCTCCATGAAAAGAGAATACATCCCCACTTCACTGATATTAGATATTGCAATGTTAGGAAATATGATCTGAATAGACCTTTGAACTATGCTTATGTGGTTAGACTTGTCCTCTTGTGCTACTATCCCCAATACATGATGAGAGTATCATCATGTATAGCCATGATGATAGCCATCATGATAGCCAGCCCCTGGTCCAAAATGAAGAAAGACGTAAGGAGCAAACCTGAATCCAAGCTGCAGCTGAAGCCAAAACCAGATGAGCCAAGCCTGGTCAGCCAGTTTCCAAACAAACCACAGAAACAGGATCAAGAATTAAATGTTGGCTATTGTATATCACTGAGATTTTGTCACCAACTATTATTCAACGACAGCTAACAAAATGATAGCAAATAGGCTTTTGTTTGAATCAAAGCCCCATAATTTATCAGCAATGTGATGTTGTCCAAATTAGGCAATTTGGTGATCTACTTGAACCTCAGTTTCCTCAAATGAAAAACCAGGGTAAGTGTTTTATAGGGTTATTGTGAGAATTAAATAACTTAACAGATAGAAAACATTTCTGGAAATAGTATTACTGTTATTATCCTCCAAACTTTTAAGTATATCCTTCTGGCAATTTTTTTAATCTCTAGGAGGAATAGGTAAGCACCCATTAAAAATGAAGATTCAGATTGACACTCCTCTGAATGGAACACCCAAATTGACTCAAATGAGAAGGGCAGAGAAGAAATCAAGTGTTTAGTCATACACACCTGCCTTTCATCTTTCCAAGGATGGAATGACACATTGTCTTAAATCCACACTACATATCTGTACAATTAATGTAGTCTGTTTTGCCCACAAATGAGATTTTATGTAAAGCAAATACATTTTTCAATGCTTTAAACTCAAAGGGAGAAAAACATTTATTTTACTTGCTTTTGGTAAGGAGACTTAGAACATTGACTGGACACAGTGAAAGAATAAAAATTTGGCATTCTAACAAAAGACAGCAAGGTTGTCTTCTTCTGTACATCCTGATTTTATAAGCCCAAGAACAAACTCCTAGCAATATATTTAATCTCTGAGAAGATTTTCTTCTTGAAAAGTATCAAAATATCAAATTGCATATCCATGAAAGGTGGCAACATGGCCTGTCGAGTAGTATCTTAGATAATATCAGACTCTCTCCATGGGGGTAAAGAAGAAGCATGAACCAGGATGCCAGCAACCATTTGTCACTTACAACAGAAAAAGCAAAACCTGATAAAAAGAAAAGCCAGAGTAAAACGAGGTCACTTATAAACAGCCAAGGTTCAAATGCCTTGTTTCTTTGGACAGCGTCCTGAAAGAAAATTCCTCGAGGTTGCCTGTTCCAGGGAATGCCTTCATATGACAAATATGTTAATGGAGTATATAATTCACTACAGAGATTTCCCTTTCCAGGCATTCCTGGAAAATGTCTTTTGAACTCTCAGCCTCACCTGTCCAAGTTCTCACCATTCTTTCCACTGTTCTTTTGCAAAGCAATGGTCCAGGATGCTTTCCAGTTGCCCAGGAGGCTACCCAAACCTGACTTCCCTCCATAGGGCTCCAGCTTCAAATTTTCTTCATAAATCTTTATTTCCACCCCCACTAAGCACTATTGTCAACAAACCCTATGACAGGCTAGCTTTGGCTGAACGGCAAATTCAGAAGAAGGCAACGACTATCAGTGGGGTTTATTCACCTTTTCCATACCTATGATATTGAGCCAATTACTTAACCTAAGCTTCAGTTTCATTGCCATAAAATAAAGATAGTAATACTCTAACATAATTCATGAATTTGTTCTGAAAATCAATGAAATAATTGCATATGCAAGAAGTGCTGGTTTTACTTCTTCTCACGTTGTCTGTGTTAAAGTCCAGCTCAAGATGCCCACTGGGGTGGGGACACATGGAGATCTTGTACAACAAGGTGGTTACAAACAAAGCTTTGTTAAGAAAGTAAAATATATTTTAAAAAAGTAAAGAAAGTAAAAGATATGAAAAGGAGATAATTTCCTAAACTTCTTCAGCATTTTAAGAATCAAGCTTAGAAACACTGAATCATACTGTTACTTTCCTGAGTAATAACAATACTGGCTAATGACCTTGCATTATCATTATCGCCCATTTATACATAGGGAAACTGATGTATAAAATAGTTAAGAGACTTGTCCAAGGTCAAAAAATTTGTGCCTAAACTGCCTGGCTTAAGCATCTGTGATTATAACCGCTATGTCTTAACTGCTTCTAAAGAATTCCTAGGATAAGTTTAATGCCAGCACCACTATGGGACTCTGACCTAGGGAGCAAGATGGAGATATGGACAGAAATGGAAAAACCTAGGAGCTAGCCTCTCTGAAGGACAAGAGGAAGAGGGGAAGAGGAGAAACCCTGATCCACATGTGGAGCCTACAGAAAGTGTGGATGCACTTTCCAGTGAGACAAAGCAGGTCTTTTTCAGGAGTTCAGTTTTCTCCAGAAACCTTTGGTCTATTGAGGCAAGAATGGGATGGACACAATGAGGCTGGCCCAGCTTGTGAGCAACATAACACCCTAGCAAAGCCAAGACAAAGACCCTGTGCTAACTCACACCCAGTGAACAGAATTTTGACCCCCACGACCTTGGTCCCTTGTGTTCCACTTGTGAATAGGTTACATAACATGTGAAAGGGTGGGGGGGGGCACCTGGGTGGCTCAGTGGGTTAAAGCCTCTGCCTTCAACTCAGGTCATGATCTCAGGGTCCTGGGATCGAGCCCCACATTGGGCTCTCTGCTCTGCCAGGAGCCTGCTTCCCCCTCTCTCTCTGCCTGTCTCTCTGCCTACTTGTGATCTCTCTCTCTGTTGAATAAATAAATAAAATCTTAAAAAAAATGTTAAAGGGGGCTTTGCTGATATAATTAAGGTCACTAATCACTGGATCTTAAAATAGGGAAATGATCCTGTATTTATTTAAGTGGACCCAGTGAAAAGCTGAGCCCTTAATAACAGCATTCTCCTGGCAATGGGTAGAAAAGGAAATCCTAGAGATACTACAGATGAGAATGCAGGTGAGGTAGGTGAGGCAGAAGAGGATGGGAGGTGGGGCAAGAGGATATCACGTGCGGCAGAAGAGGTTGGCAGAAAGACTCAGCCCACTGTTGCTAGAGGCGGCCATATGGAAAGCAAGAGGACGAACAAGGGTAGATTTTGAGAGCTAGGAGCAAAGAGTGGGCTGTGGCTGAAAGCCAGCAAAGAAATAAGACCTCAGTACAACAGCAAACTACTACTGAATTTGGCCAAAACCCTGAATAAAACTTGAAGTGGATTCTTCTCCGGCACCTCCAATAAGGAACACAGCCTTTCAACACCTTGGTTTCAGTCTTGTGACATGCTAAGCAGAGGACACAGCCATGTCCACCTGGGATTCTAACCTTTGGAGACTATGAGATACTAAGTTTGTGTTGCTTTCAGCTGTTATGTTTGTGGTAAGTTTTTATGGCAGCAATAGGTGGCTCTCAGATTTGTGAGGGATCACAGTCACCTGGCGGAGATGTTCATACACAAACTGCCAAGACCTATCCAGGGAGTTTGAGATTCATCAGGTCTGGGGCAGAATTGAGAATTTGCAATGGGAGGGGGGAGCTTCTTAACAAGCTGTAACAAATTTCCAGATGAGGCTGATGCTACTGGTCCAGGAATCACACTTGGAGAACCACTGCTGTAAACAGACCACAACCATGCATGCCAGCAAGGGAACAGGGATCGGGAACACAGGGGATAGCTCTGTGGAGACTCAAGAACAGTAATAATACCACCTCTGTTATTATCACAATTACCACTCTCATTGTCACTGTTATTATACCTTTCTAAAAGGTATTTATTTACACTTTTTAGGGGATCCAATGCCTTGAAATGATTTTCAACAGGAAAGTAGAATGTCATATTTAAACCACATACAGTTTTTCAAAACACACATGAACCAACCCCCAATCTCCCCCAAAAGTTCCAACAGTTCCCCCTGGGAGACACCTTTTCTTATTTGAATCACTGCCATTGTAGTGATCACTGTGGAGAATGTAAAGTAACAGTAGGAGAGAGTCATTCCCTGCTCAATTCACCAGAAGCAGAAATGAAGGTCAACCAATATTTGCTTAATAGAGAATAAATGTTTCCAAAAAAATAGTGTTCCTAAATAATTCGAATTATTTGAGGGCTATAAAAATGTCACTCATATGTGGAACATAAGGAATAGGACAGAGGACCGTAGGGGAAAGGAGGGAAAACTGAAAGGGAAGAAATCAGAGAGCGAGACAAACCATGAGAGACTCCAGGAACCAAACTGAGGGTTGTGAGAGGTGGGGGGGGACGTGGAGAGGGTAACCAGGTGATAGGTATTAAGGAGGGCACTGGGTATTAAGGAGGGCACTGGGTGTTATACACAACTAATAAATCATTGAACACTGCATCAACAACTAACAATGTACTGTACATTGGGTAACTGAACATTAACAAAAAAAGTCTCCCAAATATTTCATCTGAAACACAATAGTAGTTCTAATTTTCTGTTGTTCATAAAGATACCTCCAATATCCAGATACCCTATTGTAAGAGGGGCTATTTTTTTTTCTGGAGTTGAGGAGAATATGTGTGTATGTAAATATCACAGGCAGGAGTAGACAGTATGAAACAAAGACAGGGAAGGATATTTGATAACCATTAAATATACCTAGAAAGTGGTGATGGGGTTGATGTAGAGCATGAGATCAGCCACAATACCTGGCTTGCTAAAATGTAATACAGAGGCCATGGGTGCAGGGAAGGTTTTGGAGAAGGGCATAGGCCTTTGGAATGCCCAGGCCTGCATGACCACTCTTCTACTAGGAATGCCACAGGGAGTTACCTTCCCCGAAACTTTCTTAGCCCAAACAGCTGCCCTGTGATCTAAGAGATGTATGCATTGTTCCCTAGGCTATGTTTGGCAGAAATGGTAGAACACACAGATTAGCATATCATATCTTTCCTGTAAACAGATCCTCCTAGTTCCAGTAAGACCTCTTGTCACACATCACGCGCTTGAGAAACAGTGATAAAGATTTATGATTATCCTAAAGAACCGATAACAGTGGGAGCAAAGAAGAGCAAAAGGTTTTCATCTCTGAGCACTGACCCTCTTGCCTTCTCCTCTCTTTCACAGCAAAGTCTGGAGTACTCTTTCATTCACCCTACAGGGAGTGTTGGCCAATCCCAGCAAAGTAGAAGTCACACTGATTCTGACCAAAATATACTCTGCTGCAACGGAAACAGGTTCAAATGGAGGTAGGGGAGAGCAGTACAAGGCACTCTTCCTGAGGTATCCGGTGTAGAAATGGCCTGGCCTAGTGGCTTACCTATGGTAAAGTCTTGCTTCTTAGTTTTCCTCCATTAGCTTTGCTCAATGTAAGCTCATTTCCTCTTTGACTACAAAGAGGCAGCATACTGACCATCAGTGTCCTCTACATAATAACCATTCAAAACCCTGGCTCCACGAATGAGATGACCAAAGACACAAGTCACAGCTGCAGTTACAGGATCTATCACCATCTAAATTCAAAATTGAAGTGATATATAATTTCCAACTGTTCTTCGCTATTTGCAGTTATCTGGGGAGTGGGGCAGTTAGCTCTGTGGCTGATAAGCAAAGTTGAACACTTATTTCAGTATTACAATACCTGTAAGAACTTTATTTATGGTAAGTCCATACTTCTTAACAAAACATTTAACAAAAGAAATGCTACAGAACAAAAATATCATTCTAATGATTTCAAAAGGCTGTAATAACACTTCCTATCTAAGCATAAATGCCTACTAAAGGATACCTTAAGATTTCTTGAAAAGAGTATTATATTCTCTTCAGAACCTGTTATTTCTTCTACCCAAATAAATAAAATTTCATCAAAAAGAAATATAGGAAGAAAGCTCCATGGCCTCAACACTTTCAGCATGATAAGTTTAAACTAATAATATATAGCCTAGAGCCTGCTGATTAAAAAAGAAATAACCTTGTCATAGCTTACTGAAATAGGTTTTTATATGTACAATAGCATACTCATAAAAATTTAAAACTATGTGCCAACTTCATAGAAATTCACTACTTTTGGAGTATGCTAACAGAAAGTCAGTACTTTGAAATTCAAAATGAAAACTAGTATCTGTCAAATTCATTTCCTTATTTTCACTACATCCATAATCTCATCATTTAAATTCATTTTGGAGGAAAAAGAAACTCAATCTACTCCTAAATTATGGCTTGTTTTCCATTTGGGTGTAAAAATATGTGGCATTCAGGTAGGCAGTGCTTACTCTGTACGTTCTGTTAGATTTCCAAAGGTCCAATAAGGGCTAAGTTTTTCTAAACAAAATACACTTGACCAAAGGAAAACATTTTTTTACTTATTATCATTCAGAAATGATGCAATTCAGATTTGTGAAGTAGATTCCAAACACTGAGAATAAGACTATTAATATTTTAGATAAGATATTTTGAGGAAGTCTCTTTATATAGTCCACAAGTAACTTGAAATTATTTCATAGGAACACAGCTTCTTTGGCAATTAATTTACTCTATGTCCTTCCAAACTCCTGTAAATTAGAATTCCATATGCAATGATTATATAACTCTTATCTCCAGCACAATCTCAACATTTAATATTCAGATTATAGCAAAATAATCACCAAACTACTCTTTTTATCTTTGGTCACTTTAATATAATTCAGTCTCAACTAATAATCTGATACACTTCTTTTCTAAGAGACCAAAATGATTGCTTCATTCTCTTCCCCAAGAATTTGCAAATCCTCCTTGTAGCATGGCTTGGCACTCCACTTTCTGATCAAGGTCCATTGGACCTTATTTCTTTAACAAAAATCTGTTTCCACCAGGTTTGGACCACATCGTGACACCTGGTTCATGCCACTTTCCAAAGTCCCTCTAGAACACCCTCTCTTTCTCATCATCCAGTATGCAAATGTCTACATCTTTCCACTTCATTTTTTCCCAAACCCCTAAACTGCTACTGGGTTTACAGTCATAACAGAAGAGCTTAATTTTTTTCTAAAGTGGCTCATTATTAAAAAATGGACATTAGTTTTTACATCATTAGGTTATAAATTCATTAGGGCACAAACCTAGTTTTTTACTTTTTTCCTTTTTTTAATTAATGTATTTATTTATAGAGAGAGAGCACAAACAGGAGGGGCAGAGGGAGAGGGAGAGAGAATCCCAAGTAGACTCCATGCTGAGCAGAGTCCAGTGTGGGGCTTGATCCCAGGACCCTGATATCACAACCTTGGCTGAAACCAAGAATCAGATACTTAATCGACTGTGGCACCCAGATGCCCCTACTTCTTTTCTATCATCTGTAGAATAAACATGGTGTTTGGTCTACAGCCTTCAAAAATGTTTGATTAGGTATCCACATATAAAACAAGATTCAGATAATTATCTTCTTTTCAAATTTTTATTATTTTTTTAAAATCTTTTCAATAGTGGAGTCCATTTCCTAGAGAGTAATAGAGTTAAAAATATCTTTCGGACACAGTTTTACAAAGATATTCTTTGCTCTGTACTTACTAGCAACCTAAAACAAGCAATATTTTGGTATTGTCTAGAAAACATAATTTATATTCAGGATTCTTTTAGTTTACATATTTAAAAATACATAGTTTCAGTGTTTATTTTAACTCTATCACTAGTTTTTAGTTACTATGTTTTAAAACTGGGTTTCATTTTTGTTTGGGAAAAAGCTTGGGGCTTCCTTCACTAGTGAGGTCTGCTTTGATATTTCATTCACTGCCAAGTTCCACTGGAGGAATTTTGGCAAAGAACTGTGCAAGCTCTACAGGTAGGACCACAATACCTTTTAGGAAGTCTTCCTTCTCTTCACCAACCCAAACCATCTTTTGTCCCCAAGACCCTGTGACTCAGCCTTTTTCTGAACTCCATTGTATTCCATCTAATTAGAATGCCTACTACACTGTATTTAATTTGAACACAAATTGCCTGTGTTGTTGTCTATGCTTTATATAAATTTTTGTCCTCCTAAATACACTCAGGGACAGGGACTCTGCCCTTTTCATAACAATTAGCACAATGCTGGGTATTTAGTGAAAATGTGGAGGATTCATGGACTTGATTCTTTGCCAGCTTCAAGCCTCACCAACACACACGAAAGATGACTATACCTAAATAAGAATACTGACGCTTTTATGCAGGGTTTTTCAACTGAGAATACAACACTTTAGATGCCACTTGTCTGAAAAACTAAACAAAAAGTGGTTTTCCTCCCTCAGAATGTCTTCAGTATTCTAGGAAAGAAATCCCACATGCTCTAGTTCCTCCTTTCTTCAATCTTTGATCATCCATCCATTCATTCAGTGTATTTATACTAACCACCCAGAGTGTACCAGGCCCAGACAAAAGTGATGGGAAACATCAAGGCATTTCAGACTTGCTTAATGCTCACTGGTGAGGTGAGAACTACTCTGCTTCATCAGATTGTAAAAACAGAAACCATTCCTCAAAAGAGGAGTGCTCAGAGATGCGCTCAGCTGAGAAGGAGCATCTCTAAGACCATTAACCTCCCATTTCAACAGGGAATTTAGATTAGGTGACAGAAAGGTAACCAAGAGCACTTCCAAATTTTGTACATACCGATGGAGCACTACTGAATAGTTTGTGCAACAGAAAAATGGGGAAATAATCAATCCCTTTTTGATTTGCTGCCAGAAAAGTGCTCAAAACAAACATGAGCCAGATCATGAAAAAGCATTTCAGCAACTCAAAGAGAGTCAAGAAAACAAAATAAGCGTAATATTAAGATATGATATAAAAAATAAATGCAGATATTAAGAGCCATTTTAAATTGTTAAGTGATTATAAGAATACTTAATTAATACTTAAGGACTTGTAATTTGTAAGTAAGCTCTAGTGAGTTACTGTATTTTAAAAGTCAAAGTTAAATCTGCACCTATGCTGGTGAGTTAATAAGGAATTAAGTTGCAGAAACTCAGAAATTATCAAGCCCTTCTACCCCATCTCTCAGTTTCCCAAGTGGAAGGAGCTTATTCACCAGGTCGAATGTGAGCAGACAGTGTTGTGTATCCAGGGGGAAATATAGTAAATGGGAGATAATTCCTCTGCACTGTTATCCTTTTTTTTTCTGCATTGTTATCCTTGTCCCTTTCTATCAGTCATGAAAAGCTGTAGCACTTATAGCAACCATATGCTTAGAATCTTTTATAGCAAGGACTGATACCTGAGCACCTGTGGTACTCAGCATATATGCTCCGCGATAAATCCCCTTGTTACACTTGCTGATAAAGAAAATCATATGTGAAAAACAGATACAACAAACCAGGTTTCCTTCTGGTCACAAGCATAACTATGTGCTTATGAGCCAAAAAATACCTCAGGTGATATGCCTTTGTAAATACAAAAATAAAATGTACAACGGCATTTAGGAAATGCATATGGGTTTCTGTTAAGTCTACACATTGAAAGGCACTAATTCTTCCCATTTGGTTCCTAATTTCACAACAGCTAAGTCTTCATTGAAAACACCTAGCCCCTGGCCAAAGTTTATTATCATTGTTTATAGTTTTATGTTCCTATCATCAAATCCAGGTGTGCTGGACTGAATGGGAGCCTTTGACCACTGGGAGAGACAACACGTGCACGAGAGAGCAGGACATGCTGAGCACTCACGCTGAGCAGCTGTTCCTCAGGCCCCTCACATACACCACTTTACGCTATCTTCTCCTTTCTCTGAGGTCAACATGATCACATCCTCATTTTACAGAAAAGGGCCTGACCACAAGATGGTCAGTCATTTTCCCAAGGTTAACAGAATTTAACCAAGATTTGTTCCAAATCTGTTGTTTTTTTCCCAAAATGCAATGCAACTTTCCTAGCTTAAATACTTTACTTTGCAGGTAGTTAAGTCTCAGAGGGCAAACAAGAAAATACATATTCAAGTAGCTTCACAGAAATATATGGATAATAAATCCCAAATAGATTATGTAAGGTTACTAAAATATTTGGGGGAATGTTCCTGACCTTTCTGTTTGTCAGAGAAAACTCGACCTTTCTAACATGCATCTCTTGGCACCACTCTCAGGATACAAGTGAACTGATAAGGATCTGATCCAATATGGCAGTTCTTTGTTTCATGCGCGTTCCAAAAGTCTTCAGCAAATACCTTAATATATGTGGGTATGAGCCATTTCATTCTAAGGTGACCAGAATCATCTCAGGTAACCATCTGCAAGCTATTCAGCAATTTTTCCACTCTCACCTCCTTCTCAATTGCCTGAATATAAGATGGGGCTTGTTTCCACCTTCCTACCTATACCTCATCTTTTCTTGCCTCCTAAGGCTTCACTCCATGAATCCCAACCTCTCCTTTGTATTCTCAATTTATCCTCTTTTTCTGGTTCCTTCAAGTCAGTGAAAACTCTTATCCAAGCAAAACACACACACACACACACACACACACAGAAAAAACAAAAACAAAACCCCGCAAACCAGAATTAAACAAACAAAAACAACCCTCTCCATTGTAGTCCTCTCTTAGCATTCTGTACTTCCTGTCTCCTTACAGCCTGGCTTCTGGAAAAGGTGGTCTAGGATGCTTTTTCTATTTTCTCACTACCTACCCATTCCCCAACCCACAACAATCTGGCTACTGCCCTCACCATCCCACTGAAATTAGCCTTGCAAAATTACACATGATCTTATAGTTGCTTAATTCAATGGACACCATGTGCTTCTCCAGCTTATATACTAAAATTGGAAAGATGTGGAGAAGATTATCATAGTCTCTGGGCAAGAATGATAAGCAAATTCATGCAGTGCTTCATATTTTTATAGTAGGAACTCATTTTGTTATATATAGACATATCTGGATATAGAGAATATATTTGCATTTAGAAGAAGTCTGGAAAGATATATAACAAAATTTTAGCAGGAGTTATGCTGGGCGATGTGATTTAGGGCAATTCTTAAATTACACACAATTTATATATATATACACATATATATATGTTTTCACCATATATATGTATACATACATATATATTTCAACTTACATAATGATTAGATATTCTTATCTAAAGAAAAATAAATATATCACCTAAAAAGATACAGTGATCCCTTTCAGTTCTTACCTTACTGGACCTCTCAGCAGTATTTAATATTATTATGTTCTCTTTCCTTGGCTTCAAGAACACCACTCTTGCCTGGTCTTTCTCTACCCTCTTGGCATCTTGTCCTTAGTCTCTCCCTTTTCTACACACAGTCTCTGGGTGTCCTCATTCATGTCAGTGGCTTACATGATGCTAAAAACTCCCAACTCTATTTCTCTAGCTCAGGATTCCTACATGAGTTCCAACCTTCTACATGCAATCATTTACTAGGTTTCCAAACACTTCAAAGTGAACTCATCCTCTTCCCCTTCCCAAATTGGTCCAACTCCTATAGACATATGTCAATGACTAGAACCACTATCTATCAAGCCCTATCAGAAATGGATAAGTAATTTTTTATTCCTTTCCTTTTTCTTACCTCCTGGATCAAAAGCTCAAGTCTGACATAATTCTATCTCCCATATTTCACAAACACCACTTCTTTTTTCCTCTATTCCCACTGCCTTAATCAAGGCTCTCATAGTTTCTTCTTTAGGTCATCAAAACAGCCTCTTGACTTTCATATTGCCCTTAGTCTTAGCCCACTTGAATCCCTCCTCTACTCTGCAGACTTGGTGGTTTTTCCAAAATATAAAATATATCATGTCATTCTAGGTTGAGAAGCTTCTGATGACTCCAACTGCCTAAGGATAAAGTTCCAAATATACGTATTGTCCTCTAGTATAGACATTACTCAGCATCCATCTTCAGTCTTTCTGAACTCTAGATTTGAACTGCTAGCTATCCTCCAAACATTCCATATTCTCTGACACCTCTAAGCCTTTGCTCATGTCACTCCATCTGCAAAAAAGCTCCTTCCCTATTTTCTTAACTTAAATTTAGTCTCAGTTATCCTTTGAGATTCAACTCAAGCTTCATTTCTTGACCTGCTCAGACCCACACTTGCTCTCAGAGCACATTTGCTTCCCTCTACTGGGCTATAAATCACACTATATTTTAATTTCTCATTCGTCTTTCACAGTAGAATGTGGAGATCCTTGAGACAAAGACTGTGAATTTAATATTTTTTTAATATACACATAAGTAAATGATTGGCATACAAATGCAACCACTTCCTAGCTGATGTGATGAGAAGGAGATACAAAACAATGTCTCTTGAACAAATTTACCTATGAGATACTGCAGTGTCATTCTTCAAAAGTCATTAAAGTAAATATAAGTACATCTAAGGGTATTTGTTCAACCCCTATACAGACAGCTTAAAGAACTCAAAATTCAGGAAGAGCCCCAGGAAAAAATTCAGACATTGAATTAGAGCTATTCTTAGAAGCACAAGGTCTTTTAAGCTAGTACTTTGCTGCAGGAATGCCGTGTGTAATGCAGGGAACACAGCACACCAAGTGAGGAAAAAACAGTTTCTAGTTATATCTTTACTTTCCAGCCACCCAAGTGATTCTCTTGGCAAATTACCTACTTCATCTGAAATTATAGGACAGCACCTTTACAGTCCTGAAAGAACCAGATGGTCTTCTGTATTCCCTTTAGCATTAAAATAAATAATTATGACATTTCCATGAGAATGCTTCCCAACAAATTATTTTCAGTTCTTATAATACAAACAAGATGATATACTAACTATATATGATTATCGGGGGGGCTTATTTAAGAAGTCCCTTAAGGACTACCAAGTAAGCTTTGTTAACTAAATTTAATTACTGTCTTTCACACACTGGTATTACTGATCTCACAACAGGAGAGCATGGCTTTATACTGGCTCTTCAGTACTGAAAAGATATTACCCATCATCAATGGACCTTGGTCCACACTCCTCTCTCTCCTCTGACCAGACAGGCAAGCACAAAATGCTCATTCAATTATATGGGAAACAGAGGAAAACTAATGCTGTCTCAAATAACACTAAAGACAGAATTATATTTAAAATAGAAGATAATTAATATGTAAAATATTGTAATTCACAGACATCTTCCTCTACTCAGCCCCTCAAAGCCTACTGTTCTTTCTCTTAAATGCAATCTCAATTCACTCAAATATCATGTATCCACAGGGTTGTGTTAGGTCTGGATCTTTCTTCAGCCCAGGAAAGAGAATTATCATTATTCCATAGCAATTATGTGGAATTCCAAGTCAGCTAGGGACTTCCAGGAAAGGTTTTCCTGGAGAATAGGCAGACATGTTATCCTCCCCTGTACACTATTATAACTACATGCGACAATCTTGTATTCATTTGTGACAATGAGGAGAGAAAATAATAGCTGAGGGTGACAAGTAGAAAGAAGGAAGGAACTTTGTTCTTTTATGACAGTAATACATTCAATTAACCAAGCCTGAAACCATCCTGTCTTTAGAAATAGTAGATATGATTTCATACTATTTGCAGCCAAAATCCATCTGACGGATAAAATACTGATTAATTTCAAATAGCATTCCTTATGTTGAAATCCGGGGACTTGCCTTACACATGAAGGGCCTGGTAAATTATAAGTGGCAAGCTAAATCTGCCCTTGAATTACTTTTGTAAATAAAGCTTTATTGGAAAACATCCACTCTTTTTTTGATTGTCCGTGGTTGCTTTCCTGCTATAACAGCAGGGTTGAGTAGTTGTAACAAAGATCTCATAGCTCACAAAACTGAAAATATTTAGTGCCTGTCTCTTCACAGAAAAAAGTTTGCCAACTCTGCTCTATACCAGCAGATCTCAAGTAGGAACAGTATCACTCAGAAATATTTTCCAGGGGCCATTTTGGATGTCCTGATCACTGTGGAGTTCTACAGAGCCAGGGTCTAATGGCGTGCAATGTTAAAGTTCTACACAACAAAGAACAGCCACACCCAAAATGCCAATAATGGTCCTGTTGAGAAATACTACTCATATTCACTATGATAACGCTTAATGGTGTGCCATTCCTTGGGCCTCATGAATTGGATTTTGCATTGCACCTACCACCACAAGTTCGAAGGATTCACCTCCACAGGTGAAGAGCAAACCAAAAGCATAGTACTAAACACACTATTGATCCTCATTGGACATTTATTGATTAGAGGAAATATATTTATCCTTACTTTGGGGCTATTTTTTTTTTAATTAGAATTTTCTGTTTTGGAAAATTGCTTAAATCCACACACAACATTCTAAGTACTGCTCTAAAATACAAATTGGCTCTGAACACAATTTTTATTGAAGCATATTTTATTTTATACTCATGAATTTTTAAGTGTTTTCTACTTTCAATTTTACAGAGTGATTATAATTTCTTTGGAGTTCCTTTTATATTAAGCGTTTTTTTATAAATAATGATACTTATTCTAATTCTTGCTTTAATAAAAGGACCTTAAAATATTTTATTGAAAGGAACTAAATTAGCCTCACTATAGTGAGGGATAGTAGAGAGATCGAAATTTGAAAGAAAAACATGCGCATCTGAAACCACTGTAATTGTTTCACAGTCAAGAAATATATAACCCTAACTATAGTCAGCTGAAACATGAAAATTACATGGGTTTTAAAACACATAAGTTGCATTCATAAAAAACAGCTCAAGGAATATAAAGCAAATCTATCTTCAGTGGCATATTCCACAGTTCCTATAAATCATAATTTACCAAAAATTGTTATTTCAATCAAGAGACTGCAAAACTAACAACTATTTGGTAAACCAGACTATGTGCTGCTTCAGTAAAACCAGGAGGATGAAGAAGTGGCTCAGACATTTAGAAAATAACCAAATAGCACTTCGGCTTTTCCTGTTTGAACCAATTTTTCCCCCCACTTTACAGAGTAGATAAGGAAGTAAGAGGGAGGCATTAAGGTGCTCCAAACTTACGTCACTAATAGTATTCCAGTTTATTAAATCCTCTCTTATTCTTTGAAATTTAGGATTTCTTGCATATTTATAAAACAAAACCACCTAAAGCTCTCCTAAATATTCAATAAAAAAGTGCCACCAACTCCCCTACTATCTATAATGGTTGCATTGCATATATGAAACTGATTTGCTGTGTAACAACCCCGTGGTAATAATAGTAAATAATGCTAACGTACCACTGCCTGGGAGATATGCAATGGTACTAAGACACTGAACAGTGGGAAAGTCATTTCAGCTTGAACTCCAAGTATGAATGACCCCACCCACAAAAACAGTGCAAAATATTCCTCTCGTGGGTGTACAGGACACTGATCCTAACAAGTATATAGCTGGCAGACAGAATACACACAGGACTACACACCCAGATAAACAAAGCTATTTGGTGGAACAGAAAGATAAAAGCAAAATTAGAAGCTAACACATAAGGCAAATAGCATTATGAGCACAGCATATGGGAAGAAAGGCAAATCTCCAAAATGAATATGCTTACAGGGAATGCTGAGAAAATACACCAGAGAAACTCGGGGCCCTGACAAAATGCAGCAGGAAAAAAACCAAAACAAAACCTGCCATGGGACAAAAGAGAATCCTACAACCTAGATGAAAAGCACACAGCCAGAAAAACAAACAGCCTGCACAATGAAGGGTTTTAACCCGTTTTCAGTGAAGAAATAGAAACTGTTATCCAAATATACTACAAATTATTCATACTTCATTATCTATTGATGTATACAGTAAAATGTACATAATTCTCAGTTTAAAGACAAACTCAGCCATCCCCCCAACCACAAAAATATATATATATTTGGTGGGGTGCATGGGTGGCTTGTCGTAAACATCCTACTCTTAGTTTTTAGCTCGAGTCATGATCTCAGTGTCTTGGAATGAACTCTTGCATTGGGCTCTGGGCTCAGCAGGGAGTCTGCTTGAGATTCTCTCTCTTTCCCTCCCCCTCCCACTCTTGCATGTGCACAGTTTTATTTTCTCTAAAATAAATAAATAAATCCTTTTTTTTTAAATATTAGGTTCTAGAAAAGTTGAAGGCTTACTCACATAGCATTGTTTACTGTGTATGTACCCAGAACCAGTGGCTTGTATGCCATCACAACCAAGGCTCTACTACCCAAAAGGGGCAAAAGTTGGGTAAGTGACACTTTTTTTTTTTTTTAAGATTTTATTTATTTATTTGACACAGAGAGAGAGATCACAATTAGGCAGAGAGGCAGGCAGAGAGAGAAGGGGAAGCAGACTCCCCACTGAGCAGAGAGCCTGATGCAGGGCTTGATCCCAAGACCCTGAGATCATAACCCGAGCCAAAGGCAGAGGCTTTAACCCACTGAGCCACCCAGGCGCCCTGCGACACCACTTTTAAACTAGACTTTGAATCATACAAAATGATTCGTCATAATTGGGAAAGCATTAGAAAATACATATAGAAAGAAAAATGATCTAAAATTCCACCCTTCCTACCCTTGTGTATATTTCATGACAGACTATTTGTTTCTGTGTCTCATACTATGTATGTGGAAAGCTTTTCTTCAAAATTGGGTTCAGCGTGTGCACCGCTTTAAACAACCTGTTTTGTTTTTGTTTCTTTTATATAGTAAATCAGTTTTCAATGTTAATGTGTTTCTGTGTATAAATAGCTGCATGGTAGGCCATTTTATTGAATTTTCCTGCCCGATTCTTTGTGGTTAGACATACAGAATCTCCTCACTGTTGTAAATGTGCCTGGGATTTAATTCATAGAGGTGACTGAAGCATGACATAAAGAGGTTAATGCCACTGAAAGAAGCTTTATTACTCACAGTTCCCAAGAGGAAGAGGCATGTCCCTTCACAATGTAGGGCCACATGGGGAAGCAGCAGGGTTAAGTAAGAAGGCAGAAAGGGAAGGAGAGGAGAGGGTGGCCCAGAGCCTTTACTGTGGCTTCTGAGAGAAGACATGGGTGAGGGAGGATAGGTAAATTTGAGTACATTTAGGAATGGATAATTTCAGTAGGCTCTGAACTACAGGCGTGGTCTCTAGCTGTCTGGTACTTGGTCCTGGGGTGATTTGGAGCAGGAGAAATCGGAGCTTGCAATGTGATTTAAAAGAGAAAGATGCAGATATGGGCTTTAAAGTGATTGGTATATATATGAAAGGCATGCTCCCGGGCAAACTGTTTTCCTTAGGAATTAGCCACCCCGGAGAGAACAGTCTCTCCAGGACTTGCAAGGCACTAAGATGTTAAAACATCATAAAATACAGAAAATTAAAACATGAGGAAGGCACCCATATAGGCAGGTGCCAAGTGAGCTTCCCTTCAGCAGCCTCTCCTCCTTCCTGATCTATCAAGATCCTAGGATTCCATCCACTTGGGTCACTGATACCTTCGGATCTGGCAACATTCTTTTCTACCCTCCCCTCTGGTATTTTTCTTGATGATTTCAAAGTCCTTGTTTCTAAACCATCTGCCAGGTCTCTGACTTTTCTTTCTTTCCATTCCAGCCATCCATTCCCATAACCAAGGAAGTTCCTTGGCCCAGTCACGACCAGAACAGGGATCAGAAGACAGTTCTGGAAGCTCTAATGCCAAAGGGTTACGTGCGCAAGAATTTTTTAAAAAATAGTTAATCAACTCAAAGCTAGTTTCTCCTAATGTTAAGAAAGACCACCAAATTGTGCTCCAGATCAAAACATCCGAAAAAGCATCAGTACCATTTTAGGAACAAATACTCTTCACTCTTCTGTATAAACAGTTGTTTTGAGCGTAAGCTGGTACTGTACTTTTCGAATTAAAAATTTTAACTCTTATAGGTTTTGCCTCTGAAATTCAACTTCTGGTAATTCACCTCAATGATAAAATTTATAAAACACAATTCTCACAATTCTCATTATTTTTATATTCTCGTAATATTTGGAAACTGCACAAAGGCCAGTGTGGGTGGAACACAGAAGAGTGTAGGGGAGGATGGAATGTGAGAACTGGAAGGGCAGGTCTCAGGAGGGCTCTCGGCACAAGGGCAAAAATGTGGACTCTGTCCTTTGTGCAAAGGGAAACAAATGTAGGGTTTCCAGTACACTGATCACCTTATGTCAATTTTTATGACCTCCATCACTATGAACATGACTACTCCAAAGGCAGAGTTGTTAGGTTTCTGAAAAATACGCCTGAAGAGCCATGAAGAGGGGAAAAGAGGATGAAGCTGTTACCTATATCACAAGAGAGTAAAAACTCATGAAAACAATCTAAAAAGTAAGAATTATATTGTGAAGTTGAAGAAAATAAAATTAATGAAGAAGCTGGTGATAGTGGAAAATATTAAGTCAGAGTTTATCTAAAAGCTACAGAAGAAAAATTCCATCAGGGAAAATAGCTTAACAGCAAATTAAGTGATATTCATGGCTAAAATGGGAAAGCAGCAGAAATAACCTGAACTGCTTCTATGAAACAAAAAATAATCCAGTCTGCACCACTCTTTAGAGAAATATTATTAATTCTTTAAAAGCATAAGTACTTCAATTTCCAAAAAAAATTTTTATTAAAAAAAATGAATTTGTTCCACAGTTGACAACTTCACCAACTTTAAGCAATATATCAATCTTAGATTTTTTTTTTTAAAAGATTTTATTTATTTATTGGACAGAGATCACAAGTAGGCAGAGAGGCAGGCAGAGAGGAGGAAACAGGCTTCCTACTGAGCAGAGAGCCCAATGCGGGGCTTGATCCCAGGACCCTGAGATGATGACCTGAGTCGAAGGCAGAGGCTTTAACCCCCCAAGCCACCCAGGCGCCCCAATCTTAGAGATTATTTTTACGTGTGTTTTTGAAATAGGAAAAAACCTGGTCAAAATATCAACTAAGTTGCACAAGGACTTCTCAAGAATGACTTAAAATGAATATTCTATTTTTAATAAATCTATACTATGGAAATATACAGTGGTTCTATTGAGCAAAGGATTCACCATTACATATTACAACATCTTTATGATTTGGCACAGTGCCAAGGCTATTTGAGGAACAGTATGTTTCCCCTCATTAAGTATAATGTCTGTATTGAACAGCATGTTTTTAAGACATCAAGTATCAAAAACCTTGAACAAGAAACGTTAACACTTTCACAGTGTGTAGTTAAAACACTAAATAAACTAACAATAGACTAAACCTAAAGCATGGATTGAGTATGTTTGGACCAGGAGTTACTTATGTGAAAAACGTATAAATCATTTGAAGCATACAAGATTAACTGTCTAAGTACACTACAGTGGAATTCCATTTTAATACCAACAATGGAAAATAAGATTTAATAGAGAAGTGCCATGATACAACAGGGAGGTTGACCATATGTTTACGAAGATAGAATTTAACCTGTGATGTAATTGCCGTTAGGATGTAACAAGGCTCGTAATAACAAAACTGTACTTTATCTGTTCAACCAGATTTGTCAGACACCCACGGGAAATGTGTTTCTAGGAGGAGGCGGCAGGCAGTAGTGTACTGGATTTTCACAGAATGATAATCATCCCACAAACTTCCCTTCAAGTAGCTCTGAGAACATGGATGTGTGTAGCCTTATTACTGTGCGTGTCAAACCCTCCTGGCATATTTCAGACGACTTTGGAGCTGCTTCACTCCTTGGAATCACATGCTAACTTGTTTTTGTGACTTAAGGCAAACAGGAAGCCACTGCTGAAATAATTAAGAACCACAGGCTTTTTAGAGTTGGAAGAAATCTCTTTTTTTGAAACACATTCTTTATTTGATGGCAAAACCATCTATATCTTTAGAAGCAAGTTTGTAACTCTTTCCTTCATGTTCGAGTGGTGTTCTCACAAGATGATAAGGCTAAAATACATTCCCTGAGCTACAGCCCCTAAAACATCTAGCACAGAAGCAGTTCCGAAGAGGAGCAGGTATACAGAAGTTAAGAGCAAAGGACGAGAGATCTTGGAAAATCTGCATCTAAACTACACATCTTTACTAAACTCAGAACCACATTCAGGACCTATGCAAAAATGTATTAAACACGCAAGATTTTTACTTATATAGTATCTGTGTATGTGTCCTGGAAAATTTCCATAGTGCAATTATCTCTATCGCCCTGCCCCCATCTTACACCTCTCCATTTAACCACCTACCACACTCATCCCAGAGAAAATGTTCTTTTTTTCTTGACATTTTTTATTTAAATTCAATTAACATACAGAGTATTATTAGTTTCAGAGGTAGAGTTTAGTGATTCATCAATTGCATATGACACCCAGTGCTCATTACATCCAGTGCCCTCCTTAATACCCGTCACCCAGTTACCCCATCCTCCCACCCACCACCCCTCCAGCAACCCCTCAGTTTGTTTCCTAGAGTTAAGAATCTCCCGAACAAATGTTCTAAACAATAATCCATTGCTGTCCTCCCAACTGCCCTTCAGCCATTTGCCATCACCTCCTACCACACAGGGTTGTTTAGCACCTAGCCTTGCTTACCTGTCTACACTGATCCTCATGCCCCTTCCATTGTGCTTTCCTAATGTACACTCACTCATTCCCCACATCTTTTCTACCTCCACGGGACTCCAAATATACATGCATACGCACAACCAACTCCATGTTCCTAGGACACATATGCCCACCTACACATAGGGTTACACAGAACTATACCCTCTGTGTGCCTCTCTCTTGCCCGGTAGGCAAACACCCACTGCTCTTTCATGTCTCAAGAAAAGCATGTTGTTTTCTGTTTTCTGTGTTTTTTGTTTCATATCTGACTCCAGGTGGAGTTGTGAGTATATGACACAACTACTCACTCTTTAATTCCATATTTATATGTCCTTCCCTCAAATAGGCTGAGGCTCCCTCATCTTCACATTCCCAGAACCAAGTACAGCGATGGATATACAGGAGACTTTTAAAATTAATGCATCAGTTAGATCAATAATTCAGTGTATGCATGTATTTATGAACTTAAAAAACTTGTTTCTATTTATTCTACATTTATATACGCTTATAAATTAGAAAATGATGCAAATTAAAACATCTCCATTTCTTGGGAGATGACAGCATTTCCCACTATACAGAAAATAAGACACAATCCTTATGCTGGGAATATTTACATTTTATAGATACTTAAAAGAGAAAAAGAAAAGTAGAAGACTATATTCATTCTGCATTAGTTGTATAGTAATATTGGGCAAATATTGATAACCTTAGAGTTTTAAGAAAATGTGTAATATCTCTTTAACTTTAATTTAGGTATATTTTAATTTTTTTGTTAAGACTTTATTTTTTAGAGCAGCTCTGAACAACAAAATTGAGAGGGAGGTACAGAGATTTCCTACATATATCTCTGTATGTAGGATACATCTTATCCCCACCTATGCATAGGCTCCCCCATTATCAACATCACTCACCAGAATGGTACATTTTTCTACCAAGGATGAAACTACACTGACACATCATAATAACCCAAATAACATAATTTACCTTAGGATTTACTCTTGGTGTTGGAACATTCTATGAGTTTGGACAAATGCATAATGATATATACATATCACTCAGAGTATTTTCACTGCCTTAAAATGTCCTGTGCTTCACCTATTCAACTCTTCCTCTCCCTTCCCTCCCCCCCGCCCACTTTGACCTCCTCCCTGCAATCACTGGTATTTTTATTTTCTCCACAGGTTTGCCTTTTCCAGAATGTCAAATAGTTGGAATCATAGTGTAGTCTTTTCGGATGGCTTTCTTTCACTTAGCAATATGCACTTAAGGTTCCTCCATACCTTTTCATGGCCTATTCATTTCCTTTTAACACTGAACAGTATTCTATTGTCTGGATGTATCACAGTTTGCTTATCCATTCATGCACTGAAAGATAACTCAGTTACTTCCAAGTTTCTGCAATTATGAATAAAGCGATCATAAACACCTTTATGCAGGTTTTTGTGTAGATAGGTTTTCAACTCCTTTGAGTAAATACCAAGCAGTGCAGTGGCTGAATCCTCCAGTAAGAGTAGGTTTAGTTTTTTAAGAAACTGCCAGACTATCTTCCAAAGCCACTGTACCATTTTGCAATACCACCGGCAATGAAAGAGTCTCCGCTGTTCCACATCCTCCTCATCACCATTTGGTGTTTTAAGTCTTCCAGATTGGGGCCATTCTAATAGGCTTGTGCTGGTATGTCACTGTTGTTTCAATCTGCATTCCCCTGATGACATACAAATGATGTGGAGCATCTTTTCATAAATGTATCCACCATCTGTACAATTTCTTTGATGAATGTCTATTAAGGTCTTTGGCCTATTTTTATTTGGATTGTTTGTTCCCTTATGATTGAGTTTTAAGGGTTCTTTGTGTATTTTGGATAACAGTTATTTATCAGATCTGTGTTCTGTAAATATTTTCTTCCAGTCTATGGCTTGTTTTCTAATTCTCTTAATATTGTCTTTTGTAAATAAGTTTTAAAATTTAATGCAGCTCAGCTTATTTCTTTCTTTCATGAATATTGTTGTTTTCGTGTCATATCTAAAAACTCATCACCATACACAAGATCATCTAGGTTTACTTCAATGTTATCTTCCAGGAGTTTTATAGTTTTGTGTTTTAGGTTTATTATTCATATTGAGTTTTTATTAACAGTATAAGCTTTTCATCTAGATTCATTTTTTAAATTTTTTTTCATATGAATGTCCAGTTCTAGCACCATTTTTTAAAGAGACTATCCTTACTCCACTGTATTGCTTTTGCTCATTTGCAAAAAATCATTGACTACATTTATAGATGTCTACTTCCACGCTGCCTATTCTATTCCATTGATCTATCTGGCTAGTGCTTCACCAACACCAACACTGCCTTAATTATTATAGTTTTATAGTAAGTCTTTAAGTTGTGTAGCCTCAGTCTTCCAACTTTGTTCTGCTTCTTCAACATTGTGAGGGCTACTATAAGTCTCTGTACACTCTCTGTACAAATGTTAAAATAAGTTAATTGATATCTATAAAACAATTTTCTGGGATTTTGATTGGGACTGGACTGAATCTGTAGATTAAGTTGGGAAGAATGAACATTTTGACAATATTGAGTCTACTCGTGAAAATAGAAAATTCTCTCCATTTATTCACTTTTTTTATTTTGTTCATTAGAGTTTTATAGTTTTCTCATATATATCTTACATATATTTCATTAGCTTTATACTTAGGTATTTCTCCTCTTTTGATACAAATGTAAATGATACTGTTATTAATTTCAGATTCCATTTGTTCATTGTTACTATATAGGAAGTATATAGTATATAGGGAAGCAAATGACTTTTGCATATTAATATCATATGCTGCAACTTTGTTATAATCTTGTTCTGGTCCAGGAGGGGTTTTTGGTCAATTCTTTCAGATTTTCAACATAGATTATCATGCTGTGAACAAAGATAGTTTTATATCTTCTTTTCTAATGTGTATACACTTTATTTCCTTTTCTTTCCTGATTGCATTAACAAGGTCTTTTAATAAGATGTTGAAAAGAAGTGGTGACAGGGTACATCTTGCCTTGTACCTGATCCTAGTGGGAAAGTGTCCATCTTCTCACTGATAAGTATGATATCAAAGTAGATTTTTTATAACTGTTCTTGATCAAGTTGAGGAAGTTCTCCTTTATTCCTAGTTTACTGAGAGTTTTTATTATAAATAGGTGTTGGATTTTGTCTAAGGCTTTTCTGCATCTATCATTTTGATCATGCAATTTTTCATTTTTAGTCTTTTAATGTTATGGATTACATTATTTGGCTTTTGAATGTTGAACTGGCCTTGCATATCTGAGAAAATACCACGTGGCCATGGTGTATAATTCCTTTTATACTTTTTTGAGTTCAAATTGCTAATAGTTTTTTGAGAATTTTTGCATCTTCATGTTCATAAGAGATAATGATCTGTGGTTTCCTTGTAATGTCTTTGTCTGATTTGGGTATTAGGGGAATTCTGGCCTCAGAATTGGTTAGGTAGTATTTTCTCTGCTTCTATCCTCCGAAAGAGTTTATTGAGAATTGGTATCATTTCTTCCTTAAATGTATAGCAGAATTCACCAATTAATCCATACATACCTGTGCTTTCAATTTTAGAATGTTATTATTAATTCAAGAAGGTTATTAATTACTGATTCAATTTCTTTAATAGATATGACTACTCAGATCATCTCTTTTTGTGAGAATTTTGGCAGTTTGTGTCTTTCATGAAATTGGTCTATTTAATCTAGGTTATCAAATTTGTGGGCATAAAGTTGTTCATAATATTCTCTTACTATCCTTTTAATTTCCATAAGATTTGTAGCAATGTCTCCTTTTCATTCCTAGTATTAGTAACTTATGTCCTCTCCTTGTTTTTCTTAGTTAACCTAGCTAGAGGTATATCAATTTCATTGATCTTTCAAAGAACCACCTTTTGGTTTCATTGATTTTTGTCTACTGATTTTCTATTTTCAATTTCATTGATTTCTGCTCTAATTCCTACTATTTCTTTTACTTTTATTTTGGATTTACTGAGATTTGCTCTTCTTTTTCTAGTTTCCTAAGGTGGAAACCTAGATGATTGATTTTGTATCTTTCTTCTTTTTTAATATATAGATTCAATGACGAAAATTTCCCTCTAAACACTGCCTTCACTATATCCCACAAATTTTGATAAGTTATATTTTCATTTTCATTTCATTCAAAATATTTTCTTTCTTCTTTGACCCATGCATCATTTAAAAGTGTACTATTCAATCCACACATATTTTGGGATTTTTCATTCATCTTTCTGTTTTTGATTTTTTTAAATTCCATTATGGTCTAAAAGCAAACACTGCATGATTTCTATTGTTTTAAATTCGTTAATGTGCCTTTATTGGCCCAGAATGTGGTTTATCTTGGCAAATATTTCATGTGAGCCTGAAAAGAATATGTATTTTGCTGTTGTTGGATGAAATAGTCTATAGGTTTAAATTATATCCAGTGAATTGATGGTATTGTTGAGTTCAAGTATGTCCTTACTTATTTTTCTGTCTGCTGTATCTGTCCATTTCTGAGAGAGAGGTGTTGAAGTCTGCAACTATGATAGTGGATTCATCTATTTCTCCTTGTAGTTTTTGCTTGATATAGTTTGATGCTCTGTTATAAGGAGCAAATAATCTCTACAACTGAAATATATACTTTCATAGTATCTACTTTTCTATTTTTTCAAATGCTCTTTTCTATTTTTTCAATCACTCATCAGGCTTCAGTACACTGATTTTTCAGCCCACTAATATGGACCTACTCCCTCAGTTAGAAAAACATATATGTGTGTGTGTGTATATTTATATATATATATATTTTTTTTAAGAAGAGTAGGTATCTCATTTACAAAAGCTCATTTTAAGAGGTACAATCCTTCACTTCTCAATTATAGCAAAGATCATATCACAATTCATTACGCATGCATTAAACAAGTATTAATTGAGCCTCTATTATATGATCCAAAGGATCCTTTCTTAATTAGCCTCTCCCTTTCTGTGTATCTCATTTTAAAATACCACTCCACCAAGGTTAAACTGTAGCAATTCTTAATTTACTTAAATTTACTTAATTTTTCTTAATTATTTAATGTATTTCCTAACTTTTGATATTCTATTCAAAAGAACTATTGATTGGCTCCTCAAATGTGTCAATTTGCAGACTTGCTAACTCTTCCAGACTTGTTTTCAACTTCCAGCCTTGGTTTCTGCTTTTCCTTTTGTGTACCTTCCCTGACACACCCATCTAGAATGAACTTGAAACTCTTATATATTCTCAGTGCAGATAGCACATTTTGCCATAAGAACAATAATCATGCTCCACTGTAATTGCATGCCTACTGGGCTCCTGAAGCAAGAACAAGGGCCATATAGCTGATACCATGCCCAGCTTGGGTCAGAAATCCCTTCTCCCACCCCACACACAAACCCATACATAAATGCTCCACAGTACTCCATACTTCCCATCATAATTATAGTTAATTATAGTTAATCTCTCCTTTTAGAGTATATGCTCTATGAGTACAGAAACCATGTGCACAGCAATTATTCTGCCAGGATCTGATGCAGAAGGCAAAGCACAATAGATTTTCAATCAATACTGATTGAATTAATCAATTAATGCTCACCACCAAAAACATCCTGGTGACTTAGCTTCTCTACGCTAGTCTTGAACCAACAGCAATTACTTGACTGAAATCCTCCCCCACATTAACTTTCCTAAAATAGCTTCCAAAATGCAATGTGTTCCCTGGGGTGCTCTTCTTTTCATATTTTCCAAACCCTTCTCCTGGCTCCTTTCATCAACTTTCCTCACCTGGTAAACATTCTTCAATTTTAATTACATGCTTATTGTGGTGAATCACAATTGAAGTAATTTTAGAAGGTGAGATATTTGCTAACTGTAGAAGAAAAAAGCCTAATGAAATTCAAATATCTTCCCCTGCTTATTATCCAAATTTACAGCTGTTTGCATAGCTCTACTTAATGAATATAGCTATTTTCATATCCATCTGAATCCCCAATCTCTTTCTTGTTTCTGTTTAAAACTGTCTATCCTCCCCCAGAAATCAGGGAATAATCTTTTCTTTTTTTAAACCAGACTTGACTAGAGCTTCCCTCACATTTGCTATGGAAAAAAAAATTAAAACATATTTTGGGAGTTCCCCTGAAAAGTTGTAGAAGGAAAGTAAGGAAAACAGGAAGGGAGCAAGTGAGGAAGGAGAGACGAGATGTGGGGGAGATCTCTTCCATATGGCTCAAGAATTCTTTCACAACTGATAAAAGTCAAATTATGGAGCTACTATTAAAAATGTGCCTGAGACCATGGATTGGTCCAGTTTCTGTTAAAGCTCTAATAGCATTTACTGCAAAATTGGAAACAATCTAAAAACATGGTGAAATTAATTTTTCAGCCTTCTCATATATTTTTAAGCCTACACTGATTTTGATTTTCTTCTATTGTCAAATAAAAATTTAAACTTCTTGCATAAATACAATATTTATTTGTAGACTGTACACATATATCTAATTTTTTTGCATACTTGTCTATAATAGTAGAAATGAGTTACTTAAGATTAAAGGCCCACATCCTAATAATTTTCTTAATTTTCCCTATCCCCATATTGAATCTAAAAATCACATATAAAAGACAGGACTTGTTAAGTCTGTAATGATTATGAGATGGTTTATGTCCAGATTCATACAAATTTCAGGCTTATGGTATTTCAGAATTATATTGTCACCAGCATTTACTTGGAATGGAAGGAATGGATGAACTGAGAAGGGAGAGACTCTTTACAAGATCCTGGAAGAAGAGAAGGCTGGTTAATCAGGCTCACTGTTTTCTTTCTTAAGTCACTGGTTAAAACTCTTCAAGGGCTACTCGCTTTTGTAGTTGTTCATGCTTGAGTGTGTATGGATAATGCTGGTAAGCCTCCCAGGAAATGCAACAGTCAACTACACAGGATATAGATGAGCACAAATGTCTCACCATCAGAAAAATGTCAAGTACACCCACAAGGTTCAGGATGGCCTCTTCGTATACAGTAGCTAATACACCATCATTAGCTCTACAACAACCAAAAGCTCTTCTTGTAAAAACAAAATGACGATAGTTCAATGATTCACAAAAATCTGTCTCCCTACAATTACCCCCAAAAGGCTTATTCATTTCAAAACAATAAAAACCTATTAAGATGGCTTTGCAACAATATTTATTAAACCACTGTTAGTCCTAGCTCTTAGTCAATTGTTGGTGAGTTACAGAATTAGTGGGCAGATAAAAAGGGATGCTATTCTAAGAAAGGATAATGCCTCATTAAAAATTATTCTCCTTCTATTATACAAGGAACTTTTGGTTTATATATGAGTGGGAATGTGGCCTCCTCTACAGACTTGGCTATGAAAAATCTCCAGCATGGACCTTTCCCTACACCCACTTCCTTTCTCACTGGGATGCCAGAAAGAAAGGATGCCGAGGTCCTAGGGGATGGCTGAGCCATGAAATAAAAAGTGGTTAGGGCTCTAAGCCACCTCAATAAACAGTCACCCAAATAGAAATGTTTGTGTTGAACATGCCTACATTGAAATATACTAAAATGAGGTGTGGGTGAATGTTTATTAAGCATTCAGCTTTCCCTAACTAACACACCAATTGAAAAATAATGTTTTCTTACCATTGCTGTTTGGATTCTTTTTCTTTTGCTAAGAAGGATGTTAAAAATGTCACTTATCAAAATTCATATTTTCGGGGTGCCTGGGTGGCTCAGTTGGTTGAGCGACTGCCTTCGGCTCAGGTCATGATCCCGGAGTCCCGGGATCGAGTCCCATATCGGACTCCCGGCTCTGCGGGAAGTATGCTTCTCCCTCTGACCTTCTCCCCTCTCATTCTCAGTCTCTCTCTCTCTAATAAATAAATAAAAAATCTTTTAAAAAATTCATATTTTCATCACAGTTTAAATGATCAAGAAATAAAAGTTCTTTCTCCTTATTTTAAGGGTATTTATGTTCTTTCTGTACAGTGTTTTCAGAGTCTAATGCATCCAGCTTGAAAAGATTGAAAGTTTCAGTTAAAAAGGGGGGGGAGGTGAATACAACGGGGGAAATACAAAAATACAAAATTTCACTCGTGAAATTGGAAATGGAAGAAAATAAAAAATTCCAGCCACCATATCACTAATTATTTCTTAAATACTAAGGTAGAGTCATTCTCCAAATTCATATTGTACACGGGTAAAGATCAGAAAAAATTACAAAAGACTTCGCCATTCTTAAGGAACCTTTTTAGTTTGTTTGCTGGAACTAATGTACTATATTTCCTCAGTTTTACATAAGGTCTTTTTTCAGTTCCAGGATCCCTTCCAGGATGTCATCGTAACTCCCTAGGCTCCTCTGAGTTGTGGCAGCTTCTCAAACTTTCCTCATTTTTTATGAGAATTTTGAGGAGTACTGGCTGGGTATTTTGTAAAATAACCCTAACTTAAGATTTGTCTGATGTTTTTTCATGATTAGACTGGAAAACCAGGGAAGTAAAGTGTCATTCTCATTACATAAGCTACCAACATGACATCACGATTGGTATTAAACTTGATCACCTGGCTAAAGTAGCATTTTGCAAGTTTTGTTTTGTTTTGTTTTTAACGGTAAAGTTACTCTTCCCTTCCACTGTATAGTATTTAGAAGGAATTCACTATGAAACCTATGCTAAAAGAGTAGTTACAATGCATAAATTATTGGAAAGTCTTCTCATGAGAAATTTGTCTACACTCATCTATTTATTTATTCAATTATGTACTTAAATCAGTGTGGACCTGTGGCTAATTATCTTATAGTTCATGTTGGAATGTTATTTTATTTTATAGCACAAATTGTGGTAGGTTTGGCCACGGGAAGCACTTCCAGTTGGCTCCTGTGTCCCCTTCACATATATCCCAATTGTGTTTTTGTTTATTTCCCTACTTTCTGGCATTACAAGATGCTCTCAGCTCATGTCATATATTTCCAGCTCAAACCTAGAATCATCCACCTTTCCAAAGAGCGCTGGCTATGTTCACTGAAGAGTGGAATTAGAAATCAAATTCTGGGGGCTAGGTGTGCTTATTGCTCCTAAGCCCTCCCAGCTAATGGAGTGCAGAGAGCTATGTGTGTCTACTAACTTCCTTACAGACACTTATCTGTAAGTATTTCTATATGTAACCACCTATATGTACATTGAGTAAACATGTTTTAGACTGACTTATTCATCTGTGATCTTCCTCACTGAAAGTCATAATCACAATCTCATCATGAGGAAAACAGTCTAATGAATCAAATAGTCCATGCTTCTCCCGTCATTTGCTATGCAATAGGAAGGTAACATGATCCTGATAGGCACTGCCCATAGCACTGTACTCTGGAGGACCTCATGGGGTTTCTGTGGCTGCAGCCTTCAAGGAGGGCCTGGGACGGGAACAAAGAGCCATTTCCTCAGCTCCACTGAGGCAGTTCTGTCTGCTGGGCAACTTCTGACAGACCCCTCTTGCATTCTCCCTGAGCTCTAACTCCTTCCCCTTTCCTTTGCATTCTCTTCCTTTTAAAAATTTCTGACATCATGATCTCCCGATAGAATGGGCGAGCAGAGCTTAACATTCTTTGTGAAAATAGGAGGAGGCTATTCTTTTCTTAAACACATTTACCATCCCACAGGGAAAATTCACAATAGTCACTTTTACCCACAAATGTAGAAAACATAAGGCAGTCATCGAGCATTGCTACGGGGATTGGTACTCTTTGAGTATTTTAAGAAAAGGAAGTTATGAGGAGGGCGCTTTCCGGATGCATTCCTGCAAAGCTTGCAGATCACGTATTTGTCATCTACTCAGATACACTGACCTGCTTGTGGGATCACATCAGGTGCACACAGGTTAATTTTTAACACTCCACTGAACTTCTTACAACTTGAATTTTGATACTCTTCAAGTCTGGCTCCCAACCTGATTCTCTCAACTTGCCCCTGTGTGAGGGCCCTCCTCCACCAGTGTCCGCAGCTGCCCGTGGACAACAAAACTATAGATGCTAACCTTCAGACTGCTTCAAATTGATTCTGTCACTAAACCCTTCTTTGAAGGTAAATGGTACCTCTGTCAGCCTGGCTCTTTGCTACAGGAATTGTCTTAGCTCAGAGTTCTTAGCAATCAGCTTCTGTCCCATTTGATATTTATTGAGCATGTCTGTCTTGTCACATACCATGTTAGGGGAGCGAGAGGCACCAAGATGAATAAGGTTTAGGTCTTTATGCCTATGGAAGCTACATTCTATTGGGGGTGACAGGCACATTAGTGCATGAGTGGAGAGGGTGGGATATGCAAGATTTCATGCATAGGGTGACATTTTCACTATCTTGATAGGCATGTAGGAATTTTCCAGGTGAAAAATAAGCAAGACAAAAATGTTCCAGAGAGTAAAGAGCACTTCAAGGGTGCAGAAGCAGTGGCATTTACACGGTGTTTAAGAACTAGAAGGAGTTCACAAATGGGGCCCACAAGGTAAAGTAAAGGGAAGGGAAGTTGGAGAGAGCTGGAAGGGGCTCAAACAAATGGACTTCATAGGCTGTGATCACGAGTTTGAATACTACCAAAGGTTGATGGAAGCTGTGTAAGAATATTAAATCACATAGTGCCATAAGTAGATTTTCTGCAAACTGTGGCTACCAATATTTTACAGCTGTGCCTATAACCTCATAGACTACAACAAACCCAATTTAGAACCCATCACACTGAAATTAGTTTTGCTTACAAGGGGAAAAAAAATCACATAGTATAGCCTCTTACACTTATGTTGCTTATTGTAGATTGTTATCATCTAAAGTGCAAAAAAAAGCCTCAAAAAATCTGAAAATCAAGCAAGTCATTACAAAAGGGAATTTTATGTTGCTTTCTTTATCAATAGACCTCCTATCTGCAATGGAGTAAACATTAAAGTAAGGCTTTAAGTGCTGAATTGCTGTACACATTTTCTGGTTCTCACAAGAGATCCATCTGCTTTGAAGTCAGTGAGATTATGGGATGCAGAATCTGTCTGAGTCCTTTAGTATGAAGGGAGAAGCCACAGGAGCATAGTATTTTTTATGGCACAGCTATTCAAAGACGGTGCTATATTCTAACACTTCCTTAATGACAACAATTCACCCAGGGTATTAAGGAACTTCAAATAAGGTGTTTTAAAATCTTGAGATTCAAATCTTGTGTCAAAACAACTCAAGGTGTAAAGCAAAATTCATCATTTGGAAAACAGAAAAGTAATAAAATTAGAAAACTGCAATAAATAATGTCAGCGGGGCCCACTGTACCCAAGGTTAAACAATCTGTTCTTCAGGAATTATTAAAGCAGTGTGATCTAATGTCATGCTAGCATTGTTATTGTGGGCACAACCCAGGACAGCTGGAGCTAATACCCAATTATCACTCTTTGTATAATCTGGCCTGCAGGGCCCTTCTTCTTTTTAAATTTTCATCACCAGGTAAGGAAATATTATGCTCATTCTCTTCCAAGCTGATGGAGTACAGTGGTCAGCGCTCTTACTATAACCCTCCCATGCATACATTTGTGGACACATCCCTCCCTCTCTCCAACTGCAGGAGAAGCCTCTGGTAGCCTGACCATGACTGAGACACTTGGGGACTTTCACAGCATGAAGCCCAGGCAGGGGGCCTGATATGCACGCTTGCTCAAATTTACTTCCCAGCTTAAGTTGCTGATGGGCAATTTTGGATTCCAGAAATAAGAAGAGAATATAGATAGATGCCTTGGGACTTGGGGAAGAAAAACAAGAATGGGAGATGAGGGACCCACTCAGGGAACATGAGTTACAAAACTCACACTCAAGAATACAGAAGAGCATACGAGATCTTCAAAGTGTGACAGGCTTATCTCAGGCACTTTTTAAAAATCATTAGCAAACTGAACCACCCACCGGCCCAGAAATTAAATTCTAATACCTCAAGAGCAAGCACAAACCATTGACTCAAGAACTGGTTCTGGATATTGGGCCAGACAGAGGCAACCCTATAACTATGAGAGAAAGAATCTTTGCAAGGGAGAAGAAATACGGAGAAACAAAGAACAAAATATTTAATATAATTGGAAAAACTCAGCTCTGAGGAATTAAAAGAAAAGAGAATCTTCTGAAAAAGGAGTTAAAACAAGTACATGGCAGGCATAGTTAGTAGCTGCTCAAGGTGTACACCTTCTTCCTCCCTGCCCCACACATTAGCTCCCAGCCTTGACACATCCCTTGAGGCTTAAGGCCGACCTAACCAACTCCTGTTTGTCAATCATGGGTCTAAGCATGTGTGCGTGTGTGTGTGTGTGTGGCCCATCTCTGATCAAAGGGATATGAGAAGGTATTTACTGGGGCCTAATTGGAGGATTTTCCTTTCAGATTACAGAGAAAAAGTCCTGGACACCATCCTCCTTATTCAATGCAAAACAGGAGATGAGCTGACAGACAGGCAAGGCATTTTTTTGACTCATAAGAGGAACCAACACCCTGATGTGATGAGAGAAGGACAAGAGAAAGCTGGACCCCTAGTGGCCTCATGGAGCTCCTAACCGAATCTGGCCTTTCCTTTGGACTTCTCGTTCATGAACAATAAATAAAGCTTCATGACTTTGGCACTCTTGGTCAAGTTCTCCGTTATTTGCAAATGTATTCAAACTTATTCAGTAGTTTTAAAGTGCTCGGAAACAAATAAATAATATTCACAAAGCAAAAAGAATGAAAACAGTAAATATGAATCAGATATAGCTGTACATTAAACATAACCAAATAGAAATCTGAAAATGAAAAAATGTAACCATTAAAGAAATAAACTGGACAAGCACCAAACTAATAATATAAATGAAAATAATCCAGGAAATTGCACTTAGAAGGATCGATCTATGAAGAATAAGAAAGAGAAGCTAAAAAAAAAATCTTAAAAAAAAAAAAGATTTATCCTCTTCATTTGTTTTAATCTTTTAATCAATTCTTTTTTTTTTTTTTTAAGATTTTATTTATTTATTTGACAGAGAGAGAAAGAGCACAAGGAGGCAGAGTGGCAGGCAGAGGGAGAGGTAGAAGCAGGCTCTCCGTGGACAGGGAGCCCAAGGCGGGCTCCATCCCAGGACCCTGGAATCATGACCTGAGCCGAAGGGAGAAGCCTAACTGACTGAGCCACCCAGGTGCCCCAATCTTTTAAGCAATTCTAATTTATTTTTAAACTTTCAAAGTAATGTATGTTTATTGTGACAATAACCATCGAACACAATAAACATTGCATTCAAAAACTAAACACTTAATGAATAAGTGTCTGAATGGAAGTGCCATTCCTTAAATTTCATGCCCACACATAATCATCTTTCCCATCACATATGATCCTTCCAGATGTAGGTCTTTTCATACAACTAAAAATGCATAACGATTTTCCAGGGACAAGGGTATCCTAAAATATTGCTATTACCCATATTGTTTATCTACTAGCTTTTATCAACCTAAATATACTGAAGATATATTTATAAGTCCATAATACCATGCTATTGTATATTTTTAATGAGTACATAGTTTAGAAGAGGGTCACCCAATTTTTTCTGTAAAGAGCCAGACAGCATTTATCTTTGACTTTGTGAGACATAATGTTGCAACTTTTCAACTGTGCTGTCGTAGTATGAATGCAGCCACAGTCAATCTGTCTCCTGCCACTCAGCTCTCCCTCCCCTGTCACACTCCCCTTCACAGAGCAGCATGGCAAGCCAAGGTGTTTTTGGTACATAGCTTAGTGAAGCTGGTTCCCTAATGTTTAGTTTGGGCATCACGGTATTTATTGACATAGTTCAGAGTCACCCATATGTATCACTAAGTCATTGTTAGACATTGCCCCTCCCGTCCCTTTCATGGTGTAGAAATGAAGAATTCTCTTATATCCACTTGGTAAACTCAACTGGCCCTGTGACCGAGAGATGCATGCCCAGAGTATGGACATGCCTTACAGAAGCGTATGTATAGGGCCCAGAGGATATATGTGTATGGGGTACAAGTGTATATGTGTGTTTAGTGCAGGAAAAACAGTTTAAAATGTATAAACCCAGGGACGCCTGGGTGGCTCAGTGGGTTAAAGCCTCTGCCTTCAGCTCAGGTCATGGTCTCAGGGTCCTGGAATCGAGCCCTGCATCGGGCTCTCTGCTCAGCGGGGATCCCTCTTTCCCCTTTCTCTCTGCCTGCCTCTCTGCCTACTTGTGATCTCTCTCTCCTCTCTCTCTCTCTCTGTTAGATAGATAGATAGATAGATAGATAGATAGATAGATAGATAGATAAACAAATAAAATTTAAAAAAAAATAAAATGTATAAACCTAGAACTCAGTCTGAAGGAAATTCCTCCAGACTTCAGATGGGACAAAATGTACACAGAGGATCGATTTTCATTTTCACCTTCTCAAAGCCATTTTCTCTTGTCAGGAATATACTCTATAACACACCATGTATAATTAAAAACATCCTATATTTTTATTACTTTTTGATGGAAATGAAATATTTAATAAAGCTCAAGTATTCCATTATAAATGAAATTTTGGAATATTTCAGTAAATCAATAGATCCATATAGACTCTTAACTTGTTTGTGTTAAAAGGCTAACAACATTTTTAGTCATCATCTTTAAATGCATTTATTGAACAACTGAGAGAAAATTAAGGAAAAAATTTAATGGGCGAGAGACAAATATGATGAACATAAACAATGACATCAAGTGCAAATAAATTGTTCTGATATTTAGAAATAAATTATATCAAACTTTCTGTCACATTATACCAAGCTGAGTTAAGAGAAAAAAAATCAAATAAAAATAATTAATAGGTACTTTGATTATTTGATAATCCAATTAAAGAAGAGGAATGAATTATATGGACATACTGGAAAAGTATTAAATTTCTTTGTAATTTCACACAAGATATTAACATCAATGAATTTAACAAAAACACTAATTATGCTTTCTCTTCAGCCACAAACTAGCTAATGAGTTTCATAAATTCAGAATATTTAGGATTAGCACTACTCAGGAAACCTTGAAATTCCCTGAAATCTAACAGTTCAAACATGAAAATAATTTGATAAAGGTTTGCCCAAATTTGAAAACAATCTCATAAACTTATATAACATTGTCACTAATGAGTTATAAAGCTAAAAGATATTTTTCTAAACAGACAATAATTAAATACCCACACACATACTTCCATCAACCATAGTAAAGAATAGACTGAACTACGATTCTATTTTTTCTATAGAAAATAACAATATACTTTTTCACATAAGAGGTGAGCACAAAAGGTTTACAGCCAAAAAAATGTATGGAAAAAAATAAAATAGTAATGTTTGGTAATTAGTAAGAATATAATTGTTTTCTGAATTTTGTGACATCTGTGCTATTTATCAGTCTTAAAATTTATATTTTGTTGCATGTGACTTTTTCTCTTCAAAAAAAATCCACATCTATCTATTTGCATATTTCTAATTCTTATTCACTTTTCTAATGAGGGTCCCATATTGAGTATTTCCCAGGCCCCACGGAACTTGGATGTTTCCCTGGTTATAACCACTCAACCTCCTAGGAAAAATGGTTGCAAGTATTGAAACGAGATTTCCGTATCTTTAGATCAAGGACTTTTGATCACATTTCAAAACAATGAATATGTGTAACATAATACAAAATGCTTTCTAGCCATTTCTATTAAAAATATGTAAAAACAGCTCTGAAACTGACTGTGATTTTCTTGTTTTTCAACACCAGGTTATACTTATATTGTGACTAAGGAAAAATAAATAATACAACACATAAGAGAGGAGTAGAGAAGACATTGCTTTTAATGTTCAGCTTATATTTTAATGCTATATGTCCCACATCAGCCTCAGAATAATTCAATTATATATTTCATTTTCAATCTTCATGCATTATCTCTTTGGCCAGTTCTCCTAGAATAATCTCTAGTTCTCCTGATATAACAATTTCAAGAGCAGATTGCTTCGAAACTGAATTTAGTATCTATTTTGTTCATTATATTTTTATAAAGTTTAGAGTAAATGGGATCCTCTATTCTGTACTTCCCATGAAAAAAATGCAAAAAATATAAAGAGGCAAAAAGTGGGACTTAGCATACATCTAGCTACCAACTCATCTCTTTTTCAAGAATGTATATCTGATAAACCTTATTCTGTTTTTAAAAAGAACATCTTAATTTGCTGAATACTAGAACTAAATAAAACCACGTTACTGATTAGCAGCAGGTTAGTCTAGTGGGAGAGTGTAGGCTGCCTGCTCTTTTTGGAATCCATGTGGTAGCTCCTTGACCTAGGCCAAGTTATTTACTCTGACTATATTTCATCTCCCAACAGTAAAATGATGACTGCAATCATAGTACCAACATCATAAAACTATTGTGCAAATGAAATTGGATAATCCGTGTATATTGCCTGAAAAAGAGGACAGTAACAGTAAACCCTTGGTAGTTTTTATTACTATCAGTGATAATCTCTCCCTATCATCTGGACATTGTGATTAAAGTAAAAAGCCAACCATAGGATCCACTACCTGAAATAAAATGAAGCAAGCATAAGAAGTTTGTTTTGAACACAGTAGATCTGATTCAACCATTTTTATTTTATTATTTTTTTTAATATCAAAATTACAGGCTCTTGACTCTGGATAGTGGAACTCCCTCCAAAACTTGCAGCTGTCTCTTACCATTAAAAAAAGAACTGTGACACCCCAAAAAAGAACATATCCACACTCTGAAGCTTTGGAAATAGCCTAACTAAAAACAGCATGGTGATAACTAATCCCAGAAAATTCCATGAGGCTGACATGCCTTCCTTAGGTTGAAGCTTGACTACACATTTTAATTTTTACAGGGAGATGACTCAGTGCATATTAAACAAGTATTTTTGCTCTGAATATTAGACACTGTTAACATAATGGTGGATGTTTTCATCTTAGCAAAATTGGATAGTCAAGTAGGGCATTACCAAAATTGCTCTCAGAAATTATTTGTAAAGAAATCTATTGAAGTCCATTCCCAGGGAAAAAGAATATTATGTCATGATGGTTTAAAGATGCAAAATTCAGCACAATTAATTTAAATTACTGACAAATGACACTGTAGTCCAATAAAATGTATTAATTTTAAACAAGTAATTTTTTAAAATGTATTTTAAACTCCTTTGCGTTGCTTATAAATTTATGAAAATAATACTGCATAAATCATGTAAATAGAAATCTTCTATTCTCACAAATCTTTAACAAGAATATGAAGATTAACTTCTTTGATTCAGGGATTCAGGTTTTCATGTTTATGAATTCTAGCCCATGATTTCTTCAATTTAAATGCTTCATGCAAATTTAATATAAAAGAACCTAAATCACAATTTTCTCTGGTAAGAATTAAAATGGATAATTCATTTCAGGTTTTTGTAACATTTTCCAACTTTAATTTATTTTTTAAATTGCTTTTTTTTTAATATTAGGCCTAAATTGTTTTTAAAATTCATGTCCCGCTACTGCCTTATTTTCCCCCATGCTCTCATTCCCACTAACTTAAGTCAAGCAACAGAACTTTTTCAAGAGTAATCTGAATTTCTTCCCCTAGGACAATAGTTAATATTCAATGTGCAATCCTCACTTATGCAGAAGCAATATTTTTTAAAGAGTGTACTATATTCTAATAGTGAATCATCGATGCTCTAAAATGTGGGTTGCCTCTTTATTAATGGAGCAAAATTTATAAAGCAGGTACTCATACATTGGTTCATTATTAAAATAGTCTAACTAATAATAAAACACAGCCCCCCAAAACAAAGCCAGGCATTCTGATTTACAAACCACCATTCGAAAGTATGTGAGGTCATAACTGTGAGACCTAAAACCATAAAAATCCTAGAAGAGAACTCAGGGAGTAGCCTCTTTGACACAGGCTGTAGCAACTTCTTTCTAGATATATCCCCTGAGGCAAGGGACACAAAAGCAAAAATAAACTAAAATAAAAATAAAAAGCTTCTGCACAGCAAAGGAAACAATCAACAAACCTAAAAGGCAACCTATGGAATGGGAGAAGATATCTGCAAATGACATACCTGATAAAAGGTTAGTATCTAAAATATACAAAGAACTGGGGCGCCTTGGTGCCCCAGTGGGTTAAACCCTCTGCCTTCAGTTCAGGTCATGATCCCAGGGTCCTGGGATCTAGCTCGGCATCAGGCTCTCTGCTCAGCAGGGAGCCTGCCTCTCCCTCTCTCTCTGCCTGCCACTCTGCCTACTTGTGATCTCTCTCTCTCTGTCAAATAAAAAAAAATCTTTAAAATAAAATATACAAAGAACCTATACAACTCAACACCCCAAAAATGAATAATCCAATTAAAAACTGGGCAGAAGACATGAGTAGACATTTTTCCAAAGAAGACAGACAGATGACTAACAGACACATGAAAAGATGCTCAACATCACTGATCATCAGGGAAATACAAGTCAAAACTGGGGGTTGATGGAAGTGGGCAGGAGATGGGCTAAATGGGTGATAGGTATTAAGGAGGACACTTGTGATGGGCCTCAGGTGTTATATGTCAGTGATGAATTACTAAATTCCACTCCTGAAGCCAATATGACCCTATATGTTAACTAACTAGAATTTAAATAAAAATGTGAAACAAAAAAATAAAATAAAAAATAAATTTCTGGGAGGCACCCAGTTGGTTCAGTCAGTGGAGCAGCTGCCTTAGACTTAGGTCATGATCCCAGGATCCTGGGCTCCCTGCTCAGTGGGGAGCCTGCTTTTGCCCCTCCCCACTGCTCTTGTTCACTCACTCCATCTCTCTCTCTTAAATAAATGAATAAAATCTTAAAAGATATACAAGAAAAAAGAAATTTCTGAATTTTCTGTTAAAAAAAAATATTACCTCAAACCTATCAGAATGGCTAAAATGAACAACACAAGAAACAAAAGGTGTTGGCAAGGATGTGGAGAAAGAGGAACCCTCATGCGCTGTTGGTAGGAATGCAAACTGGTATGGGCACTCTGGAGAACAGTATGGAGATTCCTCAAAAAGTTAAAAATAGACCTGCCCTATGATCCAGCAACTGCACTACTAGGTATTTATCCAAAGAATACAAAAACACTAATTCAAAGGGATACATGCATTGCTATGTTTATAGCAGCATTATCCATAATAGACAAGATATGGATGAGGCCTAAGTGTCCATCAATTGATGAATGAATAAAGAAGATATGAGACATATATATAATGGAATATTACTCCGCCATAAAAAAGAATGAAATCTTTCATTTGCAATGACATGGATGGAGGCAGAGAGTATTATGCTAAGCGAAAGAAATCAGACAAAAACAAATATATGATTTCACTCCTATGTAGAATTTAAAAAAAAAAAAAGAGCAAAGGGGGAGAAAAAGAGAGAGGCAAATCAAGAAACAGACTCTTAGCTATAGAGAACAAACTAATGGTTATCAAAGGTAGGTGGGTACATGGGAATGGGTAAAACAGGTGATGGGGATGAGAGAGTGTAACGCTGTGATGAGCACCGGGTGTTGTATGGAGATGGGGAATCACTATATTGTACATCCAAAATTAATGATACACTGTATGTTAAGTAACTGAAACTTAAATAAAAACTTTTTAAAAAATTATTTGAGGTCAGGTCAGCACTTATTAAAATTCAAATAGCGTTCTCTTTGTTGTCAGTAAAGCAAATATGAAATATGTGCTACCCGTATACCTTGGTTTGATGTGGATTATTCAAAATGTCTACTGGGGTAGAACCACTATCTTGGGTAGGCACTGACATGCAGAATATTGCATGCAGGATTAATTTGTTCTACCACTACTGTTCACTCACTCATGAACACATTTTTTAAATAATCAAAAGTTGCTAAGATCATGGCATCTGTATAGCGGAAAACGTGCACTGGAGGTGAAAACTGCACACTGTGTGGGCTTCACGCAACCTAGTTAAACTATGGTGTCTAAGAGAGGCCTGCTAGATGGGAGAGATGTAACAGGGAAGTGGCAGTTAAAACAGTCTTTCTATGTCAATATACTCATCTTTAATGTACTCATTTAATTCACAATGTCGAAAACCTAAATTAGCCTAATTTAAAAGTGTGAACAGTTATTTATATCATTGACTTGCACAATTCAACACAAAAAAGGCAAATGTGTTCTTAATAATATCCAGGTTTATACTTCTCCTGCTACAATAAATGATTTTTCTTAAAGCCTGACTATGAAAATCGTTACATAAATGTCAATGAATACGCTTGGTGATTCCTTCTTCAAGCACTGTCTTTAGAACTTCCACTGCTCTCTCACTATAGCCCACCACCTAAGACTCTTCCACATATCTCACTACAAACATTCTTCCTATTCATATTCTTGACCCCCGGACATTTGACTCCCAATATATGTTCTCATTACACCTGTACTTCACTCTTACAACACTTTTCACAAATTTAACAGAATAGCTGTCTGACTGTGTACTTAAGATCTTTGCCTCCCAAATGACCATTTCTTCATTCTTCACCTGTACAAATACTGAGCAAAGGGCCTTCATTGCATAGGTGCACACATAGCTATTGGATGATGCTAAATGTGAAATGAGTCAAGAACACAGAAAGATATGGGGGCGCCTGGGTGGCTCAGTGGGGTAAGGCCTCTGCCTTCGGCTCAGGTCATAATCTCAGGGTCCTGGGATTGAGCCCTGCATTGGACTCTCTGCTCAGCAGGGAGCCTGCTTTCCCCTCTCCCTCTACCTGCCTCTCTGCCGACTTGTGATCTCTCTCCATCAAATAATAAATAAAATTTAAAAAAAAGAATACAGGAAGTATGGAAATTAGCATCATAGAAGCCTATTCATTTTCCCCCTTTCAAATCAGATGGCAACAGTATGCTAAACTTTTGAATACATTTAAAAAACATTTCAAAACAACTAACATTTCAACCCAACTCCTCTCTTTTCCAATAGTAACTATTCTCTTCAGGGCTGTGTATGAACCCCATGTTTTATAGTAAATGATTTCCAGAACTTAATAGACACTTGTGTGTCCATTAGGCATACATACCAGTGTTCTGTTTAGTTGAAACTTTTGCAGAATGGTATATACCCATACTGATGTGCAGCTGTTATAATTTTTAGACTTATTTACATCGGACACATATAGATCCAGCTCATTCTGTACGTGCAGGTATTATTGGTTCTTTAGAATTATTTTGTATACACTATTTTTCATGTTATTTTAACAGTTTTATTCAGGTATAAATGCATACACTTAAACTGCACAATTTGCTAAGTTATTGTATCTGTGAAACCATAACCACAAGCATGATAATAAATATATCCATCACGCTCAAAACTTTCTCTGCTCCTTTATGAATTCCTCCTCTCCTACTTACTAGCCTCATCTCTTCTACCTGAACAATCACGGATGTATTTTGGATTACAAGTTATTTTACATTTTCTAGAATTTTATATAAATGGAATCATAGAGCATTTCCTCTTTTTTCTCTACCTGCTTTCATTCTGCATAATTATCTTGAGATTCATGTATGTTGTTTGTACCAGTGGTTCATTCTTTGTAACTGCTGAGCACTATTCTATTACATGTTTATATCACAATCCATTTATCCAATCACCTGTTGATAAACTTTAGAGTTATTTCTGATTTGGGCTATTATTTTGCAAGTCTTTACACAGACATATGATAGGTGCATGTTAACCTTTTTAAGAAACTGACACTGTTTTGCAAACTATTTTTATCATTTTACTTTCCTAGCAGCAGTGTATGAGAATACCAGTTGCTCTACATCCTTACAAAAACTTGGTATGATCAATCTTTTAATGTTCAGCTATTTAAATAGCATATATTTAATAGTGATTCTAATTTGGATATGCCTAATGACAAGTAATGTTGCAATTATTTTCAGGTGCTTGTTTGCTATTTTTTTTAAAGATTTTATTTATTTATTTATTAGGAAAGAGAGAGAGTGAGAGAGAGCATGAGAAGGGAGAAGGTCAGAGTGAGAAGCAGACTCCCCATGGAGCTGGGAGCCCGATGTGGGACTGGATCCCGGGACTCTGGGATCATGACCCAAGCCGAAGGCAGTCGCCCAAACAACTGAGCCACCCAGGCGCCCTTGTTTGCTATTTTTATACCTTCTTTTGTGAAGTCTGGTTCAAATCTTTTGTATATATTTTAAATTGTTTTGTTTTCTTATTAACTCATTATTCAGATTCTCTTACGTATTCTGGATAAAAGTGCATT
>CM052811.1:39444676-39497501 GCA_028533885.1 Nasua narica
GATCCCGGGACTCTGGGATCATGACCCAAGCCGAAGGCAGTCGCCCAAACAACTGAGCCACCCAGGCGCCCTTGTTTGCTATTTTTATACCTTCTTTTGTGAAGTCTGGTTCAAATCTTTTGTATATATTTTAAATTGTTTTGTTTTCTTATTAACTCATTATTCAGATTCTCTTACGTATTCTGGATAAAAGTGCATTATCAGATATATACTTTGCAAAGATTTCCTTCCAATCCATGGCTGGAAACTAAAACAATGCCTTTAAAAAAAAAAAAGATTTCACTTTTGATAAAGTCCAATTCATTGATTCATTTCCTGGATAGTGCTTTCTGCATTTATATAAATTTATAAAGATTTTCTCCTATGCTTCCTTTTAGAAGTTTTAGGTTTCATATTCAGACTATATTACATTTTGAATTGATTTTGTTATATGGTGTGAGTTATGCATTGAAGGTAATTTTTTAGTATACAGATATCCAAATATTGCAGCAATTATTATATATTATATATAATATATAATAATTACATATAATTATTCAATTATATATTGAAAAGACTATCCATTCTCCAAAGAACTATCCTTGCATCTTTGTCAAAAATCAGTTAACTATATATGTGTTGATCTATTTCTGAACTTTCTACTTTCTTTTTCTAATCTCTTTATCTTGATGCCGATCCTGCATTATCTTCATTACCATACCTCTACAAAAGACTTAAAGTCATATATTATTACTTTTCTAAAACTGTTCTATCTTTTCAAAGTTGTTTTGGATTTTCTAGATGTTTGAAATTTCCATGTGAATTTTAGAATGTTTGTCAGTTTTTTACAAAAAGTCCTATTGTGATTTTTTATTATGATTGTATAGAACCAAGCTGAGGTAGAGTTAATAGATTTAGCAAATAAAAACATAGAAAAGGATATACTTACAATAAAATGCTTAATCTTTACATAAAATTTACATTTAGGTGGGTGTCTTGTATTTTATATAGCAAATCTGAGAAGTACCACCTTAATATTGAGTATTTTCACCCATGAACAGAGTTTCTTTATTTACTTATATCTTCTTTGATTTTTCTCAGTGATGTTTTATGGTTTTCACTCTATGGTTCATGCACATTCTTCTTCAGATTTATCTATAAGTAATTGATATGTTTTGATTCTATTATAAATTATATTACTTTATAAATACCAATTTCTGATTTTTCATTACTCTACTCACTTAGCTCATTAGTAGATTCTTTGCAGATCCTACCATATTTTCCTAAAATATATAGTCATGTTTTATCCGAATTAATTTCATTTCCAATCTGGTTATCTTTTATTCTTTTTCTCCCTTAATTACACTGGTTAGATCCTCCAGTACAATATTAAATAGAAGTAGTGAGAGTGAACATATTGTCTTGTTCTGGATCGTAAGAAAAAAGAATTCATCAGTCTTTTACCATTAAGTTTTGTTAGCTGTTTTTTGTAGATGCTCTCTATCAGATTGAGGAATTTTCTTCTATTCCTTATTGACCTAAAGTTTTATAAGAAATGGATGTACATTTTAAAATGCTCATATGGTTCTGCTTTTATAGTTTATTAATGACTAAGAGTTACTGATTTCTGAATAGTAAACCACCTTTGCATACCTGGCATAAATCCTATTTGGTTATAATATATTCTCATTTTTATATTTAGTTAAATTCAATTTGATAAACTTTGTCTAGCATTTTACACCTCTATTCATAAAAAATACTAGTTGTGATTTGTTTTGTTTCCCCTTGTGATATTTTCACCTGGTATCAGGCTAATACTGATCACATAAAATGACACAGGATTTATTACCTCTCTTCAATTTTCTGGGAGAGTTGTGTAGAATTGTATTTTCTTCCTTACATCTTTTGTAGATTTCAACAATGAAGCAAGAGGGCCTGGCGATTTGTGTGTGGGAGAAGATTTCCAACTAGAAATTCATTACTAAAACAGATACAGGACTATTCAGGCTACCTGTTTCATTTAAAATAAGCGTTGGTAGTTTGTGTCCTTCAAGGATTTTATTTTTTTATTTTAAGATTTTATTTATTTATTTGACAGAGAGAGAGAGATCACAAGTAGGCAGAAAGTCAGGAAAAGAAAGAGAGAGGGAAGCAGGCACCCCTCTGAGCAGAGAGCCCAGAGTGGGGCTCGATCCCAGGACCCTGAGATCATGACCTGAGCTGAAGACAGAGGCTTATAACCCACTGAGCCACCCAGGAGCCCCTCCTTCAAGGATTTTATCAAACTCATGTAAGTTGCCCAACTTATTAACATGAAAATGTTCAAAATATCTTTTCCTATACCACTCTCATGCCTGCTATATCAATTTATATCTTTTTTTCTTTTAAGTCTGAAGACTAACCAAATTTATCAAAGAACTTCTCAAGAAACTTCATTTGTTTGCACTGATTTTTTTTTACTGTTTTTATTTTTTATTTTCTTGATTTCTACTCTGATTCTCATTATTTCTTTTTCTTACATTGGGTTTAACGCACTTTCCAGTTGCTTTTATTCTTTCTAGTTCCTTAAAGTAAAAACTGAGGCACTTAATTTGAGATATTTCTCTTATATATGTGGACTGCTGTGAACTTCCCCAATAAATATGACTTTAGAGGTATTCTACAAAGTTTTTTTCAAGACTTTTTTTGAGAGAAAGTAAGTGAGAGAGCATGGGCAGGGGGAGGGGGAGAGGAAGAGGAATAAGCAGACTCCCTGAAGGACTCTAGGGTCAGGACCTGAGCAGAAGGCAGACGCTCAACTGACTGAGCCACCCAGGCACTCCCACAAATTTTCTTAATGTATTTTCATTTCATTCAGTTAAAACCACTTTACAATTCCCTTAAGAAGTTGGTCTTTGACACATTTATTATTTAGATATGCATTATTTGGTTTCCCAATATTTGGGGATTTTCCAGATTTCTGTTATTGATTTCTTTTTTTTTTTTTAAAGATTTTATTTATTTGACAGAGAGAGAGAAAGATCACAAGTAGGCAAAGAGGCAGGCAGAGAGAGAGGGGGAAGCAGGCTCCCCGCTGAACAGAGATCAATGCGGGACTCAATCCCAGGACCCTGAGACCATGACCTGAGCCAAAGGCAGAGGTTTTAACCCACTGTGCCACCCAGGCGCCCCTCTGTTATGAATTTCTAATTTAATTATATTGTTGCCAGAAACATACTTATTAATTTATTAATTTATAATGAACTAAATTACTTATTTATGCCTTGAATTCTTTTGAATTACTGAGATTTTTTAATTGCCACAATACAGTTTATCTTCATAAGGGAGCTATACATACTTGAAAAAAAATGTGCATCCTACTGTTGTTGGGTGGACACCCTGTAAATGGTAATTAGGTCCAGTTGGCCAATAGTGTTTTCATGTCTCCTTAATGATTTTGTCTACTTGTTTTATTCATTAATGTACTGAAATTCCTAGTTATAATGTAGATAGATCTATTTCTTCTTCAACAAACAGCTTGTTTGTATTTTTTAATATTTTAAAGAAAACTGTTATCATCTAATAATGAACAGTTTTGATTCTTTGTTTCAAGTTCTTGTAACCTTTTATTTTTCATATCTCAATACTATAGCCAAAATCTTGGGTACAGTGATAAGTAAAATGGTGACAGTGGGCATCACTTTCTGCCAATTTCAAAGAAAAGGACTCCTGTCTTTATAGTTCTGTTATTTGCTTTAGAGACTGAGTGGAGTCCCTTTATTACATAATCAGTGTTCAGATTTTTATTTAGTCATGAATGGCTATTGAATTTTATCAGGTGCTTTTTAAAGACAGTGAGGATTGTTGTCATCGCAAACAATATTCTATTGTGATGAATTATGCTAAAACCATTTCTAATACCAAACCAACCTTGCATTCCTGAGATAAACCTTGTATGGTTTCATATATTTCCATCTTCTCTGCATGAAACTGTATCTATCTATGCAATATATTTTTATATATAGATTGTATTATGCATAGTATTTATTATTTGAGAGCTCTCATGCCATGGACAGTTTTCTATGTCATGCCACCACATAGCTGAAATTTTTACCTTTTATCAATATCATGTTTCTCATTACCCATTTTTAAACATTTTGCCTTCTTAAATAATGTAATACTTATCACGTGGTGAACATCTGTACTAGTCAATGCCAATATTTTGCTCAAATATTCTTATACCACTTTTCCCAATTTAGTAGCTTCATGGGGCTTTTGCTTCTAACACTGCTACCGATAACTTTTTTTCGGTGGATTCTTTCTCAGACTATGGAACACTTACATTTGCACATGATGTCACTACTCAATAACAACTGATATTTCCTGAGTTTGAAAGCTCAGCTCCCCAGCTTCAGATCAGGAAAATCCTGAGGGGACGCTAATATTCCAGAGATCCCAAAATACCCTCTTGCAGGACTTGGCCTGTGGTCCAGCCCCCTCAACTGTCCTACTTCTGCTATGTTCCTATCAGTCCCCCATGGAACAGTTCCTTAACAAACCACATGCACATGAAGCCTTAATCTCACAGTCTGATTTTGGTGGTTTTGACAAATTTGACATTGTAAAGTTTTTGACAAATTTCTTTCCACAAAAGTTGATAAATTTGTATTTCTGTCAGTAATATGAATTATTCTTTCTCCTCATTCTAACACCGGAGATGTGTGAATATATTTTAATCTTTCCTAATTGAAAAAATAAATAGGGCACCTCCTTATTTTATAGTTATTTGATCACTAGTGAAACTGAACATAATTTGCACATTTTTACTTCCATGTATGGGGACACTGTCACCTATCACATGGATCCATTCCACACTAGTCACATATCTACCAAGTGGTTAGAAGCTCACTCTCTTTGGAGTTAGTTAAATTCAGTATGCAGATCTTACTATTCTCTTTTCCTCCCTATAAATGGGAAATTATAGAATATTAGCTCTTACACTGAATTTTGAAAGTAACACAAAAGTAATTTAATCTGTCTTCACACAATGATTCCTCAAATATGTGGAGAAACTTAGACCACCTTCCTGAACTTCTTTGTTTCACCCCTTCAAGTTCTATTTCTTTCAGGTCAAAACACTCCTAAATCCTTCAGTTGTTCCTCACAAGATATGGTTAGGATTCAATTAACATCTCTTCAAGATCTGGTCAGTCACATTCTAAAAAGAATACTGTTTCGGGCACCTGGGTGGCTCAGTGGGTTAAGCAAGGTAAGAAAGACCTACTTTCTTAGGTCACCCATAAAAAGATATCCCTCATCCATTAAAGTTTTCATGGATCACAGGAATTCAGTCCCATCTTCAGCCTCCCCTTTTATTTTTTAATTCCAAGTAGTTAACATATAGTGCAATATTAGTTTCAGATGTAGAATTTAGTGATTCATCACTTACATATAACACCTAGTGTTCATCACAAGTGCTTTCCTTAAGCCCCGTCACCTATTTAACCCACCTCCCTACCCCCACACACCTCCTTTCCAGTACCCAACAGTTGTTCTCTATAGTAACGAGTCTGTTTCTTGGTTTGCCTCTCTTTTCTCTTCCTCCCCAAGTTCATTTATTTTGTTTCTTAAATTCCACATGAGTGAAATCATATGGTATTTGTCTTTCTCTGACTGACTTATTTCACTTAGCATAATACTCTAGCTTTATCCATGTCATTGCAAATGGCAAAATTTCATTATTTTTTATCACTGAGTAATATATATATATATATAAAGATATGGGATATATATTCCATATCTTCTTTATCTATTCATCAGTTGATGGACATTTGAGCTGTCCACTTCTAATTCTAGTTTTCTTGCTATTTCCAACATTTCTTAATTACTTCCTCCACTGAAGTCTTGAACCCATCAAAATCATCCATGAGGGTTGGAATCAACGTCTTCCAAACACCTGTTAATGTTGATATTTTGACCTCTTCCCATTAATTATCAATGTTCTTAATGACATCTAGAATGATGACTCCTTTCCAGAAAGTTTTCAAATTATTTTGCCGAGCTCCATCAATGAAATCACTATCTATGGCAGTTATAGACTTAAGAAATGTAGTTCTTAAATAATAAGGCTTGAAACTCAAAATTACTCCTTGATCCATGGGCTACAGAATGAATGATGTGTTAGCTGGCATGAAAACATTAATCTCATATATCTCCATCAGAGCTCCTAGATCACCAGGTGCACTGTCAATGAGCAGTAATATTTTGAAAGGAATCTTCTTTCACTGTGCACAAGATCTCAACAGTGGACTTAAAATATTTAGTAAGCCATGTTGTAAACAAATGTGCTATCATTTGGGCTTAGCTGTTTCATGCATAGAGTAGAGCAGATTAGATTTAACACAATTCTTAAAGACCCTAAGATTTTTAGAATGGTAAATGAGTACTGGCTTCAACCTAAAGTCACCAGCTGCACTAGTTGCTAACAAGAGCGTTAGCCCGTCCTGTGAAATTTTGAAGTTGGGCATTGAATTCTCCTCTCTAACTATGAAAGCCCCAGACTGCATCTTCTTGCAATCAAAGGCAGTTTTGTTTACACTGAAGATCTGTTGTTTAGTGTAGCCATTCCCATTATCCTAACTAGATCTTTTAGATAACTTGCAGCAGCTTCTACATCGGCACTTGCTCCTTCACCTTGCACTTTTAATTTACAGAGATGGCTTCTTTCCTTAAACCTCATTAATCCACCTGCTAACTTCCAGCTTTTCTTTTGTAGCTTCCTCACCTCTCTCAGCCTTCACAGACTCAGAGAGTTAGAGCCTTGGTCTGGATTAGGCTCTGGGTTAAGTGAATATTGTAGCTGGTTTGGCCTTCTATTCTGACTACTATAATTTTCTCCATATCAGCAATAAAGTCATTTTACTTTCTTATCATTCCTGTGTTCAATGGAGTAGCACTTTTCATTTCCTTCAATAACATTTCCTTTGCATTCAACATTTGGCTAACTGGTCCAAGAGGTCTAGCTTTCAGCCTATTTCAGCTTTCAACATGCCTTCCTCACTGAGCTTAATCATGTCTAGCTTTTGATTTAAAGTGAGAGACGTAAGACATTTCCTTTCACTTGAACACTTACAGGCCATTGTAGGGTTAGTACTTGGCCTAATTTTAATATGGTTGTGTCTCAGAGAATAGGGAGGCCTATTGGAGAGGAAGAAAAATGGGGAAAGACTGATCAATTGAACAGTCAGAATATACACATTTATCAATTAAGGTTGCTGTTTTTCATGGGTGGGCTCATGGCATCAGAAAACAATTACAACAGTAAAATCAAAGATCACTGATCACGATCACCATAACAAATGTAATAATAACTATACTAAAAATAATTATGCTTGAAATATGAAAATTAGCGAAACGTGACACAAAGACATGAAGTGAGCAAATGCTGTCGGAAAAATGGTGACGACAGAGTTGCTGGATGCAATGCTGCCACAAACTAACTTGTGAAAAACACAGGATCTGTGAAGCCCAATTAAATGAAGTGCAATAGAATGCGCTATGTTTGCATTTACCCCAAGAAGCTGACAACTTAGATCTACACAGAAACCTGCACAAGGATGTTTATGGCAGCTTTATTCATAGTTGCCAAAATTTGAAGCAACCATAGTGTCCTTCAGTATTTTTCAGTGCTAAAAAGAAATAAGCTTTCAAGCCATGAAAAGCCATGGAAGAACCTTAAATATATATTTCTAAGTGAAATAAGGCCATCTGAAGAGGCTACATATTGTATGCTTCCAACTATATGACATTTTGGAAAAAGAAAAAAAAACTATGGAGACTGTAAAAAGCTCAGTTGTTGCCAGGGTTTAGGGGGGAGGATGACTGGATAAAGGAACACAGAGAATTTTTAGGGCAATGAAAATGTTCTGTATGACTGTATTCTCTATGATGATCTACTAGTGGTAGATATGTGTCATTATACATTGATGCAAACCCATATGTCACAGCAACATGAATTAGAACACCAAGGGTGAACCCTAATCCAAACTATGGACTTTGGGTGATAATAATGTGTCGATGCAGGTTCAACAATTGTAACAAATGTACCCTCTGGTGGGGGATGTTGATAAAGGGAGAGGCCATGAATACATGGGGATACAAGATATATGAAAAATCTCTGTATCTTCTGTTCAATTTTGCTACAAATCTAAAACTGTTGTAAAAAATTAACTGTATTCATTTAAAATTATTTTTCTGAGAACCTTGCAATGGAAGAGATACAAAGCCAACCTTGGGCCCCAGTGCCCTGTTTTCAGATCTAACATGTGCTCGGGTCCCTCTCTTGCATATGTTCTATCTGTGAACCTCTCGATGGGGCATCTAATGCTTCTAAGAAGGAAACCAAATGTAGAATATTTTAGTTCTTCACACACACACACAAAGTATGTATTTACACACATGTGGTTTATTTTTTGAATATTAAATAAGGTTTCTAATTGACCCCCACATCAGAGGCCTAATCACCATAAATAGTGGAAGTCCTCTACTGGTCTATGCAAGGCAGAAGTACTTTACAAACCCTGAGCAGGGTAATTTTCATGACCTTCCAAGACTGACATTCCCCAGTATCCTTCAGGAACAAAATAATGCTCAATAATTCCACAGAACATCATTTTGGTTTTGGCTTTCTGCAAGAAAAACCCTGTCAAATAGCACAGTCCTAGAAAGTTGCTGCACAGGAGACCAGCTATAGGTCAAGGATGTTTTCCATATAGTAAAGTGCAGATTCGAGAGAATGCAGCTTAGGGCGTAGGGTTTAGGGCTCTTTGAATATACTTATTAGAGAAAAATTGAGAAGACTATGGTGTTGTAGCCCTATTTGTTAGCAGAAACATGCAGCATAGCTGCAATGAAGGGGCCCCTCTTTCTTCTGCAGATGCTCTCTGATAACATTCATACTCAGGGTTTTCTCTCACACAAGGTTGCCTTTTCCTTCTGTTGCCATCCTTTCCCTCACATTCTTTTGGTGCCATGGTCAGTACAGGTTTAAAAATACCATCTTTCTTCTTCTTCTAGTGTCATTTTTCAATGTTCTCCTATACCCGAGGATCTATTTCTTCATGCTCTCTTTCTTCTCCATTTGGATCTTATGTATCATTTGGTCCACTGACATTACTTTCCTCCACCACTTTTCCTATCTATAAGCTAACTTAAAATGACACAAACTATCTCCTTCATCTTTTAAAAAAATTTAGTTCTAAAATTCATTCAAGCATTCACTAAACACCTGCCAAGTTCCAGGCAGTGTCCTGGGTGTCAGGAACACAAGAGTATTGGAAATTCAAAATAGTTCTAGGCCAATGTTATAACTACCATCTACAAAAGACTATGATATCTAAAAAAGAGTAAATGAATGATCTGTGAAAGGCTTCTCAAAGATAGAAATTGGGCTAGGTGTCGAAGGATAAATAACTATTTTCTAAAGAATAGGAATAGGTAACATTACTGTGTGTAAAACAAGCCATACAGGCATCAAAGAGAAGAGTATCATATAGAAGAATAAATCTGTGCCATTTGTACATTACGGGCTCTGACTAAAATTAGGGCTGGGAAAAAAAGGTTGTGGCCGGATGGTGAAGATTACTGCTTTATCATGAGTTGGATCATAAAACATAAGTAATGGAGAACCATCGAAGAAGTTTAAGCAAAACAGCACATGACCAGGTTAATGTTCTAGAAATATAACTGTCAAGTGCACATAAGGTAGACTGGATAGCCAGTGAAATCAGCAGAAAAAGTCATTAAAAGTTCCTTGGAATAGCTCAGGTAGAGGAAAATGAAGGCCTAAAGTAAGGCAGTGAGAGCTAAGACTGAGAGGAAGAGAAATGTACAATACAATTTTAAGTATCACGATACAAATAGCGACTTGTATGGTTTCTAGCCTGGGCTCTTTAGGTGGATAGTGAAGGGATCCAGTACAATAGAAATACAGGAGCAGGGTGACAATTGGAAGTACAATGAGTTTAATTTTAGATGCATGGAATCTGGGATGCCTTTGGATGTTCATATCTAGGAAATAGTTGAAAGAGGTCTGAATGCTCAGGAGAGAGTTTGGGGCTAGAAATAGAGATTTGTGAGTCACTGGCACATCCAGTAAACAGTATATAAATCATGGGAATAGATTAAATTACCCAAGGAACATATATATAACAAGGATCAGTGTGAAAAATGGGACGTGGGGGAAAGCATATATTTAGGAGGTAGGAGGAAGACCTAAGAAAGGAGACAAGGAGAGAGTCAGAACCTGGAGCAAGACCATATGAGTAGGATGGTTGAGATGAGAACTTATGTCACGAAAGTCAAAATTGGCTAACAGTGTGAAATCCAGAAGAGAATCAGAGTGGACTAAGGATAGAGAGCAAATCTTTGAATGTGACCAACACCTAATAATTGGTTTCCTTTTTCAGTATTAGTAAATTTCCAGCTAAAGCCTGAAAGTAGTGCAGTAAGGAGGGAAGACTAATCCTTCAAAAAAATTTATATGAGAGAAGAAGAAAGGCCTCAGAAAGTATGAGGAATTATCAAAGGACAATCTCTTTCTATCCTTTGGTAGCTTCAGATGAGGATAGTGATGATGATAACTGTTTTGATTGTTTTTGAAATGGAAAAAGCTTAATAGGCTCAGGGTATGAATTTTGTATGAAGCAACAGATTTAAGATGTGGGAGAAAATGAGAGATAAACATGAAACTAGGCCGCAGGCAGGACGAAACAGGAAGAAAGATGATCTTTTAATGCACCATTTCTGAAAAATGAAGAAAATGCGATAAGGATGGATGAATTGTTATCAAAATCCTAAGTATGTAGGTTGGAAATAGAGTATGAGACCTAAAAGCCTCAATACCAGCAGTGCTAAAATACGCAATAATAACCAACACTAACATGTTTTCTACTATGTGCCAAGTGTGATTTTAAGTGCTTTTTTATCAAAATTAACTTATTTAATCCTCAAAATATTCCTTTAAAATGGATGGCATTATCATCCCCATTTTACAGATCAAGAAATAGAGGCAAAGAGAGATAAATTACTTAACCCATAACATAAAATAATTTGCAGAGCACGGTCTTGAACCCAATCCATATGGTGAGTACCTGTTCCAAATCTCTGTGCTATACTACTGCTCTAAACAAGAAAGTATCAAGTGGGGCGCCTGGGTGGCTCAGCGGGTTAAGCCTCTGCCTTTGGCTCAGGACATGGTCTCAGGGTCCTGGGATCAAGCCCCGCATTGTGCTCTCTGCTCAGCAGGGAGCCTACTTGCCCCCTCTCTCTCTGCCTGCCTCTCTGCCTACTTGTGATCTCTCTCCTCTCTGTCGAATAAACAAATAAAATCTTGAAAGAAAGAAAGAAAGAAAGAAAGAAAGAAAGAAAGAAAGAAAGAAAGAAAGAAAAAGAATCAAGTGGGAAGAGGTGGAGATCAATAAGGGGATTTGGGAAAAATAAATGTCATGGGAAATTATTTGGTACAGACCCAAAAAACCAATAAAATAAACAAGAGCAAAATAGATTAAAGACTTAATAAGACCTGAAACCATAAAACTCTTAAAAGAAAACACAGAGGGAAACCTCCTTGATATTGGTCTTGGCAATGATTTCATGCACATGACTCCAAAAGCACAAGAAACAAAAAACAAAAATAAACAAATGGGACTATATCAAACTAAAATGTTTCTACGGAGCCACAGAAAAAACCAACAGAATGAAAAGACAATATACAGAGTAGGAGAAAATATTTGCAAACCATGTATCTTCTTGGGGGTTAATATCCCAAATCTATAAAGAACCACAACTCAATAGTGGGAGAAAAAAAAACCTTATTGAAAAATGGACTTGCATAGGCATTTCTCCAAAGAAGACACAAATGGCCAACAGGAATATGAAAAAGTACTCCACATACTAATCATCAGGGTAACATAAATCAAAACCACGATGAGATATCACAACACACCTGTCTGCATGAGTACTATCAAAAACAAAACAAATAAAAACACAAGTGCTGTCAAGCGTGTCAAGAAATTGGAAGCTTTGTACACTGCTGGTAGAATTGAGAAATGGTACATCCACTATGGAAAACCATATGGAAGTTCCTCAAAAAATCAAAAATAATAGAAGTACTAAAGGACCCAGCAATTTCACTTTTGGGTATTTACCCACACTAATTAAAACTGGGATCTTGGGACACATGGGTGGCTCAGATGGTTAAGCATCTGCCTTCGGATCATGTCATGATCCCAGAGTCCTGGGATCAAGCCCCACATGGGGCCCTTCTCAGTGGGGAGTCTGCTTTCCCCTCTGCCTCTGCCTCTCTCCCCTGCTCATGTGCTCCTTCTTTCTCAAATGAATAAATAAAATCTTTAAAAAACAAAAATAAAAAAAACTGGGATCTCAAAGAAATGCTGACATTCCTACATTCATTACAGCACTACCCACAAAAGGCAAAAAGCAGAAACAACCTAAATGTCAACTGACAAATGAATAAAGAAAATTACACATGTACACACACACATTCACACACAGAGAGAATACTATTTATTCTTTAAAAAGAAGAAAATTCTGCAATATGCAACAACATGAATGAAATGAACCTTTAGAACCCAGTAAGAGAAATAAGCCAGTCGCAGAAAAGACAAAAACTGCCTAATTCCACTTATATGTAAGGTATCTAAAATAGTCAAATTCACAGAATTAAAGAGTGAAAGAGTGGCTGACAGGGGCTGATTATAGGAATAAACAATTGCTAATTAATGGCATAAAGTTACAGACAGGTAAGCAAGATAATCTCTAGAGATCTACTATACAACACTGTACCTAGAGTCCACAATAATATATTGTACATTTAAAAATTTGAGAAGGCACATCTCATTTTATGTTCTGACCACAATAAAATAAAATTTAAAAAAAAAGATAAAGGTAATGAAGCAAATGCATCTCAGAATTAAGAAAAGAGAGGAACAGCACTGGGGCACAGTTGATGACCATGGATTTGCAGTGGAGCCAACCTGCATCACTGTACACTATTTCTTCAGAAGTGGCCATCACATGGGCACAAGAAAGAAGGTAGAGAAAACACTGGCATGTGCTGGAATTGTGCTGAAAAAGTTAAGGCACGAAAGTAGGGGAGGTAATGGATGTGAGGAAGATGGTTAGTCATCAATTCAACCCAATTACCAGACGGAGGGTCAACAGGGAATAGGGAAGGAAGAAAAGCAAGAGCAGTATGACAGAGTGAGGTTAAACACCTGGAGATAGGTCTTGAAGAAAAGCCTGGGCGATGAGATAGAAGAGCTGTAAGTGTACACAGTAAGAGCTGCAAATAAAGAAAGCTATAATGGGAGCTAGAAGATGCTCTTAATCCTTATTAAGGATTTTGAAGATGATGGGGTGCCTGGGTGGCCCAGTGGGTTAAGCCTCTGCTTTCAGCTCGGGTCATGGTCTCAGAGTCCTGGGATGGAGCCCTGCATCGGACTCTCTGCTCAGCATGGAGCCAGCTTCCCCCTTCACTCTGCCAACCTCTCTACCTACTTGTGATCTCTCTCTGTCAAATAAATAAATAAAATCTCAAAAAAAAGAGGATTTTGAAGGTAAACAAAATCTAGTGTTGATAGTTCCACAGTAACTGAAGACTGCCCCGATGCTCCAACTATTTCCATAATGCTCTGTAACTGCAGCAATGGATTCCAGGTACAGGAGAAGGTCAGGTGTATTGCTCGAGGGATGAGGAACAACTAAGTAAAGTATACTGGAGAAGTTGATATTGGCACTGAAGTGCTGGTGAGTGTTCACGAGAGACATTCAGCCACGATGCTCAGGCAGGGTAGGGAGAAAATGAATTTGGACGAGTTTTGATGGCCTGAAATTAAGCTGGAATTAGAATAAGGATTTTACCCAAAGGCAAAAAAAAAGATAATTTCATCTTGTCAAACTCTTCCTGTGTTTGCTTTCTCTGTCCAGATGGACCATAATATCCTTTAAGGACAGAAACCTATGCACAGTTTGGTTTTTCCAAATCCTAATACAATTCTGAGGATGTTGTATAAGTACTAGGTAAATACTTGCTGGGCTGAACTCATCACTGAATTTACCTCTAAGAGGCTCCTTAGAAAAAGATCCTTTAGACATCAACTCTTCTTGTAAATCAGAAAGGAGACTGAGAAGGGACTTGACTTAGGAAAAAAAAAAATGAGTGAGATGCAAAACAAGATCATCTGAGTATCTTGAGACAATCACTGATTTTCTCCTTTTTGCTACATGCATCACAAACATTTTCTTTGGATCCATCCAGTAATTAATATAGCATTAAAAAGCATTACATGATATTGGACTTATAAAGGCAAGAATTTTTGTGAAGGGGTGTGTGTGTGTGTGTGTGTGTGTGTGTGTGTGTGTGTGTGTGTTGCTATTATTTTGAACTTGGAAGATCAAGACAATTAAACAAACTATTAGTTCCAGTTTCAAAAGACTCTCACCAAGAAAAAAAAGGGGGATTTTCCAACAAATATACTCAAATGTTTATCTGGCAACACTGCTAAAAGCAACTCATCAGTTCTTACTCTTTGGAGAGAGAGCAAAAAAAACAAGTGAGATTAAGTGAATGAGAAGAAGAGAGATGATTTCTAATCCAGAGAAGAAATGTATTAAATGTATTAAAACCAGCTTTAACCATCACCCTTGTGGGGGGGGAAGTAAAACGAAAAAAAGACTAAGTCAGTATCAAAAGAAACAACCAATAGAATAAAAAATCCCCTTTGAGAACACACTGTTAAGAATAGGCTCCTCAGACATAAAATGCAGATTTGTTTTCACAAAGCAACACCAGTATTTTTCTCCCTTCCCCTCACCCCTGAAGTCCCTCTCTCAAAAGATAAGACTCTAGAGGACACCAACATGCCTTAGAACTGTTGCCTTTTTAGGCTCAGAAAGTTTGGGAAAGCTAAAATAAAATAGAAACTCACTGATCCCCTGCTAGTCAGTCAGCAGCAGAATTCTATGATTTTGATGGGAAGGAATTCATTACATGACATGGCACCAGAATATTTCGCAAAGCAAAATGATGATGGTGAAGTTTAAATAATTAAAGTTGAATCTTACGACATACTCTGCTGTTTTGCCCCCTGCAGGGGAGTGTTTCTTTCTGATTGTGTCTAATACATAGTCAACCGCATCATTAGATGTGATAAAGAATTAAAGTTAGAAATGTTCCATCATACCACTTGTTTCAAGATGTTTTTCTTAATCATAGTTTAAAGTAACACCAAATAATATCTATAAATAAATTCTATTGACAGTCCATTTTCCTATAAATTGTCTCAGTTGACCCAGTCTCTCCCAAATAGTGTTCTGGTACAAATCAGAATACTAGGTTAAGTGATCCAGAAGTAATTCAAATTAAAATCCACAGGAAAAAAAATTAAAATTATCACACTTATTGATGGTACTATTTTATAACAGTTAGCTTCATATAAACAATAAAAGCCTTGGTTATTACATTTAATTTTTATGCTGATCTTTTGAATTTATATGCCAACATAATATGTGCTATATCTCCTAAAGCAGTGTAAATACACTTTAGGAGAAGAGAGAAGTGGGAGATAAAACAGCACCTTACATTTAGCCCTTATGCTCAGAGCACAACAAAATGGTGAAATTCACCATTCAGGAAGAGCAGCTTTCATCTGAAATGACCAAAAATTAAGGCAAGGTATTTTTTTATATATTAGAAGGTTTAGATAATACTTCATTTTCCATTTAACTTTCAAATAAAATACAGCTTTTCCCCCTCATCTGATAAGTTTTTAAAAGGCAAACTACCGGGCGCCTGGGTGACTCAGTTGGTTAAGCAACTGCCTTCGGCTCAGGTCATGATCCTGGAGTCCTGCGATCGAGTCCTGCATTAGGCTCCCAGCTCCGTGGGGAGTCTGCTTCTCCCTCTGACCTTCTCCCCTCTCATGCTCTCTCTCACTGTCTCTATCTCAAATAAATAAATAAAATCTTAAAAAAAAAGCAAACTACCAATATCGCACAGCAATAATGTTTACTGTAGCAATGCTTATCATATATTACAGATAAACAGGTCTCTATCAGCCATAGAAAAGCTCTTATCCTGAAAGAGCAAATATAATGTAGGATTTTTTTAAAGGACAAAAGCAGAAGTTTTAAAATATGAGTAGGATGTGCTTATGGAAATATCTCAAATTGAGAAAATGATAGAAAGAATAAAAGAAAGATATTCTGTCATCTAGTGGTTCCTTTGACATTCAGAGATTTCCATATCAATTAAACATTTTATATTAAGCACCACCCCATCAGTTAGAAAATACCCAATGGCTTCTGAATATCTGAAGACACTCAATATGTTAAGCCACAATAGATTTTCATCATATTTGAAGAAACAAGGACAGTAGCTGATGAATTGTTTTAAAATACAGCCATCTTTGCATTCCCTAAGAAGTACTACAAAAACTTGGCAGTAAAAAAACAATTCCTTTCTCTCTCTCTCTCTCTCTCACACACACACACACACACACACACACACACACACACACACACGGCAAAATACGGGCCAGCATAGTCTGATGAAGTATATATGTTTCAACAAAGTCTCTGGGAAACAAAGCTCATAAGCCTCCTCCAAGGAGCAGTGACAGCATGTATAACTAATGAAACCTAATTTAATTAGATTTAAAGAAAACTTTATCTTTTCATTCCCTTGCTGTCAAACTGAAAAGAAATACTAGAACTCAGGATCTGGCAATACAAAATAACTGGTGACAGGGTGAGGAAGGAATGTGAGCAGTTAAGTCTTCAGATATCCTAGTAACAATTACAGAAAGCAAAGTGTAATCTATAGTGAAATACTTCTTGTGATTGTGTATACCTATAAGAAGAAGTTCTAAGCCCTGCTTTCTAATTAAATTTTGAAGACTGAAAACATTTTTGTTCTTACCAAGATCAGCCTTCCAATCCTTAGAGAGAAGACAGAAGATGCCTGCAGCTCAATGAGACAGTGAACTTGTGGAATTATGGCTTCCACAGGCATTGCTTAGTTTCCACTCTTTCCTGACACTTCAGAGTAAACTGGTGTCTCAGGGAAAAAAACAAAACAAAACTGGAAACTGTCACAGTAAAGCATCTATGATTCTAGATAAACATCTTTCTTACCTTAATCAACAAGAGTGCTATTTAACATAGTTCACTTCTTTCCTTATGATACTGAGTCTAATTCCCAACTTTTCATCTGCTTGGCTAAGCTTAGTCTAGGGAAAATCTGCATGAAACACAGTTTTTCCACTAATATGTCTTCTAAATGGCAATGGGGGTAAACAAACTTCAGTAGGGGACAAAAGGGGACAGTTAGTGGGTACAATTAAGACCACTAAATTGAGTATACAAAGATTTAGGAAACAAAACACGTACTTGTAATATACAGGTCAATGGGTCTTGTGATGAAGAAAACTGAGCAATTATTTCATTTAAAATAAAAAAGATGAGGGGCCCCTGGGTGGCGCAGTTGGTTGACCGACTGCCTTCGGCTCAGGTCATGATCCCGGAGTCCCGGGATCGAGTCCCACGTCGGGCTCCCAGCTCCATGGGGAGTCCGCTTCTCACTCTGACCTGCTCTCTCTCACTCTCTCTCTTTCCTAATAAATAAATAAATAAAATCTTTAAAAAAAACAAAAGAGTCTCGTACATCAGAATGTTCCATAAGTTCGGGGAACTCTATATATTTGTTAAATGGATGGTCCTTACCATCTCTTTTCCTCTGTTTTTTCCTCAGTACATTTGCTGTACAATGACAAATAATTGTATATATTGTATAATTGTATGTATATACATATTACACATTTTTAATATACATTTTTATCACATAAAATCTACATACCTATCACAGAGTATTTTTTTCCATCCATAATAGGCCATGCTTTTTCTAATTTCTGGGAAAGATTATCAACTTCAAATTAGTTGCAAGACATTTAGTTGCAAGACAACTGAGAATACCAAGAATTCAAGATATAATTTTATGATACAAATAAATACAAAAATGCTAAAATAAATGCAAATATATCTTTAGCTAGGAAGCTGAACCCAAGGCTAAAGATTTGCACTTAGGAAAAAAAAATATTTGCACTTAGATGAATTTAGAGGTAAGCAGTAAAATTATAAAGGATAATGAGTAAGATAATGAAGCCTTGCCCAAGTGAACCTTTATACTTAGAACACAAAAGTAACAGAAAAGGGGAAAAGTGCTAAAAAGTAAGCAAACAAACAAAAAAAACAAACAAAAAAAAAACCCCTAAAAAAAAGTTAAGGCTTTATAGAAAAGAAAAACTATGAGCAATGAAAATAAGGGATAAAACACTGTTATACAGTTAAAGCATAGGGAATCTGCCAGAGGCTGAATAGGGGAATAAGAGGCAGTGAGCCGGACTCCAAACTGTAACACATCTGACCACAAGACTGACAGCATTGACAGTAATAAATAAGACAGGAGGCCAGGGTTTTAGGAGGTGACATTCTTGACAGAAAATAATCAAAAGAATGCTACAATCTTGACAGTTTGGTAATCTTTGAAGATTCACTACACAGCAGAGACGCAGTGAAGGCAGTGATGTGCTGAAGGCTATGGGGTCCTCAGCACCCTTACACAGACAGCAAGCAGAAAAGGGGCACCTGAGATGCCTAAGTATCAAAAAATCACTTCAGGAACTCCGTTTCCTCTCGGGGTTTGTGGTACTCTAAAACTGATGTTTTTGTTTTTGGATAAGTTTTAGGTCACAAATGTACTTAGATACACTATTTTCTGAGTCTCTTTTAGGGAAAAAGATCTAGAATGTAAGCTGAGAACCAGGAGGGGAGAAGCTGACGTGCCTAGCATTGAGTGCGAACCAGATCAGGCAAATACGCCCAATTGTGCAAGTACATTCATTTCTGTACCAGGAATTAAAAGGGAAGAAATCACATCAGTGATGAATTTTCTCATTAAAATATCACTTGCAGTTGCCAGTCAGCTCTGAGATAAAAGAGCTATGTACTAAACCAATCCCATGTGACCATTTTTTATGTACTATAGTATCTTAACAATAAAGGCAAACCTTAATGGGGAAAGGCCAGAAATTTTGACATTAAACTCAGGAATATTGAAAGTATGTCCACCATTACCATCACCCTTTATTTTATATTGACTTGGAAGTAGTATACAACATAGTCAAGACAAAGGAATTCGAGACAGAATTAGAAACGAGGCTGGATTATCTCTCATTGCAAATAAATACCCTGAAAACCATGAAAATCAACTGGAAAACTACAGCAAACAATAAGAGATACTAGTGAAAGAGGAAATCCATAAACTGGGGACATAGTCATAACCTGGGGACATACAGGAAATAATAGCTTTATAAAAGATATACAAATCTAATAAATGATATAATAGTACCAAAAAAGATAAACTATTTAGAAATGTGAAAAACTTGCATGAGGAAAGATATTTAAACACTCCTGAAAGCTCCAAAAATAGACTTAAAAAAATAGCAAGAAATGATATGTTCTTGGATAGGAAGACATATTATCATGATGAGGAGGAATAGAGACCTTGGGCCCCAGCCCCTCCCTGGTGCTGCTCTCCGTATCCCAGGGCCCCCGTTGCACTTCAAGTGGAATAAAGACCTTGGACCCAGCCCTTCCCAGTCTGCTACTCCCCGCCACCTGCCCCCTCCCAGCTGCTTTACCTAAATTCCGCAGGATGATTTAGCACTCCCCGGAGGTCCTTCCATATAGATCATGCTCTCCACAAAGAGCATGGGAAGCCAAGGGTTGAGAGACAGCTAAAAGGTCCTGTTACCCTCCCCCATCACCCATAGCCATAAAAAACTCACCCCTAACCCTGTCGGTTGCTTGCTCAGTCTTTGGGAGTGATCCCACTGACTGAGCCCACCAGCGGGAATAAAGCTGTGTTCTCCCTGTGCCGTTTGAGTTTCCTCAGTCGCTTCCGTTTCCCACAACATCGACAAGGTAAATTATTCCTAATTTATTAATTTGTATTAATCTGCATGAAATACTACCAGGTTATTTTTCTTTTTCTGGAAGTTGATAATTTTATGAATATTAAGTTGGTACATATATTGATGGGCCAAAGAACCAGTAAAGATGCCCAGAAACTAGATTCAAGTACAAATACAAATCTATGCACTTCTATACTTTATTTTTCTTTTTTAATCTCATTAATATAACCTGAATTTGAACAAAATAGGAATCACTGAAACTGACTGAAATACACATTGAATATATAAAACCCATGAAATCATAATGATGCTCACAGAGAAAGACAATAATAACAAAGAAATAATTCACTCCTACTATCACCCATTAAATATCACTGGAAATTTCAGGGAAACTAACTCCTTTCTTTAAAAGTTATTAATTCTGAAAAAAAAAGTTATTAATTTTTGGGCTCCTGGGTGGCTTAGCTTGTCAAGTGTCTGACTCGTGATTTTGGCTTAGGTCATGATCTCAGAGTCATGAGAATGAGCTCCTTATCGGGCACTGCACTGACCATGGAGCCTGCTTAAGATTCTCTCTCTCCCTTTCTGCTGGCCCCTCTACCACTGTCTCTCTCAAAAAAATGAATGAATGAATGAATGAGTTAACAATTCCAATTTTTCTCTATGAACTCTACCTTAGGGTGACCAGCTGGCTCTATTACATGAAGAAAAGTCTTCCTTTACAGAAGATATTCAACCGATGAACCAAAAGGAAAGAGAATTAGAATATATAGCTGTTTGGTAACAACTACTTAAAAAACTGACTCAGGAAAAGGTAAATAGACAAAGCCATTAGATGAAAAGTTGGTGGTAACTTTATGAGGGAGGGGTAACACTGCCAGCCTCTGAATCCAATGTCAGTCTGATGTTGGGTGCCTCCTAAAGTGATACAAAGTTAAAGAGCCTATGAAGTATTCCATCAAAGCAACGAACTTGAAATCAACTGAAGTTTTACCAGCTAATTTCTAATCTATAGGCATGATGAAGGATCAAGGATCAAGTCAAACAACAAAATGAAGGGAAAAAAATAAGAGAGAGAAAGAGATTTTTAGTTTCTTCTACCAGTCAATGCAACAGAAAAATAATATGCAGGAAAGAATCTGGTCTTGACTAAAAGAAGGTTAAGGAAAACAAGTGCATTTAAAACTTCACAATGTCACTAGTAATTAGGAAATGGAAATTAAAACTACAGTGAGATACCACTCTATCCTTTAAGAATGGTTAGATAATAAAAACAATACTGGAAATAACAAGTACTAACAAAGACCTGGAGCAACTGGAATTCTCATATCCTCCTTTGAAAATGCAAAATGGTGAGGCCACTCTGGAAAACAGTGTGCAGTTTTGTATAAAGTTAAACACACAATTACCACAAGACCCAGTAGTCTTAGGTAAATACTCTTAGAAATTTAGCCAAAAGAAGTATTTCCACACAAAAACTTATATGTGGATGTTTATATCTGACTTACTCATATTCACCCCAAACAACCCAAATGACAAAACATCCCAAAATGTCCATCAACTTGTGAATGGAACAAATTGTGGCAACATTCATATGATAGAATAACGTTCAACAATGAAAAAGGAACAAACTACTGATAAAAGGAAAAATGTGGAGAATTTCAAAATAATTACACTAAGTGAAAGAAGCTAAATGATATTCTGGAAAAGAAAAAAAAAACCCTATAGGAACAATAACAACAACAACAACAACAACAAAACAGTTGCAAGGATCTAGGGTCATGGGGAGGGAGGGAACAGACTAAAAGGCCTCTGACAAAAAGTCTTGATTATGGTGGTAGTTACTCAACTGTATACATTTGCCAATATCCATAAGACTGCTACCTTGAAAGAAGTAAAATTTGCGACATGTAAATTATACTCAATAAAGTGACCTTAAAAAGAGAAAGTGGGAGTGGAGAGAAAAACCTAGGAAACATAACAGCAAATGCAGTATAGGTAAATTGTTTGGATTCATACTCAAAGAAATAACTACAAAATGGTTTTTAAAAGCAAATCAGAAAATCTAATTATGGCCTAAGTATTAGCCTAACCAAGAAAATATTTTTAATTTCGGTAGATGGGATAATGACATCACAGTTTTTTTAAGCCCACAGTCCATATTTTTAAGAGATACACATTGTGGTATATAGGTATGAAATGATATGCTTTAACTTATTCAGAAAAAACTAAGACAAAAAAGGAGAGGCAAAGTTTGTATAACTAGCACCTCAGTCACGGATACATGCCAGTTAATTATAAAAAAAAGAACTAGCTAGTCATACAAACAACTGTTTTGTTTACGCTTGAAAATGTTTATAATTTTAAAAATTAAAATAACAATAGCAAACATTTGCTGCTTACTCATCTTGTTCCTGGCAACAGTTTAAGCAATTTATATGTTAACACACTTAATGTTCATGACAAAACTAAAATTAGAATCTCCATTTTAAATATAAAAAAAAATGAGGCAATCCATAGTTTTAAAAATTTCCCAATATCAAGTAGCCAGTAAGAGCCAAGTAGGCTTAAGCTACACTCTTAACCACTCCTAAATCTTAATATAGGTTACAAGGTTTGCTTATAATCTATGTTATTTCTCTTAATTCAATTATCATGCTGACACATTCAGCTATATTTCTTCATGTCCATAAGTTGTTTTTTTTAATCCCTGTTAATTTCACACCAAAGTAGAGACACCACACTGTCTGTGATTCTCTAAATTATAGCAATGGGACTAGTTAGATTATGAAAGCAACAGAATGTAAAAGTTAATTTAGTATATACTTGGAATAAGATGATAAATCCATTTGAACTACCAAATGTCTTTTTGGGTTTTTGGGTTTTTGATTTTTGCCAAGAGAATGATTTATGATTTAGTAAATGATAAAATTGATTACTCCACTGGTTCCTTTTCATTTTCACATGTTTATCTTCAATTCCATTCGTCCATCTGCCTTTACTTCCTACTACTGATAATGAAGAGGTGTAATGCATGACCATCCTGAACAGGCTCATGAATGTTTATGAAGGTGCTTTTGTATAGAAATGGCTAATTACTATCAGGTGGAAATATGGGCAATGGCAAAGAACTTTTCAGCCCATGGACTTTCATTTCTCCCTGTCCTTCCTATCGTTGGGGAAAATTATAAACTCCCAACCATTGCAAAAACAAACTCATAGCAGAGACCAATATTTCTTTTTTTGTATCTGTCTTTACCAACTGGAAGTTGGAAATAACCACAGAGCTGTATGTGCAATCCTTCTCAGAGCAACATCTCTAAGAGGAATATTTAACAACAAATTCATGGAAGGATTTAATCTGCACATGAAAAGTTCAGCTGTGTGATACTTCCATCTAGGGAATAATGTGAGGTGATCCTAACGGCAATTTGCTTTTCTGGGTAACCAAATAACATTTTTTTAAAGAATTTATTTATTTATTTGAGAGAGAGTGAGAGAGAGAACATGAGAGGGGAGAAGGTCAGAGGGAGAAGCAGACTCCCCATGGAGCTGGGAGCCCGATGCAGGACTGGATCCCAGAACTCCAGGACCATGACCTGAGCAGAAGGCAGTCGCCGAACCAACCGAGCCACCCAGGCGCCCACCAAATAACAGTTTTAAGAAGTAAGAAATACACAGCTCCTTTTGGACAGAAAAAGAAACATAGTGGTAAAACCATATCAATTCAAAACTATAAATGAATTTTTATTTGAATCAAGGGTTCTGATTTTTCCTCATAATTATACACCAGGTAGTGATTTGTCAATATTGCCCCTACCTCAGGAAATATACGCTTGGAGAAATATTAGATGGTTGAGACTATACAGGTTAGCCAATACTTGGTTCTTCTTCAAAAAAGAAAAAAATTGTTGTATTTGAGAACAAGTTGCCTTCAAAAATTGTATTATATTTCTCTTTTGCATCCATGACCATTTAAAAGGGAAAAAATCAGTTATCCTTTGTATTAGTTTTCTATCACTACAATTACAGATTACCACAAATTTAGTGGATTAAGCAACACAAATTTATGACCTTAAAGTATGGCAGGTCAGAAGTCTAATGTGAGTCTCAACAGACAAAAATCAAAGTGTCAGCAGAGTTGCATCCTTTGTATAGACTCTAGAACCCATTTCCTTGCTCATTTGGGTCATTGCCCAAGTTAATTTCCTAGAGGTTGCAGAACTACATTTTCTTTTTGGCTGTCAGCCAAAGGCCATTCCCAGCTTTTAGAGCCCACTAAATTCCTTGGCTCCTGGCCCCTTTCCTCCATTTTTAAAGCATAACTAGCAGATGGAATCCTCTTTCACACTACATCTCTTTGATCCTTTTTCTAGCATTACATTTCTCTCTCTGAGGACAACAAGGAAAGGTTCTCTACTTGCAAGGACTCATGGGATTAGATTGGGCCTCATCATATAATCCAGGATTATCTTCCCAGTTCATTATCCCTTGGTCCTAATCACATTTGCAAAGCCCCCTGTGCCATGTAGGAGAACATATTCACAGGTTCTGGGAGTCAGACTGCGGACACCTTTGAGCGACCATTACGCTGCCTACCACACCCTATAACATCATCATCAGACTTTGAATTAAATTTCTGCTGCCTCACTATGAATTTTCAGATATCCTTGCCTTGGCTGCATTCATTAATGGTAACTGATAACACCAAAAGCGGGCAATGAAACAGTGGAACCAATTTCAACCACTGAGTTTTTCCAAAGCTTTCACCAACGCGGACCTAAAGAAGCTATTAACCAACTCGCATTACTTAACAAATTATTTCTCTTTAAAAAGTATTCAGAAGCATAGCTGACTGTGCTCAATTCCAAACTTCTGATCACCATAAAATCCTAAGTATCACCATGTTGCAGTTACAAAATTCCGTGCAAACACACAGAGGACTACTGTGGACAAGCTGACCCTCACAAGTGTATGCTATGTAATGGTACGACTGCCACTAGCTTTCTTGAAACACTGAAATTATTGCCAAATTCACTGCCTGCAAAGATGATCTTGAACGGTACAGGAAGATATTGCACAGCTGCCAGTGTTCCATCCCTCTGGCATCCTTGCAAATCAAAACATCAGTTTCTAAATGTACCCCTCTATGAGAGTAACAGCAGCCAACAATTAAATTAGGTGTGAGCTCCTAAAATTAACATCACTGGGAAATTGCCAAAGTGGTTATGCATAAAATCCCACTATTGTGGTGGTATTTTTGTCCATGTAGAGTTGGGAGGTTGAAACTACTTTCAGTTCTGCCTATTTTTTGTCACTTGCATGTCTTTCGGTTAGCACTACATCCCACCTCTCTTTTTCCTTTTTCAATATCCATTTCTTGCAGGATTCCTGGGAGCAAGGCATAGCTCTTGATATTGGAAGTTGATAAGCTCAATGATAAAACAAAGATATTCTCATGAGTATCTAGAACGAGGTGACAGAAGAACAAGTAGATTTCTGAAATTTTTCAATCTTTGACATCCTAAACAACATGGGTTTCCAAATCTAATCAGGAGATGAGGTTGCTACAATGCATGGTCATCTCTTAACCAAAGATCCGAGTCGGACCTACTTGTCTTTCCTAGACTAGCAGTAAATTCTGTAGTAATACCTGAGAACAGAGCTTTTGCCATGACATTTGCTGTTTCAGTGTCAGATGGTTCACAAGCTTATGGCAACTTTATTCAGAAAAAAAATAATCCTGCCTTTGTGCTGAAAAATAACCAAAGATTGGGAAGTAAAACCATGCCGTCCTGACTTCAACCCAAACAGGTTTCTAATATAAAAACTGAGGCATGACAAATATTTAATTTGAGCAACAAAGGAGGAGTGAGAAACTATTATATTAAACCATCCCACTGGTGGAGGAGTTCAGATCTGTCACTAGCTCTGTAAGCACCTTCAAACACAGGAGTAAATCTTTGATGAGATCTTGAAAAAGTAGTGAAGTTCTTTGGCCATGAGGGAGACCCGGAGACTCAAGACAGACCAGCATTTGAACATATGGCTTAGAAGTTGGCCTTCCAACTTCCACCAGATGACAACATGAAGAGCTCCTAAAAACAAAATAAAAAGACACAAAAAGACTAAAAGAAAAGAAGATATGATGAACAGATGGGAAGATTAAATGCAATACTTACCTAGAAAGATACTAAGCTTCAACATAAATTGGCAATTAAAAACAAAACGTACTGACCCGAGATTATCACATAGGCCAGAGTAGAACACAGAACCCAGGAGAAGACCTGTGCTATGTGGTAAGTCATGCCGAGTGGAGCTGGGCGAAGACAGGTGACAGATGCTACTGGGTCTACTGGTTTGCCCAAGAATAAAAAACAAAATTAGATTCCTACTTGTCCCATACATAAAAAATAAATTCTACATGAATGTTAGATCTGAACGTAAAATGAAAAATTTTAAACCTTTTTTTTTTAATTTTTAAACTTTAAGAAGAAAATTTAGGTGAATATTTTTCTCCCTTTAAGTTAGAAAAGAATTCTTACACAAGATGCCTTCCCATGAAAAAGAAACCCACAAAATGTAAGCTAAAACAATGATAAATTAACTATTTTATAAGTGTTAGTGTCAAAAGAACCCATCAAATAATAAAATGGCAGAATATACACTGAGAAAAAAAAATTTGAACTTTATATAACAAAGGAATGTTATCTTGAAGATATAATGAAATTCCACATATTAATCAGAAAAAGACAAATTGCACCAGTGAGGGGGAAAAAAGGCCAAAATATCTAAGCAAGAAATGTATAAATCAAAATAAGTAATGGAATAGTATTTTTTAGTTATGGGGCTACTGAGATGTTGCTATTAAGTGTTAGGTATATTTCAGTCATTTACAATTTCTCTTCAGAAGTCTGTACCCACTATTCCACATAAAGATTTCCACATAGTAGCTATGCACACCTCAGTGGCTACTCTTTACCGAAGCAATTAGCAATACTAATATGTCTCACCTTTGTTTAAATAATCTGTTTAAACATTTCTCACTTATATTTACAAGTGAATTCATACAAAATTATTATTTACATTAAAGTATCAGACAAGAAGGACACAGTATTACTTTCTTGAATATAGGGACTGAATTAAACTTAGATTCCCCACTGTTAGGACAGCAAATATATTCAGCTCAGAGTCCTTATACAAAGCAAAACTGTTATAAACACATGCGAAGTGCACACACTTTGCCAGTAAAACACTACTTACTTTTTACACACCTGACCTAACAGGATTTTAAAAAATCATGAGAAAAAAAGTCAATCTCATTTGAAAGCATCAAACTAATTATTTTAAATAATTTTTAGGCTATCTGTAATAAATTATTTAGAATGAATAAAAGTGATTCTCCCACTAATCAAAACATTTGATAATTTATATTATTTTTTATAATTTCTTCAGGCCTAAAATAATTTGTAATAATTTTTCTCCATCTTGAAAGGGCAAATGTTACTTTCTTTCCAGGATCTCGTCATAGCATTGCAAAATGACCAAAAATAACATTTCTAAACTAAAACTACATTTTTGTCTCATATGTATCAATATTTTTTATGAAGCTTTGCTAAATAGGCATTTTTTAATTCTTAGATGTATTTTGATGCAATTAAATATCTTTTAATATAATATTGGGAAATTTTATCTGAAAAAATAAGTAAATTAAACTAAAAATACATCATTGCTTTGAATAATGAAGAAAACATACATTTGAAACTACTTGGGAATGGGTGGTAAGCAACAATCCTACAATGGAGTCCAATTATAAGAAATTCCAGGTGATCATAATATCTTAATGCTATCTAAAATTCATGCCTTAAGCAAGTGAACTACGGTTCTCATATGAACATCTTAAATTGAGCTGCACTAAGATCAAAGAGGAAAATAATGAACTCATTCAAGCTTAAAGAAAGCTTCAAATATAGAACGTACATGAAGAACATGGCTGCAAACTTCTATACTCACAGTTTCACTAACTTAAGTAAAATGAGTTTAAGTTAAAGTGGAAGTTACATTTTAATAGCTTTTAGCAGGCATTTCTTTCCTAAATGATGCATAATCAAGAAACTTCATTTCAGAGAACACAGACATCACTGACTTTCTTCATTTATGAATGAAATACTGTAATTTATTTTAAGAGCAAGTTTATAATGCATAATAATTTTTATTTGAACTCTATAAATAACTGACCTACTTATTTACTACAGGCTCGATGCCCAGTGCAGTTGTAGGTTCAAGCATAAGAGAAAACCAAACATTAAAAATGAATGATGTCATCCATCAATGAGCATGGCACACCTCATAAATTTCATTTCAGATATGCTAATATCCGGTCTTATGAACAACACATAAACATATGAGCCTCGACTAACAAAGTGATGAGATTCTTACCCTGGACCCTTTATGTGGAGTCAAACTAAAGGAGAAAGCATAATTTTCTTGAATAATGTAAAAAGTCATGCGGGTGCTTTTTTTAAGTTGAGGTATAAATAACAAGTAGAAAGCACCGATACTTAGTATGTTGAGTTTTGACAATTGTATACACTACTACACCAATGTAACCACCACCCAAAACAAAATATAAGACAGAGAAAATACCCATACCCCAAAAAGTCCCTCTCTACCCTTTTCTAATAGTAAGTTCCTCTCCTTTCCCCCAAGGAAAGGTGGTTGATTTTTTTTTTTTTTAACAAAAGCAAATGGAACTGGACATTTAAATACTTTCATCCACAATTTATTGCATTGAAATTGCCACTACTAACAAATTTTGAATGTTACCTGCAAATGTTTTTCAGAGCGTGAATGTTGACAAAATTTTACCTTTTAAGTATCAGATTATTAAGAAAAGTTAAGTTTTAAGTCATTCATAAATAAATCTAAAAAAAGGGTAATTAGAGAAGAAATAGGAAATGACAAACTTTAGAAACTTACGTGCCATGCACTGGGCAAACCACTATAGACTAATGTTCTTATTTGCTGTTCACAGCAATCCTGAGAGATGGTTATGGTCATCCTAATTTTGGAAATGAGGAAATTGAGATTCAAAAAAGTTAAGTAATTTGGCCTAGATTCCTCATCTGTAGAGCCAGGATTCAAGTCCAGACCTTTTACTGCAAAACAGATGCTCTGGTACCACACTCCAAACAGACTCTAGAGTGGTTTGTATTGTTCGGAGTAAAAAAAAAAAAGAAGTATCAGGGCTTCCTGCCTCTCTGTCTGTGCAACTTCCTGTCTCTCTGTGCAACCACTTACTTGGCTGTGTGGTGTTGGGAGGTAGGGATAAGCAGTAGCAGAAGTCCAAGGAGATGGACAAAAGTCTGTCCTGGGAAAAGTCAGACCTCAAGCATTCTCTTTGAAGGAGTTTGTGAAAACCCTGCTGCCAGGTGCAGGCAAGAGCACAAAACCCACCTTCCCAAAGCCGATGCAGATCACCCATTGGCAGGATTTCAAGGAGTGCCCGTGAGGACTTCTGCCTCACTGTCTCCAGCAACATGATCAAAAAGGTATGAAGGCACTGGCAGATTTCAAGAGAAGTTTCATTTTTTGGGGTTTTTGTTTTTTGTTTTTTGTTTTGTTTTTTAGGGAGGTAATTCCAACCAACTCAATGGAGACAAGATGATGACATCTGACATCTAGTCACCCATGGCAGCTCAGGGAATGGGGACAATGTCTGGTTCTGGTTTGGGTTTTTCAATATCTTTCTGGCTACATTTCAGAGCATTATCAGCAGACAGAAGCATACAGAACCCCTATGACCAGCATGGATAATTTTAGCTGAGCAAATCTGTCAAAAGATTTCCTTAATAGCAGATAAGCTTGGAGAGTCAGATTACATTCCGTCACAAGAAGATATTCTGCTTGTCAGAAGACCTACCAAAACATTCATTTAAGTACAACTCTGAAACTTAATATGTTCCTTTCAAAATCTCTGATAAGTGGTCAAAGATCAAAAAGAAAATGTTTGTCTGAATGCTCCTCCCAGGGTATGACATCAGTGATTCTTTTTTTCCACAAGCAGATTTGCCCAGAATGTTTATGCAAGATAGACTGCCCAACAGCCTCACAGAATCTGAGCATTTTTTAAATGACTGCCAAAAATCAGGTTTTCAGCAATGTCTCCACAATTCTCTCCTTAAACAAGACAGATATGCTTGAGGAGAAAGTGCAAACGGTGAACATGAGAGATTCTTTTTTTAAAGAAATTACTTATTTTAGAGAGAGAGCAAGGGAACGAGCAGGCACACACAAGAGTGGGGGGAGGGGTAGAGGGAGGGAGAGAGGGGAGAGAGAGAATCTCAAGTAGACCCTCCAATGAGCATAGAGCCCAAAGTGGGGCTAGATCTCACCATCCTGAGATCATGACCTGAGCCAAAATCAAAAATTCCAACTGAGCCACCCAGGCTCACCTGAGAGATTATTTCTTAGAATTTCAAGGGGATCTTCACAGCTTGAAAGACACCTAAAAACTCCTGGTCAATTGTTGCTGTAACAAGTCCCAGGACCAGTAGTAGAAGCCCTCCCACCCCTACCTCACAGTCACAGCAATGCAGAAAACATTCACCTTGCCTGCCATCGTGTGAAGGATATTATTCTTCATGATAACCTCAAGCAACTTGTGCTGCAGCGATTCACAAAAGACTTGCTATTTTAATATATTTTTATGTTTTTAATGGTCTTCTGTTTGTTTCATTTCTTAAAATAGACACTTAAAATAGGAATTAGGAAAATCTTGATTCCATGTTTAATCTCTTGGAAATCTTAGTCTGGTCTGCAGACTTTGGCTTGTGGATGAAACCTGCTGAAAAACACACTGCCAATATCTGCTATGGACATCAAGCTTTGGTCTGTTTCACTGTAGCTACAATTAGATTTAAGCTGTGAGTTCCCGGAAGACCTAAGACTATCTCTATATTAGGCTTTATATTCTGCCACTTTTCAAACTGAATATTCTGGTGGTGCAAACTATTGGTGTCCTTACATACCAGTAGGTATGAGGTTGAGCATAAAGTCTTTTGTGTACCTTACACACAGCAATAACAGTCATGTTACCTATCTTTATGGAGACTTCCTACTTTGCAAGGGATAGATGAAAAAATGTTGATCTAAGGAATGGCATTCCATTGGTTTACACAGATTCAATCTTCATGATTTTTAAGCTGCTCGACAACTCATGGCTCTTTTGCTTTTAGATTCTGTGGTATCTAAAGATGATACCTTTGATGTTTTAAAGTTTACATAGATTTCTGCCGTAGCTGGGTGGCTCAATTCGTTAAGCATCTGCCTTCAGCTCAGGTCATGATCCCAGGGTCCTGGGATTGGGTCCAACATGGGGCTCCTTGATGAGCAGGGAGTTCCCTTATCCCTCTGCCCCCTCCCACCAACTCATGTTCGTTCTCTCTCTCTCTCTCTCACACTCACTCACACACACACACACACACACACACGAAATAAATATACAAATAAATATTAAATAAATAAATAAATAAATAAAGTTTGCATAGATTTCTGGTCTGATGCTAGTGAAGAATTTGTCAATGGTATGAAGGAGCAAAAGGCAGGCAAAGGCCGCATACAATGTTCTGATCAAGAGGAAAGAATGAAATATAATTGGCCTTTTTCATATTTAATTATCATGTAATTGATGTGCCACATATGAAACATTCTGGCCATAACAGCAACCAAAAACTGCAAGCAAATTCATAATAGAACTGTCTAAATAAATATATTCTTTACACATTTTTCACATTGTTTTTTATATAAAATGTCACTCTATTTTCATAAAGCTTATTTTCTTAGCATCAGAGACATTTACACTGGAAGGGATGGATGCAAGGTCATACATATTGATGTTACAATTTTTTAAATGAAGAAACCAAAGTAGAGAACAGGACGGAGTTAAAATTGGACATACATGCCAGTCTGTGCCAAGTCTGGACACCTGTCCTCCACATGCATAGTTTTCAAACACCTTCAGTTTCAATGCTTTTCTCAAAAGTAATCAAAGGCAGTAGTTTGGTGCAAAATACAGACTGAAGCAGAGATGTTCTGCTTGACACGGGGGGGGGGAACCCCAAGTCCTGGGCCACTCCCTCGCCTTCCCACATTCCCCCAGTCTTATTTTGGGGGAATCTCTAAAGCTTGGGGGAATACAGTTTGAGAATCATCTACTCTACACCAGGTCATAAACCTGGGGAAAAAAAAAAACCTCAAAAATGTGAAAGATGTGAAAAAAGTAAACATCAATACAAAAGATAAATTACAGTTCAAATAACACTATGAGAATTGTGACAAGTTAGTTCATCACTAAGCACCAAATGAGTGAGGCTGAAATGAGTGTGCAGGAGTTCAGAAAAGGAAATGTCCCAGTGTGGGCTGGCTGGGGTCTAGCGTGAGTAACCAAACAGAAGGCTGACTGGGTCTTAAAATGCGAGTAGTACTGAAATAAGCAGGTAGTAGTAAAAGAGGAAGATGTAAAGGGGAACAGCATTAGCAATGGCAGTGAAACAAGCACCATATAATTTCAATACAAGTAAAACTAGCTAAGCTCAAAGGGTGGGCAGGGAAGCTGAAAAAGGTGAAGTTTAACCCAGAAATATATGTCGAGGCCAAATTATTTCAACTTAATGAGTTCTGACTTTATCCTGAAGGCTACAGGAAATTACTGAAGGTTTCTGAGTCAGGTAGCAATATGATCAAAGTGTTTTAGGGATTTTATTCAGACAGTGGTGTAAAGATATTTTAGGAAAGAAAAATTGGAGGAGAAAGATCAGTTAGGAGGCTATTTGCAGACATCCAGGCATGATAATGATCAAAACCAGGTTAAAAGATGAAAGGCCAAAAAAAGAGGGGGGAGGGTGTAGATAAAATATCAGGAAGAAAGAGTTGAAAGGCCTTAGAACGTTACTCATCATTCCGGGTATTAGAAATACAGTCTGGATATCTATCAGAGATCTTGTAAAGAGGATTCACATCTCAGAAGATAATTGAACTGCATGACCTCTAAGCTTCCTTTCCAGTTCTGAAATTAAAATTCTACATAGGAGACTGAATATGTTGATAAGAAGTGGGGGTAAGAAGGGAGGGACCACCACAAATGAAAAGTTTAAAGCCTGTGTGAATACAAGAATAACAGATACAATTTCCAAGGTGAGACATCTATTATTGACCATTCCCAAAGAGAAATAAAGATCAGGTACAATTCCTTTAAAAGTGTTGAAGTAATTTAAGCCAAAAAACCAAGGAGCATATTATGGAGCATAATCCTCTAGAGTCAAGTGCCCGTAATGATTTAATGACCCACATTTTCCCAGGCTATACCTCAAGGAAATAGCTCAGAAGAAAGCAAACTGGGTTATCAGTGCTGAAATAAAATAGTGCAAAAATCATTCAACATTTCGTCCTTTCAACCAGTCACACAGACTCTCAACAGTAGGCAAATTATCTCTGAATATGAATGAGAACAACACACATACTTTAGAGTTTGGATCTTTTGTATGTATATTTTTCTATCTTTAGTTCATTGGTCTACTGAAGGTAACATTATATTCTGTTTCATTTTCTTTGTAACTCTGCATAGCATTAATCAACACATTTTATGTAAAAGAGTTGACTAATTCGTGTTCAATTTTAGTCCACTATTACCTCTAGATGTTTTTTCACTTATTAAATGTATAGTGAGTCATTCTCATTTTAAAAATTTATAGCTAATTATTATTCCAAAGTATACTTCCCCAAACATGCTCCCAGTGAAATTTACTGTCAAAATTTCTCATCTCTTTTTCAATTTATAAAAGTGGTTTGAATTCTGCATCTAGCCTCCAGTATTCCCAGTGTGATCTACAAGTACTGTCATATTCTTTTAGGCTGACAGGTTACGATCAGCAAATCTCACCCACAGGTTCTTAATTCCATTATCCAAATTGGATGATACACTTTTTAAACAGCAATTATTTCTAAAGATTTGTTTCCATGTTTACAAAGGCTCCAACAAGAGTAACTCATCATGTATCCCAAACGTGTAAAGGAAAAATTATTTCTGGGTACCAGCTAAGCATATGGGACTATGATATTAAGAAGTTGCCCAAATGATACTTAAAAGATACAAGTTATCTCATCAGAAGCAAACTGACTATCGGGGAATAAAGCATTGAACTAATCCACTCAAGCAAGTGATGGAGTTATGTACCTGAAAACCTTTCAGAAATAATAGGTTAGGAGAGACGACATGTATGGCTCTGGGTTACTTAGACAGCCACCTGCTGTAGTTTAAAACAAATATATCAAGGGTTCTTATAAAATTCTAGCTCACTAAAAGTTTCTGAAGAATAAAATCTGTAGAGTATCGATGAATTCTGAAGTTAAGTCTACCCTTCTTTAAATTTCAGGAGCAAAGAATAACTGTAAAAACCCTGAAGTTTTGTCTTTAATTATAAATAGTACTACCCGGGGCACATGTGACTATAATTTTATCCATCACATGAAAGTTGTGGCTCAACACATTTAGGGGTCAAGATATAAAATGAATTCTCTAGGTATTATAAGACAATGTTGTTAGAATGTGAGGACTGTACATAACAATTTCAATTTACTGTGTTTAAGTGGACATTACTGCAATTTAGCCAGTCATTATAAACCATGGTCACATTTTAGCTCAGCTGAGTTAATTTGGAAAGTAATAAAATGTGTTTTTAGAATTTACAGCTTAGATAACCCCACAATATATATCAATACATTTAATTCCAAAAGACCTTTGTCATGAAAAATAATTACAATGTTTTACTTTGATCTCAATAGATTAAAAAAAAATAAAGTCAGCCTGTATATGTTGCTTAAGCCTAACTGATACTGAATTTAAATTTGATAAAGGAGTTATTAAATAGAACAATGCAGTTTCCAGTGCACACACAACCATTAACTGACTTTGGTGGCTGTATTTATGGCAGTGGTATCAAGTCTTCCATTAATTCCTGGATGGCTTAATGTTGTAAGACTTAATAGATTCCTAGAAGCACCTGTCAGATGACACATCAAAACTTAGGTGGAAGATAAAGCAGTGAAGAACAAAGAAATGCACTTAGAACCCCTTCATAAATCCTTCCATGCTTCTTAAGACGAATAAAATTCAAATTCTTTGGTATAGCATACTTTCATGATCCGACCCCTCTCTGCCTTTGTGGTCTCCTATCTTCTCTCAATCCCTAGCACATTAACCTACTGAACCATCTCCTTCCCACCCAGCCCCATTCACTGGCATTTTACTCCATGAATTTCTCAGCAAACCCCCTCTCATTCTTGCACTCAGCTAAAATGGACTCCTTCACCTCTCCCTGAGAGAATAGCTACTTTCATAAGGGTTCCCATAGTGCACTGTGCATAAACCCATCACCATACCTAATATGGTAACTATTTACTGTTTACCTTCTCTTCTTGAGATGAAACAAACAATAATTTTGGTTTCTGTATACTTCCCAAGACCCAGTAAGTAGTTATTTTTTAGAAAATAAATGATTAAATTTTAAATAAAAGTGATAAAATTAGAAATGTCAATATGTCATACTTAAATACAAGATGTGTTTAACATTTATTTAATACATGAAACAAACACTTACTTAGCACTTATGATGTACCAGACATTATACTAAGTGAGGAACGGTTATAAAGAAGATTATAGCAAAAACACAACTATGAAGACATTTACAGTTTATCAGGTGAGATAAGAATTTAACAGCCTGCTGTATATAAATGAAATAGTATACTATTAGAATGTCTGAAAAAAAAGATCTGGTGTCCACTCTGAGGTCACAGTCTTTAGTGCCTACCTTCTGCCCCACCAAGTTTGCAGACAGCTTCTAAGAATAGATCCATCTTCTCTGGTAAAGCGATTTTTTTTTTTCAGGTATCCTCTCTCTTCTCAATTTCAAACCATTTGTTCTATTCTGACTGGAGTTTCCAGTTTGTACTGTCCCTCAAAGCTTAAACATTCAGAGTTGTTGAGTCATTGCCTGATTTTGGCTTCTTCCCAGGATGCTGTATTATAGAATACATCCCTTGGCTCCACCTTCTGTGGCCTTCCATAAGCAATGGCCACCCAGCCTCGGGTTGCAGGTCCAAGGAATTCACCTAACATTTCTGCCTCTACTCACTGGGAAGGAGGTATCATGAAGCCAGATTAAAGAAAAAGTTTTAACTCCTTCTAACTGGATTGAAAGGTGAAGGCTGTAAAGGGCAATAACATTTGAGTTGGTCCTTACCTTTCCAGGCAGGTAAAAATAATAAGGTGAAGGAACTCCAGGCTGAGAGGCCTTGCTGACTAAGTAATGGCATAAAATGTGAAACCGAAAGGCTTTCAGAGAAAGTCAGGTAAACTACCCTGCTTTAGTCTCATTCAATCATATATCCAGTAAATATGGAAGCAGATTAAATAGGTTATAAAATACCTAGAATTGCCAGATTAAGGTTCATTTTAAAAACCAAGGAAAATTCTACCTTTTAGGAAAAAAAATGAAATCTATTTGGCAAAGAAAATGGGTTACAAATGATAACAACCAAAAAAAAAATGAGGAAGAAAAGGAAAAGAGGGAAGAGAAGAGCAGCAGGACTTCATGAAACTGGCCTTATGCAATTTCAAACTATTTGAATTACTTGCCAAAGTACTTTAGTCAAATAAATTTCCTTCTTCCAATTCAGTTTTCTTGTCTACAAAAAGAATAATTTTCTCCCTCAATTATACTTTAAAAGTATCTACTTTATTGATTTGTTATGCCTTTTTTATATGTTTATCCAACTGTGTATTTGTTGGGCCTAATATCTTCTTTTTATTTAAACTGTCAACATTGAGCATGGACATTTTATCATGTGTTTCATTTGACTAGAGCAAATCCTAAAGATGCTGTTTTTGTTTTTTACATATCATATCATTTTAGTTAAAACTTGAAGTACAGAAGGAATTCTAATGGCAAAAAGGTAAAGCAGGATTCAATTCCCAAATACAAGGTAACCTAAAAGTATTCCATTTTATCACAATGGACAGGTATCAACTGTACATTAAAGAGAAAAAAATAATACTAGGATTATTGGATTTCCATTTTCTCCTACAGTTTTTCCAGTTACATTCTCTAATTTTATGTACAATTTTATATTTTTTTATCCAAATAATCATAAATATCTCATATGGCTGTCTGCCAGTTTCCATACACAGTCAACATTAAAAAAGTACAATAAGTTGGGGTGCCTGGGTGGCTCAGTGGGTTAAAGCCTCTGCCTTCGGCTCAGGTCATGATCTCACGGTCCTGGGATCGAGTCCCACATTGGGCTCTCTGCTCAGTGGGGAGCCTGCTTCCCCCCCTCTCTCTACCTGCCTCTCTGCCTACTTGTGATCTCTCTCTGTCAAATAAATAAATAAAATCCTCAAAAAAAAAAGTAAAATAAATCATTTAAGTGTGTCTGCATTTCATCTTTTGGGTCTCTACATTTCAAGATACAATTTCAACATACAGTACATTTGGCTTCCCTGAAAATAAAAGTGGAGAACCACTTTGGCTGGCAACCTTATAAAATTTTTCATTTTTCTCTTAATGAAATTATTCTTCATAGGAAAAAAATGCATTTCCTATGAATTATGTATTTGGACCTGAATAAAGAAAAGATCCTTTACTTAGGTTCCCCACCCCCACCCAACAAAGAAAGGCCTTTCTTTTAGGCTTCAAATTTTAAAATGCAAAATGGTCAGAAGGCACAACCTGCATTAGGTCATCTGGAATAAACTGTGGTTGGTTTTTTGTTTTTGTTTTTGCTTTTATTAACTACTTTGAAAGCTTGTGGCAAGCATTAACTGGAACCCTTTGAAGACCACACTCACACAATAGGCCCCTGATAAATGTTTTGTTTTGTTTTGTTTTAAGATTTTTAAGATTCATTTATTTATTTATTTATTTGAGGTGGGGAGGGGTAGGGGGGAAGAGCAGAGGGAGAGGGATGGGCCAACTCCCTGCTGAGTGCTGAGCCAGGGGCCAGGCTCAATCTCCTGACCCTGAGATCATGATCGGAGCAGAAATCAGAAGTTGGAGGCCCACCTGAAGGAGCCAAGTAGGTGCCCCTGGTAAATGTCTTTGATAAATGCCTCACAGCTTTCTCCTCCTCCATTCTTCCTCCACATCACTTCGTGGTGTTGGCCACAAATCCCCTGAAATGTTCTGCCCACTTGCCTAATTCTGTGCCTTCCTCTCTGGCTGCTCCTCGTTTTGTCTTCCTGGCTCTATTTCATCGGTGTATTCCATAAATGTCAACAATTCTCGGGGCTCTACCCTCGATCCTCTAATTCTTCTGTTTATACTTTGTCCCCAAAAATCTCCCTGAGTATGGCTTAAACAGCCATTTCTGTGTTGATAAACCCTATTTTTCCCAGAGCAGAGATCTCTCCTCTGGATTCTAGATTCTTATCTCCAACAATCTACTGGGTATTTCTTCTTGATGACCTTAAAGTACTTCACACAAAATAAACTCCTAATTGAACTCACTGAATTTTATTAAAAGTTATTTATTTCACCCCCATGCAAGACTCCACCAATTGCACAAAAAGAAATTTGACAATGATCCTGGACTCTTCCTCTCGTTCACCACATGTGTCAGTCAAGCACCAAATCCCATGAGTTCCACCTTACTGTTGCTTAAATTCTTCAATAATTTTTCAACCGACCACCAATATCTGCAATCAGGCCATCATCATCTCTCACTGTATAAGCTTGCTAAGTCCTCTCCCTGCCTCTGGGCATGCCCTCATCGCCAGACCACCAAAATCCCTCTCCAAACTTTAGCTGTATTTAAACTAAAAAAAATCTAATGAGGTCATTCACCCCCTTAAATCGTTGCTCTCCCCCACTGCCCACAAGAGGAAGATTTACATTTTAGCATGGTCTGCCAGGTCCTTCACCGTCCCTGTTAAGTCCCTGCCCTTAGAGAGTTTACTGATTTACTTGGAGAGACAGAAAATAAAAAGCAAGTAAATAAAACAGAACCTGACTGAAATAGCTCAACTGAAATAAACACATAAGAAATGCAAGGATGCATAAATTAATAGCTGTTAATATCACTAGCATGATGCTTGAACTCCAGAACAAAAGAGAAAAAAAATCCAGGATTTGTACTAAGGAACAGAGAAGCAGTGACGGGCCATTCTTCCTCCTCTTTCCCCACATATTAAGATGACTTTAGGCACACTTGAGAAAAAAGTGTGAGCTCACCATTTTAAAAAACTTTAATGTGCAATACAAAGGTGTTATAGACTAGTGTTATAGACTATTGTAGTAAGGTACAAATTAATTTCACTTTTGTCCCATGAAAATCAACGTAAATACGCATAGTCCACAGAATAGGGTTTCTAAATTAGGCTAAGAATATGTACGCTCCTGGGGAACCTGGGTGGCTCTGTGGGTTAAAGCCTCTGCCTTCGGCTCAGGTCATGATCTCAGGGTCCTGGGATCGAGCCCCACATCGGGCTCTCTGCTCGGTGGGGAGCCTGCTTCCCCCCTCACTCTGCCTGCCTCTCTGCCTACTTGCGATCTCTCTCCTCTCTGTCAAATAAGTAAATAAAATTAAAAAAAAAAAAGAATATGTACGCTCCTTTATCTAAAAAGAAAATTCAATCATCTTCACCTCTCTCAGCTTAACATACACTATTTGTCTCCTAAAGAAACTCTACCAAAATGTGTCAGTTATCAGTTACTCTCTACTGTTAGCTCACCCTTTGGAGACTATCTTCCACTAAGCTATATTATGGAATATTAAGTAGCACACAAAGTTGGGACCTAAGTTTCCCTTTGGTGTTTATTTTTTAAAAATTGTTGAATCTTCTGGGGTGACTGGATGACTCAGTCTGTTAAGCATCTGTCTTCAGCCTGGGTCATGATCCCAAGATTCTGAGATGGAGCCCTGCATAGGACTTTCCACTTCTCGGGGAGCCTGCTTCTCCCTCTGCCTACTGCTCTGCCTGCTTGTGCTCTGTCTCGGTAAAATAAATAAATAAAATCTTTTAAAATACTGTTGAATCTTCAAGATTACATGATAAAATCAATAAAATGAAATTTAATAGGACATTTTTTTCAATACTGGCTTAGCATTAACTTTTTATCACCTCCCTATAACAACGGTAGCTGCATTCCTATTTTGAGTAATGACACAAGTAGGTGATACATACATAAGTCTACATATGGCAAAGCCAAACTGGGGTAGAGGGAAAGAAATGCTTCTTGCACCACCCCCATTGGTGCATTCGGGTCAGACTATGTAGGCTCCAGAAAGGCCTCTTAGAGGTGGCTTCCATTATGATAAGGGAAAAAAGCACTGACCATGCCCGAGGTCAAAAAACTCTGTAGTCTGGGAGCAAAAACATGCCATTCAGTCTAGCTTGTGATTGCATCTCGTATGATTACTTTGCATTACCAATGTATAAGTATTTGGCAAATCATCCTATTTCCAAATTAATGAAAACTAAGTACATGTTGCACCAGTATACTTGCTGAGTTCCACATAGCATAATTATGAGTTGGCTTAAAGAATAATATGTGATTCAAAGGCTTGTCCACATTTGGTCAGGATTTTAAAAAAGAAAGTCATAAACTATATGTGAAAATAACTACTTGTATCATTATAACTGAGTTTTATATACCTATTTTCCTCATAGAGTAAAATAAGATCATTTTGACCAAATATAAGCCCTGTCCTGCCCCTTACTCATGGATTTATAGACCACAGACCATCGGAGACCAAAGATGATGTTGAGGAAAAGGGATGCATTCTGAGCACTGTAACTATACTCTTCCCTACACAATACATTTGAAACAGAAACAATTAATTGTAATGTATGGTCTTGATAGTGACATATATAATACAACTTTAATTTTTTTTAAAAAAACAGGTTTTGTCCTAAGGAGACAAAGGGCATGTTATTACCTAGAGCTTACTAGGTTTCCATTCAGACCAAACAACTCCAAATCCCAACATAAATTATATAAGAATAATGAATATATTTTTCATACAAGTGTGTGTGTGTGTGTGTGTGTGTGTGTGTGTGTGTGTGTGTTACAGTCAGAAGAGAAAAACAACATTGAGAGAAGGAAAGAATATATCTATCCTTATTATTACATGGGGTTTTTTTTTTCCCTCCAGATGTGTAACAAAACAATATCTGCCAAATATAATGAATCACAAACTTGGTAAGGTCAGTTGGGATTTGCATTTCACCCATAATATCCAATCTACTAAACTGTGAATAAACATATTCTTGGCACATGAGTGCATAGGTTGTTTATATATTTTTGTTACTCACATTCATATCTTAGAAAAAAGCAATGTCTTAGAAAATAAGTTCATTAGTATTCTCATTCCCTCTCTCTCTCTGTTCACACAATTTTAGCAAACAAGGATTGCAGCTCCTTTAACATGTAACTCCAATTTATTTATGTACTTTTCCAAATTAATAAAAAGGAAAGTGATAGCATGGTGCTCAACAGTGAGTCTTACATATGCAGAAGTACATGAGTGCAGCACACATATATAAATACTATATGTACATATCCAAAGTTTTTCTTCTCATGCTACATATATGTTTCCAAAAGGAAACTCATAAATCCCAAGGTTAAATTAAATTTTTACAGTACAATTAGCAATAAATCATATTCAAACTATAGACCTCAAATGCTGACTAATGTTTTATTTTTTTCTAGAATTTCCATGACCATAACATCAATTTTTGTTCAGACTCATAGTCTCCAGTTAGGCTCTTTTCCTTTGTCAACATTCACAGAATTTAGTAGCTGCAAAGTCTTATCAAGTTTTCAGCCAGCGAGAAGCTAAAAAATCAACTTTTCAGCCTGGGTGACTAAGAACATAAACAAATGATTCTACCTAATTATAATACCATTTAAAAACACAAACTTTAGATTGGTAATCTTAAATGTTATGGTAGTTAATATTAAAAAGTGATATTATTTCAAAGCTACTACAAAGTTACTGTAATCAAAATGTGATAATGGCATAAGGATAAATATATAGATTCATGAAATAGAATTTAAGAATCCAGAAATGCCCTTACATTTTAGGTCAATTAACTTTAGGAGACAAATAATACTAAAACAACTAGATATTCACATGCAAAAGAACGCAGTTGAACCCCTAACTCACACCACATACAAAAATTAACTAAAAATGGATCACACTTAAATATAAACATTAAAACTATAAAACTCTTGTAAGGAAACACGGATGTAAATCTTTGTGATTTTGAATAAGGAAATTGCTTCTTAGTTATGACACCAAAAGGGCAAGCAATTCAAATTAAAAGTAGATAAATTTGACTTCATCAAAATTTTTCTAAAAAGTGTGCTTCGATGGACACCATTAAAAGGTGAAGACAATCCACAGAATGGAAGGAAAAATTTACAGAACATATAGTTGATAAGGGTCTAATATTGACAGTAAACTATAATTATGACTCAATAATAAAAACACAAACACTTGATTTAAAATGGACAAAGGATTTAAAATAGACATTTCTCTAAAGAAGGCATACAATAGATAATAAGTACATGAAAGTATAAGAAGCCCAATATCACTGGCAAGTAAGGAAATGCAAATCAAAACCACAATGAGATACCTCCTCACACCCGCTAGGACGACTATGTTCACAAAGATGGAAAATAACAGGTGTTAGCAAGGATTTGAAAACTGGAACCTGCATATACTGGCAGAGTGAATATAAAATGGTACTCACTTTAAAAAACAGTTTGGCAGTTGTTCAGGAAGTTAAACATGAAATTAGCAAATGACCAAAATTCTACTTTTTTTTTTTAAAGATTTTATTTATTTATTTGACACATAGAGAGAGATTACAAGTAGCAGAGAGGCAGGCAGAGAGAGAGCGAGAGAGAGAAGCAGGCTCCCTGCTGAGCAGAGAGCCAGATGCGGGGCTCGATCCCAGGACTCTGAGCTCATGACCTGAGCTGAAGGCAGAGGCTTTAACCCACTGAGCCACCCAGGCGCCCCCAAAAATTCTACTCTTAAGACACATACTCAAGAAAAATGAAAGCGTATGTTTACAAAACACACACGCTAATGTTCATAAGCAGCATTATTCACAATAACCACGAAGCAGAAATACCCCAAATGTCCATCAACTGATGAATGGATAAATAAAGTATGGTATGTCCCTGTAACAGAGTATTACTAAACCATAAAAAGAAATGAAGTACTGATAAATGCTACAACATGGATGAGTCTTGGAAACACCACAGTAAGGGAAAAAAATCAGTAAAGGAAAAAAATAAAGTATGGTATGTCCCTGTAACAGAGTATTACTAAACCATAAAAAGAAATGAAGTACTGATAAATGCTACAACATGGATGAGTCTTGGAAACACCACAGTAAGGGAAAAAAATCAGACACCAAAGGTCAAATATTGTATAATTATATAAAACAAACATAATAGGCAAGTCTGTAGAAACACTATGTAGATGGGGGCTGGCTGGAATGGGGAGTAACTATTTATGAATGTGGGGTCTCTGAGAGTTTAGGAAAATCTTCTGAATTTAGTTAGTGGTATGGTTCCACAACTTTGCAAATACTCTAAAAACTACTATATGTTGTACATTTTTAAAGTGTGAATTTTATTTATTTTATTTTTTAAGATTTAAAAAAAGAGTTTTAAATAAAAGTCGCATGCTTTTCTGATTGAGCCAGCCAGATGCCCCTAAAGGGTGAATTTTATGGTATGTTAACTAGATCCCAGTTAAAATAAAAAGGTAGTATTAAAATTATGAAAATTTGGAACAAAATACAAGGAGGTGAAATTTGGGATGCTTCTCCATGAATGTCCAGCCCTGATGTTGAGTAAATAGCTCACTGTGAGCATTTCCTCCTAGTGAAGGCACTTCTGGGATATATTCACAGCTCAGCTTGTCTATGACTCTTTGATCATTTTGTGCTTACTACTCCTTTTCGACCATAGCCACACTCTATTCTCTTGAATTAGGAGGCTTAAGAGATCTATCATGTTTTGCCTTTCCAATATCTATCCTCTTTTTCTTCCTAATAACAAGAGTATAAAAGAGACAAAGTCATATCATTATTCCTCCAACCATCCACACTTGCCACATTTTCCAATTGTTTTCCTTACCTTAGAAGCCAGCAGCCTGAATTAAAGCCAGGTTCAATGACACTTTTACAGTTACTTAACAACCAGATTCTTCCAAGTCTACTTCTGTGTTTTGAAAGTATGTGGACATTTTCACCCTGAACATTCACGGATGGGTCCCCTTCATACTTTTCCATAACCACCAATCTGCTAATAGAGTTGCTACATTCAACCTCTCATGGTCTCTGAGGATACACTTCTAAAGTAGTAATTTGTCTTCTTTCATCTCCATTACACTGAAATTCTAACCTCAGAGTTTGCTAATGACCTCCAAATTGCCGAAGCCAGTATATTTTACCAAGTTCTGATACAAATGTACTTCTCTGAAGCATTTGATACTGTTAAAAATGCCACTTTCTCCAAGTTGTCATTTTCTCTTTCAATAAAGTAACAAAAATTCTGTAGTTGATCTTTATCTACTGTTTTGTCCCAAGGCTCAAAGAGTTTCTTGAAATAGTGAGACAGACATGAGTCATCAAACCTACATACCACACATTTACTAGTTGTTCAATCACTAGCAAACTAACTTCTCAGAGTCCCACTTCTTTTTTTCCTGTAAATTGGAGATCTCCCAGGGTTTTTGTGAGAACAACATGAGATGTTGTATGTAAACTTCTTAGCAGTGGACCGACACATAAATGGTAGTTTTGTTTTGTTTTTGCAATGATTAGTGCTATTTATTTTCATCGTCATCACAACTCCTATTAGAATATTCTCTTTTATAATAATCAACTTTAAACTCTGTATTCCCAGCTCTGTGCTGCTCTCTCTCCAAACAACCTTGGAATCCTCTGCTGGACTGAGATGCTGCATGTCCTCCTACCCAGCCCCTCTGTCCATCCAAAGTGCAATTAATCACCTCTGTCAACAGCCATTAAACATCACTACTTCATGATGGCATCTCCATCCTCTTAGCATCGGGTTTGAAAGCCTGGTGTCACCTTTGATTCTTCCCTACTATTAAGAAAAGAATTTGTTCCCAAGTTCACTCAACTATATCTCTGTAACATTTCCTGAATGTCTCCCTTGAGGCCAAGCTCTCACTGTATCTCACTTACATCAGTGATTCCCAGACCTGACAAAACGTCACAATCAAAATCCAGATTGTTGGCACTACCCCACAACTTCCAAATCATAATCTCCAGAGTAAGGCCAAGAAGTCAGTTAGGCCAGCAAGTTTCCAGTGAATTAACATAAACAGTCAGATGTAGAAATCAATGACATATGCTAGGGAAACAATCTCTGACAGTCTAACTCCAAGATCAGCTCTTTTAAATGTTTCCTCTCATCACATAATGCCAAGTATAATTTCCCCAAGTTTAGCTTCCCAAGGACTACCTTAAAATATGAGCTACATCTCTACTACCTACAGAGTCAAGTTTAGTCTTAATTACTCAATAATTACTCATCAAAATTCATTTCAGCATCAACAATAATAGCATTGTCAATAGTACGTCAATAATAGTATTGAGTATATGAAAACCAAGGATTAGACCTTCAAGGAGCAAACAATCTAAAAGAAAGACAGAGAAACATGGAGTTGAGAGGAGACAGTAAGAGTGGGGGCGACTATAGGCATCTACGCAATGCCTCTAACATGCTAAGTGAAGGATTTACAATTGAAACTAATTATCTCCTTCTCTTGACATTCAAAGCCTCCACTGTCAGGCTACACCTTTATTTACCCCCATTACCCAGGTTTTAATCAAAATGAACAATTCCCACATTTTCTACAAAAACTCTGCATCTTTTTGTCATAAATTGTGGCTTGCAGTTTGCTTTCTGGCTAGCCATGCCTCCCAGTGTGATCCCATTTCCTTGTGCCCAAATCCTCGTCATCTTCTGTGTCTGAAATCCACCAACTCCCCAAATAGGAAATGAGTTCTTCCTGTTACTCTGACCTATGTGAAACTGAGTGCCTTCTACCCTATATAAAAGATACCGTGTATTTGATATTTTTCCTATTTATTACATATATCAGCGACTATTTGAATAATGAATCTTCTAGGTCCTGTGAGGATTCACTGAAAGATTCACTGAAAGATTCATATACCATAAATACATGTTTAATTAATGAACACAGATAAATAACTAATATGTACATAAAATCTGACTTCTGGTACCAATTAGGAGCTTTATCTGATGAGAAAAAGTTCACTAAGATGGCATTATCAGACAAAAGGATAACTGATTAAGTTATTAATAATGGGGCATAGAGTCATTTCTCATTACCAACTGGCTAAATCAGTCTGCATAGTCATGCCCTGTCTACTGATAAGTTGGCAGGAATTCATATGCTTGCTTAATTGTGAACTATGCTTTTACTAGCCTAGGAAACTACCTAAACATACCAAGAATATTATCTAACTTTCTTGAGAAAACCTATATAGAACTAGAATATGCTAATAACTATATTCCGGTCTGAAATGTGGGAGTGCCTCTGTGTGTGTTTATATATGTGCATATCCAGCTAATGTAAACACTCTGGAGATTATATGCAATGCTATGAAGTGAGCATCACATTTTAAAACAAAACGAACCAAAATGAAGCCTAAATCTCACCAGGAAAATCCTATGCACTGCTAAACAGGTTTCCAACCACCATGGTAAGATAACACATAATAGGTGTGAATGCCATTCTGAGGAAGCGAATCCTATGGAATACAGAGGCACAGCAGACAGTTAACCTATACAAATGAACCTTGGGCAAAAAGAAGGAAATTATATGATGGATTTTATAGCCACACTACTTCATATGGAATATGCCACCATAAGCAAAGCCATTGTTTTGAAGGCAAAAAGACAGCTAGAACTAAGGAACTTAACATAATTTTCCAGGGGCTTAAAATGTTCCCTAAGAGTCTGACATTACTGGGGAGTAAGTGGTTCAAATTTAGTAACAGAATGCAAATGAGACCATTAGAAAGGCAATGAATTTAAAAATAAACAGGCAAATTATAAGCACAGGTCATTTTTACAAACTGAGGTAACCTTAAAAGTGAATTACATTTAATGTTCAAATATGCATTGGTATTAGTTTCTCCAAGACCTCTCTCAAAGATACTGGCTTAAATTCCAACATTCAGAGCTCAAGTATCACATTCTGTTCCCAGTTTCTGAAACAAAGTGCTTCTCACTGATGATCACCAAAGACAATATATAGCAAGAAGATAAACACTTATACCAAAATTAAGAGGGATACCTGAGGCCCTGACCTCTTTCCACAGACAAAGATTTCAAGTTATAAAGAAAAAAAACACTCAAGACTAATTCAGTCACTATTTTAATTTATATATCCAGGATTACCATGAGCACAATCAACATAAAAATTATCTATTCTGGGGCGCCTGGGTGGCTCAGTCGTTAGGTGTCTGCCTTTGGCTCAGGTCGTGGTCCCGGGGTGCTGGGATCAAGTCCCGCATCGGGCTCCCTGTTCCGTGGGGGGCCTGCTTCTCCCTCTCTCCCTCCTCCTGCTTGTGTACCCTCTCTCAGTGTGTCTCTCTCTGTCAAATAGATAAATAAAATCTTAAAAAAAAAAATTATCTATTCTGTATTTCCACCCAGGACAGGGTAAGGAAAAATGAGCTTAAATTTCAGCAGCAGCAGAGATTTAGGTTAGATACGAGGAAGAGTTCCCAAACTACTGAGTGCTATTAGATTCTAGGATAGTCTGGCCAAAAAGACTGTAGAGCTTTAAGAATCAGATAGATGGCATCCATGTATGATGACCTAACCCAGAAGATAGCGACAGGTAAATCTGGTGACTCACGAAGGTCCTTCTGATTTTATTTTATATACTTAAAAACTGGGTAAGCCAAGAAAACTTTTACTGACTGCCTCCAACAAAAATGAACATTGCCCAACAATGCTTTGTCATTTAATCCTTAAAATCAACCTATGAGATAAACATAATCCCCAGTTTCCAGACCTAAAAACTGAAACTCAGACAGAGGTTACATAATTAACAAAATTAGGGGAGTCAATATTTAAAGCTAGGTTTACCTCACTTCAAATCCTATTTCACTGCAGTATTTTACATGTAAGCAAACAAGGGATATCAGTACTTGGCTTCCTTTGGCAAATAGGTAGGGTATCAGAAGCTGCATTTCTGAGCACTAGCGACCTTCAAACACACACTCATCACACATCATTTGAATGCCCAGTTTGTGCATAGCAATATAACTAGGAATATACCAGTGGACTCGTCCCAATTCCAGCACAATGAGAAGCCATTATTATCATGTATGTTTGAAGGTGCTCTAGACCAAAAGCACTGAAAAGTTTTCTACTTTTCGGATATAGTGAATAAAAGTGCTAGCTAGGGTCAGTACAAGGTTGCCTCTACAAATCTTCTATGAACCAGATAGAATTATATCGAAGAAAATCTCTGATTGTCAGCCATGGGTTTATCTATAACCCTGCTCAGTTCCCAAGCAAATGCATAAACCCTTGTCAGCAGGGGCAGGAAACAATAAAGGAAAGAATCAGGTATAAACCTACTGTCTCAGTCTGTGCAGGCTGCTGTAAGAAAATACCACAGCCTGGATCGCTTATAAACAACAGAATTTTCTCACATTCCTAGAGGCTGGAAGTCCAAGATCAAGATGTCAGCAGGGTGTCAGAGGGCTGGTAAGGGCCCTCTTGCAGGTTGCAAACTGCTGACTTCTGCCAGGCGTTAATCCCATTCATGTGGGCTCTGCACTCATGACCTGATCATCTTCCAAAGGCCCCACGTCATAATACCATCACATCAGGCATTATAGCATTTTAATATACGAATTTTGGCGGGTCACAAATATTCAGACCATATCACCTATCATTACTGCAGGAAAAATGACTCCTAAAACCTGTTCTATGAATGATGGGTCAGTAGAATCTTCTGTTTATGTAAAGGACGATGAAATATTTAATCAGAAAAAACAATGGTAAATTAAAATACAAGAAAGAGGGGTGCCTGGGTGGCTCAGTGGGTTGAAGCCTTTGCCTTCGGCTCAGGTCATGGTCTCAGGGTCCTGGGATCGAGCCCCACCAGGCTCTCTGCTTGGCGGGTAGCCTGCTTCCCCCTCTCTCTCTGCCTGCCTCTCTGCCTACTTGTGATCTCTCTGTCAAATAAATAAATAAAATCTTTAAAAAAAATAAAATAAAAAATAAAATAAAATAAAATACAAGAAAGGGCTCCAGCCTATTCTCTTTGAAACCTGAGGCTAACATGTTTTAATAGTTAGATTATAAAAAGAAAGATCTTTACAAACATTGTAATAGGCCAATTTATAGAACCAAAAATGTGCCAGAAAAAAGTGAATTTCTTAAAACTCAATGAGAAATTAAATTCACGGGGGCGCCTGGGTGGCTCAGTTGTTTGGGCAACTGCCTTCGGCTCGGGTCATGGTCCCGGAGTCCCAGGATCGAGTCCCATATCGGACTCCCGGCTCTGCGGGAAGTCTGCTTCTCCCTCTGACCTTCTCCCCTCTCATTCTCAGTCTCTCTCTCTCTAATAAATAAATTAAAAAATTTAAAAAAAAAGAAATTAAATTCACAAAACTGCCAATGAAATATTTACATTTTTCACATCTGTTTACTTACTGAGCTCTGTCTTTGATAGGAGCTGCATGGACTCTTTTCTTTAGCCAAGGTCAGTGGATAACACAGTGAGTTGTGTTTCAAATATGAGCTTTTCTCTTCTCTTCTGAGTAATTATTGTATTAGTTGACCTTGGCAAAACCTAATTTGAAATACTGTTGCCAAGTGAAAATGACACAGTACTAAGAATAAGAAAGTCAATGCTTTAGTCAGAATTCTATCCATAACATAGAATACGATTTGATACAAATCTGTTTCTTACATGAAAAAAAGTGTTTCAATAGCCCTTGAGAATAAAAGTATATATTCAGGAACAATTCAAATAAAATAAAACAGTTGAAATACTAAAACAAAAATTCCTTCGATGAAGTGATTGATGGCTTCCTTTAATTATAGAATAAATTATAGTAATAAGCCTATATTGATTATTCAAACTGCCAACATGAATGGGAGCTTTTGAAGTAAAAATCTCTTTCACTGTTTAGTGTGGTGTCACTTCCACTGTCACCTTTCCCTCCTAGCACTGAACACCTCTCCATTCAGAAGCAAAGGCCCAGAGTGCAGGCAGCTAGGTGTTTTCTCAGCTACTCTATACTCCAATGTATGCCCCTAAGCAACAGTTTTCACATTTTGCTTTTGAAAAGGCAAAAGTAGATTTCCTAAAAAGGAAGAAAAGAGATAGGAACAGGGTTTTTTTTATTTTTGTCACCTCCATGGATTAAAGAATTGTGTCACTTACACTCAATTTGCATACAAAACTAAGATTCATAAAGGAATGGGCACTAAGGCAGGGAGAAACATAGTACACTCAGATCTACTCCAAACTCTACCACACTAGCAACCAGCTGGAGACACTGGGCCTCAGCCTCTCCTGGCTTTTTTGGTTTTCATCTCTAAAATGAGCAAATGCAATGATATGATTTCTAAATGGTCTTTAAAACACTCTAATAGTGAATAACAACAGGTTTAGGATCCATACGCCCTCTAGATTTTGTTTTATGCCTAATTCTGGACAAATCAAGGCAAAGTCACAAAGAAAGAAAACAGAAAGGTGAAGAAAAGCAAGGTCACAGAATTACCATACCATTTTCATCAGTAATGAAGTAAGAATAATAACCCCCATTTCTGTGGGGCTGTTTTGAGAAGAGGATTGATTTAGATAAATAGAATGTCTAGCACAAGCTAACGCTTTGTATGAAGTGACTTGGGTCTCTTGACCTAATGACCTATTTTTTACTTTTTATAGATGCATTCATATAGGAACCTCAACAATTTAACAGAAATTGGATACAGAACCACTGGGCTATTTGGTTCTGGCAATGGGTATGTCAAAACTACCTTAATAATTAACTGTGTCTGTCTCCCTAGAGGGGTAACATTTAGAATTATTCCTGGGCTGATATCAATGTTCTCTGCAGTACAGTGCACAAAATTAGATTTTAGCATTATGTAGCATATGCCCTCTCATTATGTTAAGGATCTTCATATGTACTTTTTCCCCCAAATAGTCTTTTTTAAGATTATTTATTTATTTATTTTTGCAAGAAAGGGTGAGAAAGAAGCAGACTCCCCGCTGAGCAGGAAACCCAATATAGTACTCAATTCCAGGACTCTGGGATTGTAACCTGAGCCAAAGGCAGACGCTTAACTGACTGAGCCACCCAGGTGCCCTCCCCCAAACAGTCTTAAAGGAGATATTTCCAACAATTAATCCAAACTAGTGTTGAGTGGTTTTCCTCAAATGACATTGCAAAGTCATTTCACTTCAACATCTAGCAGGCTACTAATGTTGTTTCCAATATGTATTCTTAGTCACTAAAACTAAGTTTTATATGCCATCAGGCATTAATGTTTATGAAGAAGGGATAGCATATCACTGACCACTCCCAAGCAATTCCCATTCACCTTTGCTGAATCTAGCACAAGCTTTATATTAATAGTATGACACACTGAAGAATAAGACAGCAGATCAGGTATAACCATTCAACATCCAACATCTATTTGCAGATACATATTAAAAGAGACACAGCTATAAGGGCAAGTTGCACATTTCTCTCATTTCCTAAAGTAATAATTTCTATTCATTTAAATATCCCTCATTGACTTGAATGATCTCATTATCACAGGTCCAATGTACTCCACTTTTTAGGCAATAAATCTATGGTAATATTCTCTATAAAGGCCTGTAAGTTTAGTAGGAAGGGCACAGAAGTGTCTGCAGGAAGAGCTGAGTTCCAACGGTCACTTTCCATCTTAGTAGGCGAATGACTGTGGGTAAATTAGTTTACCTGAATATGCTTCATTTTATTCATGATGTAAGGATTAAAAATACTCCTCAGAGTTCCTGGAAACAGTCAGGATCCAAACAATGCTAATATCCCAAACCTTGCTCACGATGTGCAGTATTTGGTATAGAGTTACTGGCTGACTGGCTGGCTGGACGGATGGATGGATGGGTGGACGGATGGATGGATGGGTGGATGGATGGGTGGATGGATGGATATTGCACTCAGTGATGTTACGGAGATACTACAGGGACTATGTTTGAACATTGTGATATTTGGCCTTCTCATCTACCTTATTTCTTTACTTATATTTCATAGCATTCTGCTATCACAAGTGGGCTATGGTTTTTGTGTGAATGCTGGGTATGTTACCTACATCCCCTTTTCAGGACCAAAACACTCCATTTCTCCAGATACTAGGAGAGATGTGTATTGTTGGCTTACATCTGAGTCCCTCTCTGAAAACTGCCTTTGACTGAAGGAAGATGCCTTCCCAGTTATGCCTTTTCCCCAGGAGTAGACTGCCTCCAGTGAATGGTCCAGTTAGAATCCAGGGGTCTAAAGATCTCAGCCTTTTATCTCAAATAGAACAACTCCAAGGGGCCTTTCAAACTTCAGCACTCCCAATAGGATCAGGTGAAGAGCAGTCAATTATGCAATATAGAAAGGGGAAAACTAGATGTTTTGAGAAATTTTAGACAGAGTATGAACTGGCATT
>CM052811.1:39498001-39565142 GCA_028533885.1 Nasua narica
CTGGGAAAGACTACCAGCCAGGGCTGGTAAAGAAAGAAATTCCCCAAGACACGTGGTCAGATTCAGAGACTGCATTGAAATTAAACCATCAATTTCCAAAAATACCATTTCTAAAGATAAGTAATTCTATGATATTAAAATGGACAAAATGGTAAGAAATAGTTCTAAGTAACTGTCATTAGGAATCTGGAAATGTAAAGGTCAGTTGGACAATTATCAGGAAAATGAGGAGAGACATTTGAGGCAAACCGCATTCACTCAAAAGTAGGTACTTATTTAGGAGAAAATCTGTGAATGGTGACTATTGAGAGTATCATATCATTTCTGCTCAGCTAATGTTTGAGGAGTTGCTCTGCAAATACAACATATGCGTTAAAAGTTTAAATAATTAAATAATTTACTTCACTAGACATCAGGAAGGTGATGAAAATAAGAGTAACAAATGTAATCAAATCTTTTGTTGGAACAAAGTCAATTAGTCAATTTGCAAGAACTCCAGCAGGAGATAAAATTTACAAATAATAGTGACAAACTCTCTTACTCATAGTACATCCATCCTTTGGCACATCTAACAATACAAACAAAAAGGAAAACCTCATAAATGTGAAGAATATATAGCTGGAGTTCTCATGACATTAACATCACCTAAATCATACTGGTGAGGAAAATGTGAATGTAAAGAATGTAGCAATATGTAGAAAGACTTTAGCTGCTTCTATTGCTTTTTGTGCACATTGGAGAACTCATGCTGGAGGCGGACTGTCCGCCTATAATCAATGTGGAGAAATCCTTCTTTTCATGTTTATAGGCTAATGAGACATAAGATAACTTATACCAAAGAGAAACCTTGTGAAAGTCCTAACTGTAGAAAATCTTTCAGACAGAACATTCAACTCATTATGTGTCAGAGAACTCATATAAGAGAGAGTTCCTATGAATGTAATGAATGTGGGAAGTCTTAAGTCAGATATTTCACTGTATTATGCATTGGAGAATTCACAACTGTTATGAAATCACAAAGTGTAGACTATGAAAAATAGTTGAAACCTTCACTTTTTCAAAGTTCTTTTTCAAAGAACCCAAGCTAGAGAGAAATCATATAAATGATAGGATTGTGGTTAATTCTTCAGCCAGAGTTCTGCCTTTATTTTGCATCCAAAAAATCATATGGAGAGTAACTATATGGGTTATTCCAGAAGAATAACCTTATTAATTAACAAAGAATGTATACCGAAAGAGCCTATAAATGCAATCAATGTGGAATTACCTTCAACCAGAATTCTCTACTTATTGCTCTTTGTTAATGGCTTCAACCTCATTAGATATCAGAAGAATCATATTAGAGAAAACACTGATTAATATAATGAATCTAAAAATTTGTCACCAAAAGCAGTAACTTTCTATTGCATCAAATAAATCACTCTAGAGAGAAGCTCTGTGATATTCATTTATGTAGAAATATTTAAAATCATGTTATTACCTCGATTGTACACTAGACAACTGGTTCTGGACACACACACACTACATTTCAGTACACAAATACATCAGAGTTTCTTTTCAAAAATTCCTTAAATTCCTACAAAAATAATTGTCTGAGATAAAACCATTAAGTAGGCAAGTTGTTGAGATGGCTCAGCTTTTATCTTCTCCAAAAAGATAAATAAAAATGTAGGGAGTGTTGTTGCTAAGAAGGTTAAGTATTATATACATAGTGTTTTGTTTATACAGTTCTTCCAACAAAGTTGGGGAGTAACATTCCAGTGAGTTAATATGCAATTGTTTGCTTGACTGTTACCCCTCTGGGACACTCAATAGGTTTTAAATCTATTATATGCGTCTGCTCTAAACCACATTTTGGTCAGCAGCAAGAAAATGTAAAGCAATCAGGGATGCACATTTAGTATCCATTTTCAGTATATTTGCATTTGTACAAGAATTGATAGAGCATCTATAGGTAAATGAGCACAAGTGATTTACAAAATAAAGAGATTAAAAGGAAGTTTATTTTTGTTGTTGTTTGTAGTTCTCTTTTAAATTTCAGTTCATTAACATACATAACATATTGAATTATACTTTCAAGAGTACAATTTAGTGATTTTTTTTGTTTCCTCAGTATGGCGAAAATAATACTTTGAATACAACTTTTAATATTTTTAAAAGAGAGCTTATCTATTCTAAAGTCAAGAAAGGCTGGATACAATTCACTAGGAAAACATTCCTGTGCTACGAAACAATTCTAAGTTGTTTTCGGTCATAGAGTGCCACTCTGAGACATGGTTTTAAAACCTCCTAAGAATTTAAGAACATGGTAATTTTCTGTAATTTGGGACCTAAAGGAAACATGGGACAGTTCAAGGAAAAGTCCCATTCGAATGGGAACATGTATCTGGGCAATATTTATAGTAATTGTATACATATGATAAACAAAACACTATGTGAGCTATCCCCTACTCCTGAGTAGGTCTTGATCATGATAAAGAAAACAGTTAAGAGCAGGGCCTTAAGCTTTAAGGTCCAGGTTGAAACCTCACCTTTTAACTAGCTGGGTGATCTTGGCCATATTTCTTAGCTTCTCTGTGCTTGAATTACACATATCCTCCTTTCTTAAAAGGGATACTAACCGTCCCGTTGTGAGAATTAAATGAGTAAATAAATAAATGGTTTAGAATATCAGTGCCTGACACATATTAGGAGCTTTATGATTACTAGCTGTGTTTATCACTGTCATTATTATTGCCCTAGCTTAATTTAAACCTGCTTGAGTACTTCACTTCAAGTCACACATTTCCCCTCTTAGCCTAAATCAGGAATTAGTAACTTGGGAGATCCCTAATCCCTGGTGGGTGTATAGATTAATTGCTGGGGATCAGTAAAACACTTTTTATTTTTTTTTAAGAAAAGATATTCCTAACTACATGAAAGTGTTGCTTTCATCATTTTAACATTTTAGCATATTGATATTTAAGGTTTTGAATGTAGTTGGGATACCAGATCAGCTGCCTGACAAAAGTCAACAGAGCAAGGGATTAAACAAGATTTTTTTCTCTCTCTCCTGTAACACTTGAAATCTTAGCAGTTCATACTTGATAAGGTTACTTTATGTCCTAGACCTAGGCTCCATCTATCTTATTGCTCTTGCTTCTTTAATAGGTAGCTTCCATCGTGTGCTCTAAACTCCTTTACTATAACTCAACCCAGTGGGTAGCAGAAAAGAAGAAATGGAGGCATGCCTCCCCTCTCTAAGTATAGGCCTAGAAGTTGCTCACAACACTCAGTTCACACTTGATTAGATATAACTTAATCAATGATCATACCTAGTTGCACGAGTTAACTAAAGAAAAAAAGAATGTGAGAATTGGGTAGGGGGCTAACATTCTGTCTCTGCAACAGTGCTATCTTGGGAAGCTCAGTTTAAATATCACATACATATTTGGAACTAGGAAAACACCTGAGTCTATATGGTGTATAAGACTCATATTGGTGTTATACACCTTAAGAATTTATAATGGAACTTAGCTACAGTGTTGCATATACAACATCGTAACATGGGATGATGTTACTAGCCATCTAGTTTTACTGAGAGGATTGAGTGACATACTTTAACTAAACTAGCCATTCCCAAGTAGGCACTCAGATAAGTTAATTCTCTTCCCCACTATCTTCCTTCTGGATAGCTCTGGCCATTCCCACCTTCAGGTTATAATAAAATAGAAACATTGTCTTATGTTCCAACTGGAGCATAATGGACTTCTCCCTGAAGAACAAACTGATACCCTTTAGACAGTCTTATGATTGACAGTCACTTGCTTCCTATTTACATGTCTGTTTATTCAAGCTTGGGAGTCCAGAACTCTAGCAAGGAATACCAAGGACATATTTCTATCAGGCCACCTGGACTCTAAATACCTGCTAAGCATTTTCCTTGTGTGACCCACAGAATTTAAGAAGTCATTCATCTCCATTCTGGGCCACGTGGAAAAAAAATCCATTCTCTTAGTGTCACCATGAAGTTGTTCTGAAGACATATACATTCCTACCAAGTCACTGAAACCTAGCCCAGCTATGCTTTTTAAGTTTCAAAACCCATTTATCAACAAAACCACGTGAAATTGTACATATCTTCTGTGCTACAGAGGACCTCTTTGCAGTGACATCCAATATAGGAACTAGTAGGGTTACCTTCTACTCTCAGAAATCTACCTACTTGATGGAATTAATAAATTCAACTTTGACCCATTCCTTCTATCCAAAAGAATGTATTTCAACTGCTTCATTTACAAAAAAGAATTTCATATTTATACATTCTCATGCTCAGAAAGTGACTGTGTGCTATGTCTCTTAAGCTCTAGAGGTTATGGACTGACTCTTCTGGATATGACACACAACTCAGCTGATGTACTCCACTACTACCCCATCCATAGAAAAATTCCCAAGCCTGGATCTTTCCGACTAGTTTTATTAAACTTGGTCCTGGTCCAAGAATAGCAGCTATCTTTTTCTACTTTAATATTTTAAAATAAGGAATTTAAATTCCACAGTCTTTTTTTTTTATTATTTAATATTTCCAAGTTGACGTTAATGAGATTTTGATTTTATGATAAAGATACAGAATGGATCTGGTAAAAGAGATGAATACAATGTGTTATTTTCAGATAGTTCTGCAATATTTTGTACCTTATAAAATCAATTTCATTATATAATCACATTTTCATACACAGAGATCAATAAAATGATCTCTTCACTTGCTAGTCAAGTATAAAACCAATGTATTAAAAAAGGTGTAACCAAGTGAAAGGAAGTGGTTGAGTTATTGAAAATAAGTTGGCAGGTTGAAATGGTCACAACAAGGTAATTAAAATAATGAGTCAAAAATATTTAGTTCCCATTGCTGATTATATAACTAATCAGCTACAGATCCCTATTTAACCTTTTATAAGCAGTAAGTATTCTAATTAAGGAAACACTGAAAGTTGCATATTAGTCTTCTTAAGAAGGAGGTACAATAATGCTTTGTTATTGAAATGGAAATCTGATTTTACAATTCAAAGTTAAAAAAAATTAATGATCCTTTAGATATCCAACCCATAGTGTGACCTCTTCTTTGTCCTTTTTAGCTATCACGGGTTTTTTATTGTTTTTTCAAGCTTCACAAATATGTTTTAATGGAAAAATATGGATATGCAATTAAATAGTAGAAGTAGATACCAGAGAGCTGGTAATTTTTAAATATAAAATCAACTTAAAAAGTAAATAACTTTTTTCAATTGTTCATAAAACACCCAGGTTAGTTTCAGACAATTCATTTAGCACTGCAAGCTAAAGCATACGAAAACATTGCCTTAAAGATAAACAGTGCAATAAATAAATAAAGATAAACAGTGCATTTATTAATGATTGAAGAGAAATTAGAAAACTTTAAAAACATAAGAATTCTATTTTTAAAATAGTAGAATATGCATAAAAGTTATTCTGATATTCATTAAATTTACTAAGCACTTCCATATACTGATTTTTTTTTTAAAGATTTTATTTATTTATTTATTTGAGAGAGAGAGAGGAAGCATGAGAGGGAGAGGTCAGATGGAGAAGCAGACTCCTCACTGAGGGGGGAGCCCGATGCGGGACTCGATCCAGGGACTTCAGGATCATGACCCGAGCTGAAGGCAGTCGCCCAACAACTGAGCCACCCAGGCGCCCCCCATATACTGATTTTTGTAAAAGAAATTCTAAATGGCACCTTAAGGACAGAAATGCACCATGATGGAAAAAAAAAACAAGAAATTAGAATAAATGTTGACAGTTTAGACCAACTTAGTAGGAGATGGGGAGAATGTCTTATTAGAATAAATAAGTGTGTGTATGTATAAGACTTCCAAAACTAAAACAGCTACATTCTATTCTAACATTGGAAAGATAATAATTTATTGATAGTGTTTCAAGTTCTATGGTAAAATTTTATATGCATTATCTCTGACCCTTATGATAACTCTGCAGGTTAGCATTATTACCTCATTTTACAGATAAATAAATTAAGGCTCATTGATGCTTGTTAATCCTGCCCAGTGCTAGGGAGCAATGGAACAAAGATTAAAATCTATAAGTTTTGCTCCAAAGCTCAAGAAGTACAAAAAAATGGAGATATTCTGTTCAAAAGTGTACAATTTAATTTCACAATTTTTAACTCACAAGGACAGAAAAAGTCAAATAAATATGAAAAGGAAAAGTAAGTTTTGCTGCTTAAGTATTTAAAACTTTTAACATATAGAATTCTAGATAGAAAAGTTATTTTCGGAAGAACCTTTTCCTTTTACTGTCAGATAACATAACATTTTGTAATGCAAATTCTTTCCTTTCTACATTGAAAGACTGATGACAATAGCCCATACAAGAGGATGAAAATGGGGGCTAATACTGGCACTAGGAAATTGCAGCAGACAAACAAAACCCTTCAGGTCATCATGGCAAGTCTAACAGCACTGAGAACGTTCACACAATTTATAGTACTTTCAGTCTAAAGGGTTAGGCGTATTTCAATTGTAGAAATATAAAGCATAGTTTCTTAAAAGCTAAAGAAGAAAAAGAAATTAGAAGGCAGAAGGCTTTCAGTTGAACAGCATTATTAGTTTTCTAGCATTATAAAAAATTATTACCATGAGCACCGGGTCTAATATTCCATAAAAATTACAAAGACTGGGGAAATGCAAATTGCAGATGTTCTCAAAAGTACCATTCTAGTAAGCTGAGGCAGCAGGCACTATATTATCTATTTAATCAACTCCTAAGCCATAAGAATTTGGGCTAGATGGTAAATACGTCCACTCTGTTACTAGGCATATCTTCTACTCTATAAGTTTATCCTTGTCATAAACTTATAAGGTTGAAAATGTTGACAAAGCACACATAGATAAGCATAGTTACAATTTTAGATTTAAAACCTTACAAAGAGGGGTGCCTGAGTGGCTCAGTTGGTTAAAGTATCTACCTTCCGCTCAGGTCATGATCCTGGGGTCCTAGGATAGAGCCCCATGGTCCAGCTCTCTGCTCAGTGGGGAGTGTTCTTCTCCCTCTCTCTTTCTCCCCCTGCTTGTTCTCTCTCTTCCTCTCTCTCTCAAATAAATAAATACAATCTTTTTTTAAAAGTAGATAAAAAAAGTAAATAAAATCTTACAAAGAAATGTAAATGTCCCTTTAGGCCATGTCTCATGGGCATTTTACAAGGTACAAAATGCAAATCGCAAGCAAACAAAACCAAAACGGTTTGATCAATACAACATTAAAATTACACATTTAATCACACCAATCAGAAAGCTATTAAGTAAAAGCTACCAATTTCCTACTCTCCAGAGAGTGTTAAGAGAGTGTTAAGATGCTTGAAACAGCTTCTTTGGTCAAACCTGTAGTAAGTAGGAAAAACTGTCAATGCTAAAAAAGTATCCAGAAAAAAAAAACCATTGATGAATTGAATGGTGTCCAGAAACTACACAAAGCAAACCCACAGAGTCAAATACCTTTTTTAAATTTATAAGTATCTTCATTAATATTTTTTAAAAATTGAGTCACATTTGATTCACTTATATATTTACCACAGAAATATTTACTTAACTTCATTATAATGAATCTATGTAGTGTCATCTATGTAATGTCCTAGTTAGGAATATGTAACTGGTATTTAAAAATTCACTGATCTTGTATATCAGCTAAAATAATGGAAAGCCACCCTGTGTAAGCAGGTGGCATTCAAGGCACACTTCAGGAGACTCCAGGGTAAAAGCTGACAGTAAGAGCGCAATGAAGATTAGTATACTTTTGGCCCAAGAGACGTAGAGGCAAGATACTCCAAGTGGAGATGGTCAGCTCACATAGCACACCTGCGCTTCTGTTTTATTTATGGTAAGGGCATGTTTCACAGGTACTCTGCCAAGCAGTGTACCAGGCACTTTACAAACATCAAGCTTTGGATTCTCATAATGACCCTAAGAGGTGAGATTATTTCCATTTTATAGATGACATAGCAAAGGCCCAGAGAGGTTCCGTAACTTGCCCAAGTTACGAAGTGGTGGAACCTGGATTTGGACCCAGAGTCCACACCCCTAAACTAAGATATACTACCTCGCTTAGAAGGGCTCAAACCCACCCCAAAGATTTGACTGGCATTCTTGCATTCTATTTCTCTTACTCATTCCCTTTTGTGATACAGGTATAACTGTTATTTCCTGCAACAAACATTCACAGAGGCTCCTGGGAAACAACAGGAAGCAAAAGCAGACATAGTTTCTGTTCTCACGCAGGTTGCAGTCTGGTAGAGAGGACAGGCATTTTGCATAATTACACAAATGAGTATACAATTGCTAATTATGATAAGTGTTATGAGAAAACGGTTCTCTCAAACCATGTGACAAGAACCCTGACCTGGCCTATGCAGTCACAGAAGTTTTCCTTGAAAAGTTTCCCTAAGCAGGAGCTGTAAATACATTGTCATTTACTAGCCAAGGAAGTGGGAGAACAGTCTCCCTCATTTCCATGCAGTTGTGGTCAGTCTTGTTCATTGACGTGAGGATGAGAGGACAGATTGGTCTAATTCATATCTCAGGGGCTTTCAAATACTGCCTGGCTTGTGGGGTCCATAAAAGCATGATGAGATCACAGGATCAAACAACTGAAGGCAAACACAGCTCAGATGGGAGGAGGGGAGTAAAAGGTAGCATTTCCAGATCTCCTTGTTTCTGCCTTTCCTGATAAAGCTTTCTCTCATCTCTAGCCTTTGGGCTGGTCTTCTCTAGAAAGGCCACTTTCTAAACATTCTTGAAACGTGAAGGCCAACAGAGTCAACAAAGAAGTAAAGTTTGAAAAATTAGGAATAGAGCAGAAAGGCTACTCTCTGCCTTTTGCATGCCTCACTCCTATTAATATCTTTCCCCCATAGTGTTGATTCTGTTTTTTAATAACAGCAAAACACTACTGACTCACATTCACCATATGGTCCACTTGGACTCTCAGGTCTCTTCCGCTGTACTTGTGCCTGCCTAGCTAGTCTTTTCTTACCATTATCTGTGCAATTATCTGGATGTTTGCATGCCTAAGAGAAACTTGGATTTATCCTTATTGATCTGGATTTGGATGTGAGCAGACCGCTTCTCCAAGTTATTCCATTCTCAAGCATTCTGCCCTCGTTCCAGTCCTCATAAAGCCTCACAAGACTTACTGAGAGAGCCTCCTAATTGATTTCTCTGCCACCACCTTTCCCAGTTATGATCCTCTCTTTGCAGTCATCACGTCACGCTTCGGACATTAGAGCACATTAATTAGACAGCTTCCCCTTGCATAGAAATGAAGCCCAAATCCCTTAGATTAGCATTCAAAAGCCTCTGTAATCTGCCCCCAACCTTTTCTCCCAGTGCATTCTGACCCTGTGTGATCTGAGGACCAACCACACCAGACTCAGTCCTCCCCATGACATTTTCTGAGCTTCCTTAGTTCTGCTCCCCTCTGCTTCCGAATGCCACCTGGCTGCTGTGTCTACTCTCAAAATCTTCTCAGCAACAAGGCCATAATCTGCATTTTTCCCACTTGCCCCATTCAACAGATCTTTCCATCGACTGTGGTTCCTCAGTATTCCTGAGCACTATTCTCATCCGGAAGATCTCCAACAGTCCTAATGACAGCTCAATACCATGGCTGGAACAGCCAAGACAGTCTGCTCAAGTTCTCAACAACAGCAATAACAGTGGCGGATTAGGAACAAATAATAGTTTTGGACTTTAGAAGTGCAGTGAGCGTACAGTTCTCAAAAGTACCTCTTTTTGAGACACTGAGATTAAAAGCATACTCTGGCAAGGTTTTTTGTTTTTTTTTTTTTTTCAAATAATCTTTTTCAATTGTTACAAAATTATCGCTGTAGCATCATCCTTGCAGAAGCTTATTGGTCCACAATTCTTAGAGCATAAAATTTGAAAAAAACCTTTTTTTTTAATTTGTATTGTCTCTTACTTGATTTTTTTACAATTTATCTTGCTATCTTAAAGCCTGTTTTTGAGACCCTGACTTTATACCTATATATTGACTAAATGGAGTTGAAATAGCAATTGTCTATCTTGGCATAAACATGGTCGCTCATTTTTTTCTACCGAAAGGTGAATCAATAATTATTATATTGTCTTATTGAAGGAAGTGGAACTACACTACACATATGAAAACGATCTGAGATTTTTAATTTGGAGTAGAAAATTATAAAACCTTATTATCCAAAACCTCACTGGTATCAAAGTCAGTTGTATGCCTAACCTTCCCTTGAGAAGAAAAGAGATGCACAGTGGGAAATTCAATAAATGAGTATTGAAAAAGAATTATTATGTTCCTTTAGGATGTCAAGGTAACTGGCATGGCATTTACGATAGAAAAGTGAAAGGGGTTCTGATGGTTCCAAAGTTCTTTTTCATGTGGTGAGGACAACAAATAAACTTTGCTATAGGAAGAGCCCTTGAATTTGAGCAGAAATGAAGTCTGGTTACCAAAACTGATTTGGTTCCTAAGGGACAAATACCTTAGTTGCCTTGCCAGGAAGCCAGGCCTTTTCTACTTAAGTTGGGTTTCCGAAGGTCAGATATGTGATTCCTCTTACCATGATGGAAAATATAGAAATATATATATATATACATATATATATATACACATATATATATATCCCAAACATAGATGTGGGCACCATAGGAGCAAAGGGATAAAAGGATCAAATGTGATGTAAGGGTATGAGGAAGAGCATGAAGTGACAGAAAGGCAGGAAGACAGCATAGGCAGAGCCTTCTAAGAGAAGAGATGGCAAAATCCCAGAATAGAAATCTGGAGAAAAGCACTGAGAAACAAAATAGGCTTTTACATTTTTGGTTCAAGGGATTGTTAATTTCTAAAAACGGTGGACATTTCATGACAAGGCAGATTGGTGGATCAAGCAGGTCAAATCATTCAGCTAAGGAGTTATTTTTTCAATTCACCAACAGAACTACTTTCAGTTGGTTTATTTTTAGCCCTCCACATGCACATAAAAAGGGCAGGGACACTGCAGGGAAGAATGGCCAATTCAACTAGCAATGACAAAGTGAGGTGAGCAACATAAGAATCCCTGGTGAAGAACAAAGACAGATACGAATATCAAGAGACACAGATGTAGCTACCACTAAAATCAGTGGGGCCAACGGGAGTAGGAGGGGATTAGCTGTGAATGTGTGCATAGGTTCATACATGTTCCTTAGAGACACCCAGGTGCAAATGTTCATTTAATCACTCAGAAAAGTCCTGCTATAATTTTTGTCCATATTGAACAATATTATTAGTTAAAAATATCTTGTTACAATTTTGAAATTTAAAAATGGCAAAACAATACCAGAAGTATCTGACTTCTCTTTGGACCTTACCATTTCGTTATGAGGCTGTCTATCAGCTCGGACGGCCTCTAGAGGAATGTGATTGATTGAATCTGCCCACACTTTCCCTACCAATCTAGATAGTGACAAACCATAGAGTCTGCACTTTAATAGGGATGAATATATAATCAAAATCAACAGAACACAGATAGTGCTCTCACCTGATTAACTCCACTACTCAGCTCTTGACAAATTAAATTTAAAAAAAAAACCCAGCTGCTGAGGAAAGTGAGGCTAGAGATGTGAATACAGGTGCAGCATTCTTTTCTACCTGACTTTCAGCAACTTCTCTTCCCCTTTCAGCCCACACTGTTCTGGGCTCTAACCTTTGGCCGATCATTCCAGGTGTGGCCTCTCTGAAAATCATCTGTCTGCATTACCTCTCCTCAAGAAGCTTGAGTATCAACTAGTTAACATGATAAATGCCTAAATCTAATGAGAGCTGTTCACTTATGTATCCTTTGAGACATTCCAATATTAGTGATATTTTATGAAAAGACAGGTCCAATCGTGATAATTGGGCGCACACTTTCTCCAGCTCTTCAACAGAGCTGACAATGTGCAGCCAAAAAGGAGGCAGGAAGCAACAGAAAATAATCTTAATCAACTATCCTTAATTCATTCTGGAAGTACCTTTTGAATGCCTTTTCTTTCTCTTCATATTTAATCAATCTCTCAAAATTCAAATTCTGCTAGCATTTACATATGGTAATAAATTATTGTATATTAAAAATATATATATATAATTATGTCACTGTAAAGACAAATCTAAGAATAAATGATGCAGAAAGATGCGCAATTGCCAAATGCTCAGTTTTATGTTATATTTATCACAAACTTTTCCTGAGTATAAATGTTCTTTCTTCCTGATTTATAAAAGCAAAATATGTTCATTGAAAAAAAACTTACCCACTTTTTCCGTGAAAGAAGTATTTGGGACTGTGTGTTTACTGATGTGTAAGAGTTCATTAACTGAAATATATTAAGACTTTGTATGTTGTAGTTTTAAAAATTTTCACATGTATAGTTTACTACTTTATTTTTTCATTTTGTTATTATTTAAAAATGTATGTCATATGTAATTTGTCAATTGTTTACTTTTAAATTTCTTCCTTTTTTATGCTTACAAAGGCCTTCCCTACTCAATATCAAATTAAATTAATTGGTTATAATGAATGACACTAAAAATCCAGAAATTTTTTAAAAAGTAACCAAAACTTGATATTTTTTTAAAAGAGGAGCCAGTAGTGACACAAGGGGAAAGCTTAAAACATAACTGAGTAGTTACTGGGGAACCATGTACAATATCATATTTGAGAAATTAGAGAAAACAAGCACAATTTCAAAAATGAAAAGGAGTGGCTCAGAATGAAAAACCCTACTAGCACTAAAATAAATACATCTGTGTCTAGATGGTCAGGGGTTAAGGGTAGCAAAGGCTATATTTTTTTATAATAAACTAATAAATCACTTTTTATAATAAATGAATTTCATCTACATCAGCTTGTAGAAAAGAAAAGACTCTTTACAAATTTCTATTTCATGACAAACTGAATAGAAGAGCTGTTGCTAGCAAGACAACAGAGAGTCTGAGTATAAACAAACACTGAAGTAAGATACATAAACTGATCCAGGAGTTATACTGAACAATACAGCCACAATCCTGAGAGCCTTCAACTTACTAGCTGTGCTCTTAGGATTTTTATGCCGATTTTTAATACAAATTTATGCACTTAAAGATATTCATTTCTAAGTGTTTATAAATGAGAATGAGAAACAACTTAAATGTTTAAAAATGCAATGAAATACATAGCTATTAAGTGATAATTATAAAATGTCTAAAACAACTGAAAATTAACTGAATTTTTTAACAACTGAAACATTTTTTTGAATACGGATTTTTTTTTCAGGATTTTATTTTATTCATTTGAGAGAGATAGAGTTTTCCACCAAATGAATACAGGATGTCTGGATATATATTTAAAAGTGGTTCAACCGTATTGGGTTGTTTGCTTTTGGGGGTATTTGCCTGCTTAATGACAGAAACTCTCAAACTATAAAACAACGACAAAAATATCATTCCCCAAGCTGACTTCAGTCTACAGAACTCGCTCAGTGAAGCATTAGTCAGGACAGTATCCCATGGAAGCCACATTCATCGAGCTCCTCTAGATTCTCTGAAGACATTACAAACATGTGCCACTATTAAGATCTTAATGAGTTTGGGAGTCACTTTTGTTACTCACGGTCTCAATCATCATTACCAAATTGTATATTCCTTAGTATGTTCTTGTTAATGAAATGCCAAGGTTATGATCTCACTAAAATCATGTGAGACTATGCCATGCAATAACTCAGTGAGTTTTTCCTAGTTCTCAAAGAGTAACTCCCTTAACATGTTTTTCGTTATTGTAAAACTGACATTGCCAAATACCCCCACATTTACATAGCCTTCGGTTCACTTCCTGTCTTAAAAGGATTAATATATTTAAATTGCATATGTTTACTGAATAGGTTTACTGAATTACTCTTGTGCTCACTGAAGGTATACTGAATTAGTGGACATATATTGAAAGGCATACTCAGATGAAGAAAGGTTATCCTGGCTTTAAAGACATTCACAGTGAAGTGTGCAGGCTGTGTAGTGGGAGATGGAACCAGGACCACAAATCCACACCAATAACTCGCAGACAAGATAAAACATAAGCAGGGTACCAAAAAAAGGATATGGAGGTCAGGAGGAGAGTGAGAGGGGATCATCATAAGGACTCAGACACTGGTTCATTAAGAAGAACGGCGCACTAGATGGACTTAAGAGGCACAGAGACTGTCTCCTAAGCAGACAGGAGAAAATGAGTCCCCGGTGCTTGTGAAGGAGAAAAAAATGTTTATCGAAGGAACAATGTTTTAAACCTGCCAAAGCAGAGAGTTCAAACAGAGGAGCCTAAGAATACCTTTTTCGAATATGAGCTTGAGTTTGGAACAGGAGAGCTCTGAGCAGCAGGCTAAGGCATTTAGATTTAATTCGGTAGCCATAGAAGCACACCAAATGTTTTTCGGCCAAGAAAATTAACTATGAAAAACTAATCTGGTACAGGTGTGTGTCAAGATTAGGGATGTAACACTGGAGAAATGACACTCAGGAAGAGAGGCGGGGACAGGAGATTAAATTATGTGACAGGAGGACGGGACCACATTAAGCAGCAGCCTGGAGGTTTGGGGATAGTTTAAAAATCTGTCATCAGAAGCCAGCAAGAGAAAGAAGTTGAAAAAACTCATATGTCAAGAATAGTCAATGACAGCTTAAAAAAAAAACAATTACTTTACCAGAAGAATGTGGTCAGGAAAGAAATTTTTAAAGCATTGAAGCATATTCAATGAACCCATCTAGAATCATCTTCAAATTTTAATTCTATCACAGTAGTACTATTGCAAAACAAAATCATAATATATATTTGGGACAAAGGCTAGAAGGAAATAAAACATGAGTGCATTCTTTCTCATCCTCTTAAATTAACCAGAGTCAGAAAGCTCCAAAAAGCTTATCCAAGCATCTCGTGAAGTCATTCCCTTAATCCCTAGGGCAGAATTATTCCATAGGGATTTCAGTCCACCTCTATAATTTTACCTTCTGAGATGAAGCAGGTTGAGAGGGCAACATTTGTTTATACATTAACCGTGTTCATTTCAAAAGAATTGTAACAGCAATTGGTTGGCTGAGTATCTTCAAGCACACCATGACATGGTGGTAGAATTCTTTAGACTAGGGAAGTCATTTACCAAGTTCAGTGTATGTGAAAGACTTCCAGAAAGTCCTGTAGGTTTTTCAATACAGTTAGTCCTTTGGCACATTAGTATTTTAAGTATTTACTAGTATGATTTTAGTAACTCGAGTATCATTTTTAAAAGTCCAATAACATGCCTGTGTGCACACTTGTGTGTCAGTACTTACACGTCTTGCCTATCTTGAACCTTACTCTAATGTTCTTGGACACCCTGTTGTGTATTATTGCAGGCATAAAACAAATGTGAAAGGAGACTGTTTCCGTTGCTATGGAAATATCATTTAATTTCCTAATTAGTAGGTGTATAAATGCAAAACCATAACATTTGATTATTTCCCAAGTTTGGCAACCAAGTCTATTGTTCATATCTGAGGACAAACTCCTCATGTTTTCAACACTTTTGTTCAGAGTAAGAATTAAGATTTTAACCTGTCTTGCATTTTAATGCTTATAAATCGATTTGTTGTGTGCAAGAGAAATGAAAGAATGGAACAAGGAGCATAGGTAAGTCATTTATTCTTCCCCTTAAGCAAGATATATGATGATATCTGTTTACTAACAAAACCAAGTCATGGCATTAACTTTACAAAAGGATTTCTTTAAATCATAACCTTCCCTAATGATTATGATTATGACAATAAAATCAGGTTGTAATTACAAAACTGGATTTTAGAAACCCATCTGTTAATACAAAGCAAGGTATGACTGGCATCATCTTTTTTGCTCCCGAAGTTTTGTCTAATTTGGGTTTTGCAAATTTCTAAATTGCAAAAGTTAGAAATAATAGATATTATGAAGACAAAGAAAAATTTTATAAAGTGATAAAATTCTAAAACTCACTGCTTTCTACCTACTTTAGGATGCTGATTTCACCAATGAACTCCCTACCCAGGATGTTATCTGATGCTCCAGGTGCTCCATTTCAAACAATTCAAACTAAACCATCCTCTTTACTGAGAAACAATTTCTGCTAGTTGTATGGGCACTATTAGTAAAATACTTTTTTTTTTCCTTCCTGGAGACATAAGGCACACTGTTAACAACAGATAAGGCTTTTTCTGCTTTTACTGAAAGCATATTTCAGTATGCTAAACTCACAAGAGTTACTATTCAACACAGAAAGCTCCATTTTCAAAATGCTACCTATACCAATAATTGAGTAGTACAGTAAGATGAAGATTGTGGCTAAAAGGGAAATTTTGTGGGCTTAAGTATCAGGAATCAGGGTGAAGAGACACCAAATCTTACCTCCCACCAGAGCCAGCCTTCTAAGCAGATAATGCATTGGTCATGGGGTCATAATTTGACCACTTATTTGGCCACTTCCCACTGTCTCTTCTCATCACCGGGAAAGCTCCCAGGGCTCCTAAGAGCAGACTGCATGACAGTATGATACTAGGGCAATGGCCACAGAAGAGCCTCCTGGCTTTAGCCTTCACCATCTATTTGTGCCATCTCTTGCACCCTTCCTCCCACTCACTGTCAGAATCTAAAGATTTCATGGATGGAAACAACCAACAGGTGCAAGATTTGATCTTACAATCTACCTTTCAAATGTCTGTATGTTCTGGGTTAAAATCTGATCCAAGGGTTTGAAGTGACAGCAACATTACTCTCTCTGCTGTGCTTTTTTTTTTTTTTTCCACTTTGCTCATTTTCTTGACCTCCATGGAAAATACTTCGTATGACTCCTCATTTTCTTTTCCATCAAATATTTTTCATTTTTTGTCTCTTAAGCACTGGTATTTTGAGGATGCAGACCCCATACTTATACTGCTTTATGCAACCTTTCTTAGGTAAGATACCCTATTTGGAATACCAAGATGGGCGAGACATGGACATCTAGTATCATCAATTTGTTGCCTATAACAAATAATGCTGCTGTGAATATAGGTTTGCAGGGTTTTGTATGGATAAATATTTTCATTTCTCTTAGCTGTATACCTAGGAGTGGAATTACCGGGTCAGAAGGTAACTGCATTTCACTTTTTGAGGAAGTACCAAACTGTTTTTCCAAAGTGGCTGCAGCATTTCACAATCCCACCAGCAACCTGGATTCCAATTTCTTCACATCCCAGCCAACATCTGTTGGTGTCTCTTTTTGATGAAAGCCAGCCTAGAGAGTATGAATCATTACCTCACTGTGGTTTACAATTACATTTACCTAATGATTAATTATGTTCAGCATCTTTTCATGTGCTTATTTGCCATTTGTACATATTCTTTAGAGAAATAGCTATTCAAGTCCTTTGCCCATTTTTTTAGATATTTGTCATTTTATTATTGATTTGTAGTAGTTCTTTACATATTCTGGCTACTAGGTTCTTATCAGATATATGACTGTAAATATATTTTCCCACAGTGTGGGCTGTCTCTCCACTTTTTTGATTATGTCTTTTGATGCAGAAAATTTTTAATTTTTATGAAGTCTAATTTATTTATTTATTTTTCTATCATTGCTTTTGCTTTTTGGACTCATATCTAAGAAACCACCACTTGATCTAAGGTCACAAAGATTTATTTACACCAATTTTTTTCTGAGTTTTATACTTATGTCTTATATTTGGTGTATGGTGCATTTCCTTTTTGAGATTTTTTTTTATATGATGAGATAGGGATACAAATTCTTTCTTTTGTATGTAAACAGTTGTCATTCACTGGAAAGACTACTTTTCACTGAATTGAATTCTCTTGTCACCCTTGCTGAAAAATAAGTTGGCCGTAAATGTACAGGTTTATTTACAGATGGCCAATTCTATCCCATGGATCTATATGGCTTTGCTCTTGCCAGTATCACACAGTCTTGATAACTGTAGTTCTGAAGTAGATTTTGAAATTGAGAAGCATAAATCCTCCAAATTCTGTTCTTTTGTCAAACTGTGATAGGCTATTCTAGCTTTCCATTTGAATTTTAGGATCATTTGCCATTTTGGCAAAAGAGGGGAGCTGGGATTCCCAATAGTGAGTGGCATTGAATCCGCAGATTAATTTGGGGAATACTACCATGTTAACAAAAGTAACTCTTTCCATTTGTGAACATGGATGTATTTCCATTTATTTAGGTCTTCAATTTCTTTCAATGATGTTTTAGAATTTTTAATATACAAGTCTTGTATTTTACTGTTACAAGATGTTTGCACTTACTTTGAATGAATGGCAAAATACTAACAGCACAGGTTGTTTTATCATTATTAGAAATGAATCTGATCAAAGTTAACATCCTACCTGATAAAACTAATTTTTTAATTCCTTTAAGTAGGCTCCACTCTGGGATCGAACTCATAACCACGAGATAAAGACCTGAGCTGAGACTGAGAGTCAGATGCTCGACAAACTGAGCCACTAAGGCTCTCCTACCTGATCAAATTTTTTATGTCACATGTTTATGATTATGATATGAAATATTTTAAATACTCAAGAGTATTTTTTATAGATTAACTTGTTTTAGTTCAGAACAATTCAGCAACTGTAAATTAAGATGAACAATAAAACGTACTACAGCTGGATTTAAGAAGTCAGTTATTCATAACAGCAATAGCAAACAAAATTCTTTCTAAAGGCAGCCAAGCATCAAGAAAATTTCATCAGATATATAGAGCTATCTCAAATTTCTTAAGCTACTTAGAACCAAAACAGCTACATGCTGGTCACTGAAATCTTTATTCAAACTCATGAAATTAGTATTATTGTGACTCATTGTAATTCTTTCAGAAAAGACAGAACTGTTATAAAGTTTCTAAACATTTCTAAAAATTAGATTTATTGATTCAGCATTAATAAAAATATCTTACAATTCTATGAATCAGGACTTGCCACTTGCTACAAATCTCACACCCATATTCAATTAATATTTTACAAAGAACAATCCCTGTTTTCAACAGTAAATTTACATTATCTATTTATAATATCTTAGTGCAGATCATAGGATTTTAAGGTGATGGGTTCATTTGTGATAAATCAATACTGATATGTATGCATAAAGCCTAGACCAGATGAGTAATTATAATTCAAGACAATCTGCCTATTTTCTCAATATGCAGAATCGATGAAAGGTGTTCTTTCAAAATAACCGTCTTTCATAATAAAAGATCATGAAAATAAAACCAAAGTTAAGCTTCTCCTGAAGTTTGAAAAAGATCCTGTGCCAAAAATCAAATTCTGTTAAAGAACCGAAGACTTCTAAAGCTCCTCAGTGGTGCTGAACTCGCGGCTATCTTAATATTTATATATTTCTAAATGACAACGCTAAATAAGAGGAAGAGATGGTATGCAGCACAACACCTTCAGCATGAAAATGATGAAAACACAATATTTAAAGTATCAGCCAAAGAATAAACTCATTTAGATAAAATTTTAGAAGCTTACTACCATAAGCATTTTCATAAGCATGTTATCACCATCATCAGAATGCTGCTCACTCAACTCAGTCCAAGATCTAAAAAAGACATAGTTCATGCCTTTGAAGAGTCACATGCAAACAATACCACTACGAAATATTCATAAAGGCCTAGAAAAGTACTAAGTAAATATCTGGAAGTGAGCATACGAAATCCATGTATATACACTGTGATTACTCCAAAAAGAAAGGTTCACAGTCACACTCATATAACAATAATATATAAATATTACACAGAAATTTAACAATGTATTTGGATTACTATGGAAGAGAAAAGTATTGAGAATAATTTTTAAAGCAAAAAGTTGTGCTCAGATCACACTATAGTGTATTTGAAATATGAAGAATGACTCATTCATACTAAATCTAAGTTATCAGAAAGAAATATCTAAAATTAGGGACCCCTGGGTGACTGAGTCAGTTTGCATCAGACTCTTGATTTCAGCTCAGGTCATGATCTCAGGGTGGTGGGATGGAGCCACCCATGTAGCCACACATCAGGCTCCGTCTCAGCAGGGAGTCTGCTTGTGATTCTCTCTCTCCCTCTTCTCCTACTCTTGCTCTCACTCTCTCCCTCTCTTTCTCTCTCAAAAAAAATCTTTAAAAAACACCTAATATTAGAAGAAAACTAAAAGAAAAAAGGAGTATTATATGCTACTATGTTCGTGTGTGTGTGTGTAACCATAAACATCTTTACATACAAAGAGGTTACACAAATTGGTAAGAAAAACACAAGAAGAACAAGGTTTCTCAATGAATAAAGTATTTCAACAAGGTGATGGATATAAGATCAAACACAAAAATGAAAAGGAATAGTTTCTATATCAGTAATAACCTTTTCAAAAATACGAAAGAAAAACAATCCTTTTCCCAACAGTATTAGAAACTACAAGAAGATGATAATAAATGTAACATGAGAAAGACTTTCTTCTATGAAGAAAACAATTTAAGATATTGAAGGACATGAAAAAACCTTAATAAATGATACCTGCCAATGGAAAGACTATGAATGAGAAAGTTGTTACTTTCCCCTCAAATGTTCTTTTTTTTTTTTTAAAGATTTTATTTATTTATTTGAGAGAGAGAGAGAGAATGAGAGAGAGGAAGAGGTCAGATGGAGAAGCAGACTCCCCGCTGAGGAGGGAGCCCGATGTGGGACTCGACCCAGGGACTCCAGGATCATGACCTGAGCCGAAGGCAGTTGCTTAACAACTGAGCCACCCAGGCTCCCCCCCTCAAATGTTCTTATATGAAATACAATGCCAGTTAAAATCCCAAGCACATTACTTATGAAATCAGACAACCTGGCTATCCCACTTGTCTGAAGAAAAGGTCCAACAGATAAAGGAATTTGGAAAAAAAAATCATCACTTACAGGACATCACAACATACCATAAAGTATAGAAACTATAATAGTACAACGACAACAAAATCTTTATATACAGAGGACATAAATAAGTCCTATAAATTAAAATAAGATAATCTACTAGAAACACATGGGTAAAGATATGAACACAGTTATCACAGCAAAACCAAAATGTTAGGCCATTAGGCTAAAAAACAAATGAAAAAGTAATCAACCTCTCCAAAAATCAGAGAAACAATTTCATATAACAAAGATATCATTATTATCTATTCATTGGTAAACTTCTCCAAGCTTAAAGTTATCATGTATTGGTAAAAGTTTAAGGAAATATGTACCTTCCCATCTGCCAGTGGAAAGTAAAGTAGAACTACCATTTTGAAGAGCAATTAGGCATGAACTAATAAAATCTAAAATGCACACACCTCAGAACTCAAAATTATAATTATCAATTTAGCTTTAAGAAAAAATACCCTAGTACAGGTGGACAAGAAACCTATATAAGGTTTGTTTGAAATAGCAAAATAACAGGAATAAACTAAATGTTCATGAAAATATAAGGATTAAATAAACCATGGTTAAACCATGTTAAAAAATAATGTTATAGAATATAGAATAATAGGCAGCAGCTTAAAATATATATAAATATATAATACATATAAATATGTATGTAATATATAACATATATATTATATATATGTATAGATATGTTTACATGTATATACTCAAGTTACCCACTAAGCTCTATGTAAAAGTGAGGCAAAGAACACCATGTTACCATTTCAGTAAATACAAAAATGTTTACCTTGCTACATAGACACTGACCACCTATATCTTTTTTTTTTTTAAAGATTTTATTTATTTATTTGACAGAGAGAAGGGGTCACAAGTAGGCAGAGAGGCAGGCAGAGAGAGAGGGGGAAGCAGGCTCCCTGCTGAGCAGAGAGCCTGATGTGGGGCTTGATCCCAGGACCCTGAGATCATGACCTGAGCCGAAGGCACAGGCTTTAACCCACTGAGCCACCCAGGCACCCTGACAACCTATATCTTGAAGGCACTCTACTGGGGCCCCAAAGTCAATCTCCTGCCCATGACCCAACCTCTGCTGATCTGAAGGCAGATCAGCACAAAAATTTTATCTCTGTAGATAAGCAAAAACTAGAAACTTAAATTCCAAACAAAGTAATGTTACACAGGAATTAATATGGAGGACAAGTTTTTATTAGCCCAGGAAATGCTTAAATATGTTTAGTTAAAAAAATGGAACACAAAATTCTATATACATATGTTCTCAGTTATGCCTTAAAGAGACCTCTACATGATAAACTAAAGATATACTCATGATGGGGCTGAAACTAGAAATTCACCAAATGTTCACTGGACAGTTGGGCTACAATAATTTTTATTTTCGAGTTTCTTTTTCTGTTTATTTTCTAGATGTTCCTCAAGGGGCATATACTACTCCAAGTGTAAAAGACAAAACATGCTGTTTTTGAAACAATGTATCTTCTGTTATTACATTCTTGAGATACCTCTATATAGATAACGCTAAAATGTTTCCCTACTCCCAGCCTCTCCCCTTCACCCTAGTCCCACTTCTCAGCTCCTTACTGAGCAGTTATCAGCAATCCAGCTTCAGTTCTCCTGGATGTGACCTCACCTCTCCCACTGCTGTGCTCATTTGTCCCATCTTCCGGCTGGCTCAGCCCTGTCCCAGTTCCCAGACCAGCACAGGACTGAATTAAAAAGTACTAATACAAAGTCCCCCTCCACCATCTCTCTCCCATCCATTACTAGAACCATGGTTCTGATTCTGAGTCTACCTGGACTTCTGGCCCATGCCCCTGTGGAGTCCTTACCACACTGTACTACACACTCTATCATATTCTTTCTGGTATTAAACTGTTCAGGTACTTTTCACCCCAGCCAGATTGTCAACTGGTAAGGTCAAGTACTCTATCATACTTCCATAGAGCCAGGGCTATGTCTCCCCAAACAGTAAGAAAGTATTTGATGAATGGCTGCTACATTTGTTTAACCAGACATCTGTAGGATTTGTTTAAAGGTAGGGGGAGTTCAGCTAGAATTCAAACAGCTAGAATTTATTAAGCTACTGTGGGCCCAGGGTTGTAATGGGAATATTAGAACAAAATGAAGGTATGGCTTCTATTCTTGACACAGAATCTAAAGTGGTTGACAACACCAAAAAAAAAAAAGAAAGAATAATTACTGTTTTAGCTTCTGCCTTAACAAGCAAAACATGAAAATCTTCTTGCCTGAGGTCCTGATTTCACAGATGGGCAAACTGCAATCGAGTTTGCCTGCCTGGATTCCAGACTACTGCCAGCACTGACTTTCGCCTCCTGTCCCCACTCCATGGTCCCCAGTGTGCCTGGCACTGCTCGTCACTATTTGTATGCTTGCCCACTTTGGATTATTCCCCTGGATCTAGATTCTTTCTTTCTCCAATTCATGCTATACATCAGGATCTAAATTTCTTCCTCCCTTTTTCTCCTGGGGTATCCTTTGTCACCTGTTTTTGCACACATCCCCACAGTAATAAACTATGACTATAATCCTAGACTTCCTCTTCAATCTTTTTTCCATAAGACTGAGAATATCATGGCAGGTCTCTAATCAAATTATAACTACATTGCCACTTACTTATCCAACATTCATTTCCCCCTTCCTTTTCCTTAACAGAACTGCCATTCAGCTCATCTGTCCCCTTCCTTTCCTACACACAAGCATGCACTTTACGGAAAGCTGACCTCATCCCCAGCCAGGAGATCCTCATTAGCCTAAACTCTCAGGCAGGCCATTCCCTTTCCCCTTGCTGTTGAATGGATTGGGGATGACCATGTGATCCAGCACTGGCCAGTGAGATAAGAGATTAAGGGAGGGCTTTTGGCAAAGGTTTCATTTTTCTGGAAGAGACACTCCTGCTACATGACGGTGGGCTTAGAACTGTGGCAGCCATCATGTATGTCCCTGGCTGACAGTGAGGTCTAGACACAGGGGGGGTCAGAGACAAGGGAAGAGGGAAAATCAAGCCTAGGTCTGACATCTGGCCCTTACCATCCTTTGGATTTCTTATTACTTTCGCAAATCTTTTTGAATGTATTCCCTTCTTCTGCTGCCAGGCTGCTTAGAGCAAACAGCACATCTTCAAAAAATATTTTAAAGAGTAATTTTAAAGAGTAACTTTAAAATGCGAATTTGATGGGTATTTCGGTTGTTTTTAGTCTGAAGCTATTATGAACAAAGCTGCCATTAATTTTCACATAAAAGTCTTTCTACATATGTTTTCATTTCACCTGGGAGTGGAATTCCGGGACTGGATGGTAAGAGTATTTTTAACATTAAGAGAAACTGCCAAACTGTTTCCCCAAATGTTGCATTCCCACCAGCGACGTCTGAGAACTTCAGCTGCTTCACACCCTCTCCAAAACTTGATATTGTCAGTCTTTTTAAATTTAGCCAGTCTAGTGTTTGTACAGTGGTATCATATTGTGCTTCTTAAGTTTCATTATTTGGGCAAATAATGGAATGAAATACCTTTTCACGTCTTCATTGGCCACTGTATATTTTCTTTAGTGAAATGTATCTTTTAAGTATTTTGTCCTTCTTTTAGCTGATAGTTTGTTTTCTTCCTGAGATGCAAGAGTCCTATATACAGTTAGGACAATTAGTTCTTTGTCCAATTTATAGAGATAGAAATAGAGATATACATACCTAGCAAATCTTGTGTTCTTAAAGAAAAGCTTTTTTTTAATTTTGATAAAGTCTAGTTTATCTTTTTTTTTTACAGTTAGTGCTTTTTGAGTCCTATCTAAGACATCATTGCCTAACCCCAAATCACAGAAATTTACTCCTATATTTTCTTCTTAAAGTTTATATACTCAAAACCACAAAACCATAGACAAGTATAAAAGACATTATGCTCAATGAGAGGAGACAAAAATGAGTACACATTCTATGATTCAATCTAAAGCCATTTCTAGACCAGGCTAATCAACAGGAAAATAAAGCAGATCAAGCAGAAGGGAAATTTTTAGTGCAATGGAAATAGTCTAGATCTTGATGGCAGTGGTGGTTACACAGGTATATTTGTCAACACATAACAGTACTTAAAATGGATCCATTTTGGAACAGAATGGACTCCAGAAATAAACACATGCTTATATGGTCAATTAATATTCCACAAAGGAAGCAAAAATATACAATGGGGAAAAGACAGTCTTTTCAATAAATGGATAACCACATGCAAAAAAAGAAACTCAATGATTTTTGTATACCATATACAAATATAAACTCAAAATGGATTAAAGACTTAAATGTATGACCGGAAACCATAAAACTCCTAGAAGAAAACATAGGCAGTAAGCTCTCAGACATTAGTCTGAGCATTATTTTTAGATCTATCTCCTTAGACGAGGGCAACAAAAATAAATATAAACAAATGGGACTTCATCAAACTAAGAATCTTTTGCAAAGCACAGAAAACCATCAAAAAGAGAGAGAGAGAGAGAGAGAGAGAAAGACTACTCAGAAGATATTTACAAATGATATAACCAGTAAGGTATTAATATCCAAAATATGTAAGAAATACACAATTCAGTATCAAACAAACAATCCAATTAAAAAAATGGGCAGAGGACCTGAAAAGACATTTCTTCTCCAAAGAAGACATACAGATGGCCAATAGACACATGAAAAGATGTGTCTTTTCACTAAGATCACTAATCATAAGGGAAATGCAAATCAAAAACACAATGAGATATTACCTCATACGCGTCAGAATGACTGTTGTCAAAAAGACAAACAATAACTATTGTTGGCAAGAATGTGGAGAAAAGGCAACTCTTAGGTGCTGTGTTGAGAATGTAAAATGGCACAGCTGCTATGGAAACAGTATAGAGGTTCCTCAAAAAATTAAAAGTAGAACTAGCAGGTGATCCAGCAATTACACTTCTGGGTATCATTCAAAAAAACTGAAAACACCAATCCGAAAAGATATGTGGACCCCTGTGTTCACTAGAACATTATTTATAATAGAGAAGGTACAGAAGCAACTTAAGTGTCCATCAAGAAATGAATGGATAGAGGTGCCTGGGTGGCTCAGTTGATTAACGACTGCCTTTGGCTCAGGTCATGATCCTGGAGTCCTGGGATGGAGTCCCGCATCGGGCTCCGTGCTCGGCGGGCAGCTAGCTTCTCCCTCTAACCTTTCCCCTCTCATGCACTCTCTCTCTCAAATAAATAAAAATTTTTAAAAAACTCTTTAAAAAAAAGAGATGAATGGATAAAGTAGATGTGGCACACATGTGCACACACACACACGCACGTGCACACATGCACATGCATGCACATGCGTGCTTGCAGACACACAGAGGAATATTACTCAGTCATAATAAAAGAATGAAGTTCTGCCACTTGTGACAACATGGATGGACCCAGAGGGAATTATACCAGGTGAAATAAATCAGACAAGGAAGACAAATACCATATGGTTCCACTTATATGTAGAATATATAAAACAAAACAAAAAATAAACAAAACAAAACAGAGGGGCACCTGGGTGGCTCAGTGGGTTAAAGCCTCTGCCTTTGGCTCAGGTCATGATCTCAGGGTCCTGGGATTGAGCCCCACATCGGGCTCTCTGCTCAGCAGGGAGCCTGTTTCCCCCTCTCTCTCTGCCTGCCTCTCTGCCTACATGTGATCTCTCTCTTTCTCTGTCAAATAAATAAATGAAATCTTTAAAAACTAAAAAACAAAAAACAGAAACAGACTCTTAAATATGGAGAACAATCTGGTGGTTGCCAGAGGTGAGGGGATGGGCAAAATAGGGAAACGGGATTAAAAGGTACTAAGTTACAGTTATAAAGCAAATAAAACAGAGAGCTACAATGTAAAAAATATGGAATATATATGTAGTAACTTTGCTTGGTGACAGAGAGTACCTAGATTTGACAGGGTTATCACTTTGTAATGTATATAAATGTTGAATCACTATACTGTACACCTGAAACTAATATATGTGTTACACTTTAATAAAAGAAAAAAATGGATATACTCTATTATATATAAAATATACCTCAATAAATTTGATTTTAAAAATTGTAATGGGAGTTTGGTAGAAATACTGGCAACCACTTTGTCCTATGGGATAGGATTTAGGGGATAAGCAAAACTTTGCTGTGCTTAAGGCACAGATACTAACCTTGGAGCATATATAATTTCTTAAATAAATATCACCTTATTCTAAGTTCATTAATGCCATAGAGTCTTTCAATGACAGTGCCATTACTCAAACAAGTCAGATTAGTCCCTGAATGGAGTTAGCAACTGACATGTACCTTTAGTCCAGGAAAGATTTTTAAAAGGGAGAGAGGGGCACCTGGGTGGCATGGTTGGTTAAGCACCTGACACTCAGTTTTAGCTCAGGTCAGGCTCAGGTCATGACCTCAGGGTCATGAGACTGAGCCTTCTGTGGAGCTCTGTGGTTAGCGTGGAGTCGGCTTGAGATTTTCTATCCCTCTCCCTCTGCCCCTCCTGCTCATGCTTCCCCACTCTCTCTCTAAAATAAATCAATCTTTAAGAAACTAAAAAAGAGAGAGAGGGAAGGATGGAAAGGTAAGAAAGGGAAATGTGCCATAGTTCTCTCTTGGCCCAGAGACTCTGTGAAGCTAAATTTGCAATTTTCTCAGGAAAGGGAAAGCATATGCCACCGAAGATGAAGGTTTTTCTCATATAGCAGCAGTTTATGATTCAAAAGAAAAAAACAAATGGGACACAGTGAGAAATAAATCATTATGCTTTGAAATTTTAAGGGAAATTCACAAGTAGTATTATAGAATTTTATAGCTAGAAAACACTCTATGTATCATATAGTCCAAACCATTTAAAATACAGATTAAATAAATAAGCCTTGGAGAGTGTGAGGCTTGTTTAGTCATATTAACTAGTTAGTTAGTTGAAAACCTCAAGGAAGAACTGAGGTGTCCCAATTCCAGATTCAGTGCTTTTATAAAACTACAATCTCTAGGGGTGCCTGGGTGGCTCAGTGGGTTAAAGCCTCTGCCTTCAGCTCAAGTCATGATCTCAGGGTCCTGGGATCGAGCCCTGCATAGGGCTCTCTGCTTAGCAGGGAATCTGCTTCCTCCTCTCTCTCTGCCTGCCTCTCTGCCTCCTTGTGATCTCTCTCTGTCAAATAAATAAATAAAATCTTTAAAAAAAAAACACAAAAAAACAAAAAAACTACAATCTCTAGCCCAATGCTCTGCACAGAGGAGATATTTAGAAAAACAAAAAACTGGTTGAATAAATTCATGCTAGGTAATAGGACAAAAAATACAAAGAAAGCGTAAGTGCATATAGGGATAAATTTAGATGCAAACATTATCCACAACAAGTTCTGTATATACTTCTTTATGTTATTTCTGCATGTTATGGGGTGGGGGTGGGGGGGCAGGAAAGCACATTTTATGGAATTACTCTGGCGTGTATCAAGGCCTAAAGAAAGAAAATGAAGACAAGTGGTAAACACTCGAGAATTATGGGAACCCCTTTCCCAGAAATAACTGAAGACAATTAGCTCTTTCTGAGACAGTTAAGGAGCATTTCTACCCTTTTACTGAAAGATGTATTTATGATATTTAACAACAGCTTTCAGGTCTTTGAATTTAAGATAAATTTGTGAAAATGGATTCACACAGAACTTTTGTCTAATCACAATTAAAATCAGATGAGAATATCAACTCCTTTAGTCATTCAGGGAGTCACTATGGTTTCTGGTTATGTTGTGGGGAAGGGACATATTTCTATCAGGAATTCATGACTTTGGCTGTGAAACATCAAAGTCCTATAAAAAAAAGATCTTGGATTTACTGCAGATATGTAATGAATGAAAAACATAAGCCCAGTTTGGACAACGTTAACATATTGGAAGTGTTCTATTAATTTTCGGTTATGATCTATAGTCTTTAGAACCTTACAAAATTATTTATTTTACCTCAACGCTGGTGGCATGTCAATTATCTTAAGGTAGGAATGTTGAAGCAAGCTGGTTATTACCTGATTTGGGTCCTGATGTGGATCTAGCTCCCACAGGAGCTATATTATTTGGTTCCCCCCAAAAAAGGCAAATAAACAAAATAGCAAGATCCTAAAAAATAACAAAACAATGGAAAAGCAATCTGATTTTATATATATGTTTTTCTATCTATGATCTAGTTTTAAAGAATATTAACTGAAATGGATGTAGGTGTGTATAATTCTAAACAAATAAAACATGGATTTAATTAGCATGACAAAAAATACAGAAAATCCCTAATTGAACAAAAACTATTAATTTTTCAGGTCAACAGATGAAACAAAATTAATTCATTTTATCTCATCTTTATTCCACTTCTCCATTCGGTCACCACTTTAACTTACAGGGGAAGACAATTACTTATTTCACTCCTGTTAATGCACGCTGTCTTCACAACTGAAAAATTACAGTCTAAGAGTCATATACACAGATACAGCCTTGAAATAAAAAAGAACAAAAGCCTTACAAAATTAAGCTTTATAAAATCAGACTATCACTTTGTGTTTTTTAATAATGTGTTACAGGCAATAACCTCAAAGAGTTGTAGAATGCATATTTGCGATTGAGTTAGAATTTATCTCCAAGGTAAAAATTCACTTATGAGGAAAATAAAAATGTCTAAAAGTAAAGTCTGTCAAAAATCACTTGTGCTTTAATATGGAACTGACTAGAAGTAATACATTTGAAAATGGTTTTTTTTAGGTCTGCTGAATCTTTAAAACATCAAAATATTGAGAAAAGAACCTTAAAATAGAAAATAAAAATGTGGGGCACCTAGGTGGCTCAGTGGGTTAAAGCCTCTGCCTTCGGCTCAGGTCATGATCTCAGGGTCCTGGGATGGAGCTCCACATTGGGTTCTCTGCTCAGCGGGGAGCCTGCTTCCCCCAATCTCTCTGCCTGCCTCTCTGCCTACTTGTGATCTCTCTCTGTCAAATAAATAAATAAAATCTCTAAAAAAAAAGAAAAGAAAAACACTACAGTCTCTGGTCTGTTAAATTGCTAGCTTTTGAAAATACATTTATGTTTATAACTATGTATCAAAAAATAATATTCATGAGAAAATTTTCTGTATTATTAAAACTACGAAAAAAATAAATGTAAGAACAGCATTTTACTATTTTGGATAAAACAATCAAATTGTGTCAATCTATTATAAGTGGATTCAACATGAGCACTATAAATACTAACACTTTTAACTTGCAGGTAAAATTTTCTGAAAATCTTTCTTCTGACAAAAATAACACAATTTGGGGCACCTGGGTGGCAGTGGGTTAAAGCCTCTGCCTTTGGCTCAGGTCGTGATCTCAGGGTCCTGGGATCCTGAGTGGGCTCTCTGCTCAGCAGGGAGACTACTTCCCCCTCTCTCTCTGTCTGCCTCTCTGCCTACTTGTGATCTCTCTCTCTGCCAAATAAATAAATAAATAAAATCTTTTTAAAAAACACAGTTCATATCACTTATGCTGTTGGATAGTTGTTTCATGGATATATATTTCAAAATAATTAATGAACACCAACCAAAACTAAAAGTGTACCATCACACATAGCCAGAAAGCCACTGGCACCCCATCCCATGCAGATATTTGACTTGCTCGGTGCACATTCCCAAACAGATCCTCTGCTGTCATCACAGCTTTGTCCATCCCAGGAAAATACTTGAAATAGCATAATCCATACAGAACCATTAATAATCTTGAACACCAAAAAAAGGGAAGGTAATGTCATTAGGAAGAGTCAACAATGAAATAAAAATAAAGTTCCTAGGGGTGCCTGGGTGGCTCAGGGGGTTAAAGCCTCTGCCTTCGGCTCAGGTCATGATCTCAGGGTCCTGGGATCGAGCCCCCTATCGGGCTCTCTACTCAGCGGGGAGCATGCTTCCCCCAATTTCTCTGCCTGTCTTTCTGCCTACTTGTGATCTCTCTCTGTCAAATAAATAAATAAAATCTTTAAAAAAAAATAAAGTTCCTAGAGATACAATTACCGTAAAATTACTGGCTTCATATGTGTCAAAGTAAAATAATCCTGGAAATTAATCTCCAAGATAGAGTCCTGGAATAGTCCCAGGTTAAGGCAAAACAAGAGAGAGTTGTGATCATCATACTATTGAGCCTTCGTTATTTAGAAAGGTCAATTTTACCCTCTCCCTTGAAATTTAGAGAAAAGAGACTTAAAAAAAAGTCTGCGTTCTCACTGTGACCTGGACCTTGGATTCTGTGCCTTAAGATCCAGCTTTGGGTGAGAACTAATACAAACCCCCTGGGTGGCTGAACATTCTATAATAAAATAGATCCTACACTACAACAAATTTGTCTCATCTCCAGGGATAGTGGAATCATACTGACTATATATGTTTAATACCTTTTAATATCCTCACCTGTATGCCAAATATTCTCGTAAAGAGTCTTTCCAAATACTCCTTGCTGCTGCTTCTCTCTCTGCTTTTTTTTCCAGCTGTGGTACCCACACTGCATGAAATCCTCAGGAGTATCTGTCCAAGCTCCAGAGATACTCCTGAATATAATCTTTCCCGGCCATATAAACATCTGTCCTATTTGGAATTACTCTAACACTTGCTTGCTCTTCACTTCTTTCTAGTATACAATCATATGTTGTCTTGGATTGTTTTAAAACCATTTCTCCAAATTGCAATAATGTTTACCCAATACATGCATTGTTTGTACCAAGTACTGTGCTTAACACCTTTAACCCTTGAAGCAATCCCATGAATCAGAGTCTACCAAAATTTGCATTTTGTAGATAAGAAAAAGAATTAAGTAGTAAGCAAGGGTACAGCACTCTCTACTACTTAAGTAAAGCATGCACTCAAATCTAAAGCTCTCCCAAGATCTTGTTTGACATTGTGAAATATGACCTCATGCAAATGCCTGTTCTCCTCAACTAGCCTGTAAGCTAAGGTCAAAGAGAGTGGTGTCTTTTACTCCCTTCCAATACCTCCAGCCAGAGCATAGGGTTGGGTAGGTTTTAAGAGTGAGTGAGGGAGTGAGGGAGGCACAGAGAATGTATCCAGAATATTTCCTACGGCGTCCACTAAATGTTCTGTTGGGTCTTTATCTGTACCACACATTCTTAAAGGTCCAGTCAACTAAAGGCAGAAGCTTCCAGAAATGAAATTCCTCAAAGGAAATTGATCTTTATCTGTAAACTGGATTATGGTCAGAGTAGCAGGCTGCTTTTTAAAGATACTAGTTCCTCTTCTATTTTATATTTTATTAATTATACTCTTTCTCAAAATCTTACTGTAAACAGATCTCATTTTACCTTCTATTCTTTAATAAACTTGCGCATTTTGTTTTCACTGAGTGGACAAATGTTTACAAAGGAGACAAATAAAAGTAAGCACATTATTTAAAAGTGAGATATACACCCACATCACTCTGTGTAGCAAAACTGCAAGAAAGAGCAGGACTGACTGAGGGGCAGCCTCCTCCGCATACTAGCAACTATGTAGCCCCACCAAGAAAGAGCAGTAGAGATGTTGGAAGGGGGAAAAGTCATTTAAGAGTAAATTAGAATAAAATTAATTTTTTTTCAAATACAATTACTACCAGCTTTCAACCAGCTTTGTGGCCTTCCAGGAAAAGGAACAACAACAAAACAAAAACACCCCCATCCACAATTGTGTTCACTTAAGTAACGTAACCACTCAAATACAGACAGCATTGACTGTGATTATGCATCAGGATGTTGCTAACACTGATAATTCAACCAAGCTTCTGCCACATGTCTTAAGAGTCGGCCAAGCCATTAATGGAATTGCTTTCCTACCAAGAGGAGTTTAGGCAGGGGGTAGGTCCATCATTCCTAATAACACCTACTTCCCCAAAACTGATTCAGATGATTAACTGTGTCAGCTCTTCATCAAATCAGCACTCAATCACTTTGCAAGGTAATTCTCTTCATCTCAACTCCTCCTTTACATTCCCATAAAATGCAAAAATGCATATAGCACTACTGACATATAATAATTTAAATTAAAAGAACCAATAATTTGCTCCACAGCACCGCATCTTACTGTTAGCTTCACTGAATCCACCATTAATTTCAGCTCCTCCCCATACACTCATTAAACATAAAATACAACTATTCTATGGACATTAAGGTTTTTGATTTTTGTTGTCTTTTTTTAAAAAAGAGAATATAGATATGGCAAAATACAAGCTTCTAAATACTCTATTTCTAATTTATACTTATATTGTTTGTTGGGGCTTTCTAAAATGATGAATACACTAAACATTACGAGGCATGGTCGTCCCACCACGTATAAATAAACTTTTCAGCAGTAATGCTTGCAGAAAGGAAGATCGAAAAATTATTGTTAATATATATAATGGAAGGGGTTAGAGTGCAAGCTCAAGAAAGCAAAGTGAAATATATCATTTGGTGAAACTAAGTGGTACAAAACCAACTGAAATTTTAAATTGTTTATAATGAACCCAGGGCTAATTCAACTTTTCCATTGGTGTAAACCACAAACAGAAATACACAGTATGCTTCTTTTCAAAGATCTTTACAATTCCTGTAAGGTGGATGAGAAGGGCTAACAGTATCTGTTAAAGTCTATAATGCGACTAATGTTATTAAAATGGTATATTTATAGTCCTGTGAAGTATAACCTTATTACTCCAAAAACTATCTATCCATTGTCCTCCTTTAGAAGTTAACCCATAATGAACAAAAGTGCATCTCTGCCATCCTTCTTCTCCCTGTTTTCCTAGATCAATCTACCTTAGTGTTTTGTATGCTGACCAAAACATTCCATAAATAATGCTATGCTACACACGCATTAAAGTTTAGAGAGTTTCTGCCTTTGAAGGAGATAGTGACAGGACTAAGGACACACAGGTTCAATTCCAAGACAAATATTAGGCGGGTGGTTTGAAAATATCAATCAAAAGAGGCCTGGGGAAAAGAATACAAGCGTCCACTGCCACCACCCTTCTTTTCCCCTCCCCTCTTCCTCTCTTGTTCTCTTCCTCTCTTCTCTTCTTTCCTTGTGGTTTCTCACAGAGACTACCAAAGCAGAAAAGCTGCTAATTTAAAATTAGTGAGACACAGGCTGGGAATATGTAATTCCCAGAAGGAAAAAAGAAACTGCTAAAAGGGGGTGTGGGGGGGTTGTTGGCAACATGTTTAAGTGACAATTCTCCCCACCCCCACCCTAATACTGCACAAATCCACAGATTCTTCTTCGACCCTCTTCTCCTTACATGTCCCAGCACTCTATCCAACTTGACCCTTAATCCAAATAATTTAAGGACCTGCAGGGCATCCGCGTTGCAAGAGTGTATGTCTCTGTATATGTGCCCAATTTTCTGGAAGCCCCTGAATCCGGACAGTAGTAGCAGGCAAGGGATCTCCCACCGGGGAAGGGGTGAAGAAAGGGGGGAAAAGAGGAAAGGATGCAGAGCTGCGCTCTAGGGCGAGTGGCTGAAAGGAAGAGAGGGAAGAAAGAAAGGGTGGGAAGGAAGTGGGGCTGGGAGAGAGGAAGAAAGGGATGAAAGAAAGGCTGGAAGAGAGAAAGGAGGGGAGAGGAGAGAGGGATGTTGGGAAGGATGAGGGCGGGAGGGTTGGGAGCGAAGAGGGAGGGGAGGATGGAGAGGATGGGAGGGAGGTAGGGAGGGAGGGAGGCAGGCAAGGATGGAGGATGCTCTGCCCAGGACTCACCTCTGTTGGTCGGTGGGAGTTTCTCGCCTCCTCCTCTTTCTCGCCCGTTCCCAACAGCTGGAGGGGTTATCACAGAAGGGACTGGAGAGGCGGCGGCGGGGACGAGGGCAGCAGCTGCTGCAGCAGCCTCTGGCCGAGGTGCGGTGCCTCCTGCTCCGCCCGCCAGCCCGGGTCTCCGCCTTACTCAGGGCTGGAAGCGAAGCCGCTCCCCCCTCCCCCCGCCCGCCCGGCGTCCTGCCCAAGCGCGAGCGGCAGCAGCCCGGATCGCCGCTAGGGGAGGTGGCCAGTGCGCAGGCGCGGCCGCTTGCTCGCTCGCGCGCCCCCGTGGTCCCCGCGACTCCGCCGGCCAGGCGGAGGCCAGGTGGGGGGGGGGGGGGACGCGGGCGTGCGCGGCCTAGGGAGCGCCGAGCGGGAGGGGCAGGGGCGGAGCTGGGGAGGCGAGGCGTGCTCCGCGCCGCAGGTGGGGGGAGGGGATGGCAGCGAAGGGGCACCGCCGAAGGGCGCAGGTGCCGTGTCCATGACAACCGCGTTACCCTCCGGGCGGGGACCCAGAGCTGAATGGCCGGAAGCCGCGAGGACTGGTTTCTGAGACACCGTGAGGGAGAGGTCCTGGGGAGGGGGTTGCTGAGTAGGAAGAAAGGGTGAGCCCGAGAGGGGTGACAGACACGTGGCAGGAGGAGGGCTGGGCCTAAGTGCGGGAAGGTGGAGACTGATACGGGAGGTAGGTTTGTTGGGACCTGGCTACCTGGGGGAGGAAGACTGGACTTTAAAATGGGACCTGTAAGAGGATGGAAGTGTTAAAACAAATGCAGTATTTGCTCATTTCACGAGCCTTTGTTGAGTGCTGTGTATGTGGAAGGCATTCTAATTCTTTTATTGACTCAAAGAATATTACTAAGCCCCCAATTTGCACCAGATACTCTACGTAAGCATTTCAAGATATCAAAAATGTTTAATATCCGGTGTTGGTCCTCGCAGAGGTTACACTTTAGTTAAGGAATTTACATAGAGATTGTAGGGAGTTTATGCTCTGGCCATCACCATCAGCTGGGGCTGGAATGTAACTTACAGAAATGCTAGAAATGAAGAAGGTACAAGTTACTAAGTTACAGTTATCTTTGTTCTGCTACAATATAGTTACAATACTATTATCTTTGTTCTGCTACAATACAGTGACATTTTTTTTTAAAGATTTTATTTATTTATTTGATAGAGATCACAAGTAGGCAGAGAGGCAGGCAGAGAGAGAGGGGGAAGCAGGCTCCATGCCGAGCAGAGAGCCCCATGTGGGGCTCGATCCCAGGACCCTGAGATCATGACCTGAGCCGAAGGCAGAGGCTTTAACCCACTGAGCCACCCAGGCGCCCCGACATTTTTTTTTTAATAAAGAGAGAATAAAGAAAAAATCTATGTCAGTTTGGTAAGACACAAGTGATGCTGCATTCGCAACATGCTAGTGGTCTAGTCTGTTTGCCCACCAGCATCAATGTGTTTGTTAGTGCCAACACTTGTACGGCCTTATATCACTTGGTACACGCATGTTTTTACACTCCTTCTTCATTGGCTATGTCAACTATGTTACATTCCCTTCTTCCCAAACTGGCATCTGCGAATGTTTGAAAATATTATCAAAGCCAAGTGTCTTATTCTCTCCAGGCAATGGTTTGAGAGCTCTATCTCTAACCATTCCTTTATATTTTTCTCCAAATTCTTCTTGCCTTACATTTTCCTTGTCACCACCACTTGACCACTTTAAAAATTCCCGAGAGAAAGTGCACAGAAATCAACAGTGTAAATAAACTAAAGAAAAACCTCCTTAGCCAACAACAATGTTTCAGGACCATGGACAGTGACCCCTGCACATTCCTCTCACCAAGCTTTTTCCTTATGCTCAGTTTATAGAAACAGTAGAGAGCCATTACAGATGATACAGTATGTGCTTCAAGAAGTAAATGCTGAACACCAAATGATCTGTGCCAAAGATATGGACAGATTGGAAAAAGGAAAGAGCACACCATGGACTGGAGTAGGTAGGAAGAAAGTAGGCCCTTCAACTAGACTTTGAAGAAAGAGTAGGTAACATTTAGAGAGACATCACAGGACTCTATAATGCTAAGAAGAGGATAAGTTACCCAGGAAGGTGTTCAAATAGAAAAAAGAGGTATTTCATAGTACTACTGTACCATATCTTCCTGAAGGCAGAGTATACTTCTGATTTTAATTGATCCAAGAATATGGAAAGGGTAAAGTGGTCCCAGTTAAATAAGGTAGAATACTGGCTCAAGGACTGACACTGCCTTGTTATTACTGTGATTTTTTCATTCTCATCAGGCTGGAGGGGATAAATTTAAAAATACAAGCCAAAGAATTATCAGACAAGTTCATCTCTTTAACATTGAGAGGATTCATATATAGGTTTCTGAGTTGTTTTTAAATTAGGCTTAAATTTGTAAGTCTGTGTCAACTGACAGTAGACAAGGGAAAAAAAAAAACAAAACCCTAATGTAAATCCAGTGTTGTTAAAATGAGATTTCCTTCATTTTTGTTTTGTAGTGACTTTCAAAACTATTAGATATTACTGAGATACCTTTAAAAGTCATTTGTAAAACATTTATAAGGTTTTATCCATGCAATTGCTTTAGAGTTAATAAAAAAATAATAGCCCAAAAGCCATCCCTTATTTCTCAGACCCTTGACCTCCCTCACTCTTCCTTTTAAATGCACCAAACTATTGTCTGTCAATCAGATAGTGATAAGAAATTATCCAGGAAATGCATTTAAGCCCCTAGCCAGCAAATGACAGCTGAGATTTTTGTTCCTTGCTTCCAAAGAATTTACGAACTCTTTTATGTTTTGGATGAAAGGGACTTTCACCCCGACCTTCCCCAATGGAAACATGCAAATTAAGTATTATTTTTTAGCTATATTTATTTTTCTCTGATAACAGTCTAAGCATCCTTGTTTAAATAATAGCTATCATTGAATATTGAATAGCTATCATTTCATTTGTCACCATTCTAAACCAAGGGGATAATTTTAATTTTTTTTTACCTTTATTTCTTTTGTTTTGAGACTGTGAATCTGGCTGTTTCTGATTTTTTTGATTTAAGTGTCATCCTTCATTTCAATGACATAAACAGATACAGCCCTCAAAAAAACAAGCAGTTTCCCATCCCGTATTCATATTAAAGATTTATACCAAGATAAATAACAAAAAGTATATTATCATGTGCGCAAGCAAAAATATTATATATAAGCAATAATATGACATCTAGATTTTTAGAATAGACTCCAAGACCGACAATTCTAAGTAAAATTATTCCTCATGCTTATACATTTAAATGTTAGGTCACTACACACTGGGACCCTCATTCAGTCTGTTAGCTCCTGAAATTTCTCTATCAAATCCTCCTGTGCAATTCATTTTTTAGTAGATAGCAGTTTTAGGTTCACATCAAAATTGAGCAAAAGTACAGAGTTTCTATATACCTCCTGCTGTCACAAAAGCAAAACCTACCCCACTATTGACAACCACAGTGTTATACTTGCTAAAACAATGAACCTACACTGACATATTGTTATCACTCAAAGTGTTAACACTTAGTGTAGTTTACACTAAGGTTCAGCTTGCACATCCTATAGGTTTATAAGTAACATGTATCCACCATTGCAGTATCATACAGAATAGTTACACTGTCCTAAAAATCTATACACTACCTATTCATTCTTCCTTAACCCTAACCCCTGACAATCATTGATATTTTTCTGTATCTGTAGTTTTGCCTTTCCCAGAATATCATATAGTTAGAATCATACAGTATATAGCCTATTCAGCCTTTTCAGAGGTTCTTTCACCTATTAATATGCACTTAGGTTTCCTCATGTCTTTTCACAGCTTCATAGCTCATTTCTTTTTAGTGCTAAATAATATTCCACTGTTTTGTTTTGCCAGTTTGTTTATCTGTCTGCCCAATAAAGAACATCTTGATTGTGTCCAACTTTTGGCAATTATGAATAAAGATAATTTAGAAATTTTACTTTTTAATAATCTCCTAAGTATTTCAGACCTTGTTACAATATTTGTTACATATGAGTCATACCCCAGGATTTCTTCTTCTATGACTCAGCTTATTCTCACAAATCTAGCAGATTTCATCTCTTGTTGAAAAAATACCAGTCAGTGAAACTCTCACTATTGTTTTATGTACTCCTTTCATTATTAAAAAAGCAAACAAGCATTAAATTGTTTTAGAATTCTTGTTTTCTACCTATTCTATCAACTCTAACTTTCATTTTTTTCAAACATATCCATCATTTGTACATTTGTATCCTTAGGTAATTGTGTGTATATAGTGTAATGGTGTATTAGTGTGTGTAAACATGCACATGATTATTATGTTTGTAAGTAAATAGAGAAAGTGTTTTAGGAATCATATACATAAAATTCTACCTCTTTCATTTTGAAACATTTCAGCTGGGACATTATACAGATAGAATATGGTAGACAAAATAATGGGCCACTAAAGATTCCCATGCCTACTTCCTTGAACCTATGAATATGATATGTTACATGGCAAAAGGAACTTTAGAGATGTAATTAAAGTTAAAGAATTTGAAAAAGGAGATTATCTTAAATTATAGATGAGTTCAATACAATTACATGTCATCTTAAAAGTGGAGAATCTTTCCTTGGCTAGAAAGTCAAGAGATACATTAGATAAGACAGCAGAAGAGTCAAACAGATTCCAAGCATGCGAGTGACTTGAATAGTTTTACTGGCTTTGAAGGGAGCCATAAACCAGAAAATAAGGGCAACCTCTGAATACTAAGCACAACTCCTGGCCCACAGCCCGCAAGAAACAGACCTCAGTCCTACAATTGCATGGAAGTGAATTGTGCCAACAACCTGAACAAGCCTAGAAGTGAATTGTTCACTAGAGTCTCCAGAAAGGAACATAGACCAGCCAACACTTTGATAGTGGTCTTGTGAAACTCTAAGCAGAAAAACCAGTCTAGCCCACTACACTTCTAAACCACAGAACTGTGAGATAACAAATTTGTATTGTTTTAAGCTACTAAGTTTAGGGGAATTCGGTGATGGAAAATTCACATGTAGAAATTCTATATCAATTACTTTATTTGCAAAAAATCAAAGAAGAACTTCATTGCATAGCACTTATGAATTCCTTTATTCCAGTGTTACCATATTCTAGTCTGTGATATTAGATAAGTTACTTAATGTCTATAAGACTTATTTTCACAGTCTGAAAAATGATGGCAATTTTTATCTACTTTCCTCTGTTGTGAGAAATAAATGATATCTGTCAAGTTTCCAGTATACTATTTTTCCATAAGTAGATGTTGTACTCTTCCTTTAGTTAACATTTCTAATATGAATAAGTGAAACAAACATTAAAATAAAATTATTCCTTAGTATATTTTGACCATTTTGGATTTGTTTCTGTTATCTTTTTTTTTCCCAAATTATCTTTTTAAAAAGATAAAATAGGCTGTGATGTCTTCTCATACTAAATATGTCACTTCCATCTTCAGGTTCCCTAATAGACCCACTTATCCCTAGAAAAAGCTAAAGCTATTGCTTAATAAGTTTCAAAATGATATTATTTTATTCTCAGTTGTTACCTTGAAACAGCATTTACCAAACTCTGCTCTAAGGAGGAATATTTCCTGTCTGAATTTTTCAATAGCAAGTGACTATACTCCAACCTAATTTAGTCTGAGCAAAGGGGAAATTTTGGCTTACATATATGAGAAGTCTAAGGTGTGTCTTAATGAGACTAGCTAAATCTAAGGGGTCATCAAAAATATTATGTTGAGGGGTGCCTGGGTGGCTCAGTGGGTTAAAGCCTCTGCCTTAGGCTCAGGTCAGGATCTCAGGGTCCTGGGATCGAGCCCTGCATCGGGCTCTCTGCTCAGTGGGAAGCCTGCTTCCCCCTCTCTCTCTGCCTGCCTCTGCCTACTTGTGATCTCAATCTCTCTCTCTCTGTCAAATAAATAAATAAAATATTTTAAAAAATATTATGTTGAAGACTCTTGGCAGGGTTTGCTGGGGTCTTATTCATACATGAACAAACTTATCATGACCAGAGGAATGGGACTTTGGTTCATATGCCCACTCCTATGACTATGTGCAAAAGGAGGAGAATTATCAAAAAGATTTTGAAGAAGGGCATGGGAAAACATATAGCACAAACCAAAATTACAGCTTCCCAGTCCATCATTGTGAAGTTTTTAAAAAGTGGTTCCTACAGGGGTGACTCAGTCGGTCAAGCATCTGCCTTCTGCACGGGTCATGATCCCAGGGTCCTGGGATGGAGCCCCCTACTTTATTGGGCTCCCTGCTCACCAGGGGCCCTGCTTCTCCCTTTCCCTCTTCCCTTTTCCCCTCCCCCTGCTTTTGCTGCCTGTTTTAGCTCTGTTTTACATGGTTCTCCTTCTGAGGCCCAAACTAACTGCACAGCAACTACTTGTAATCTAATTCATTATCATTACATAGGTACAGAAAATAATGAATTGGTCTGGCCCAGGAATAACTTATATATTGGATCCTGCTAGTCATATAGTCCACATAACCACAAGAGATTTTGAAATTCAGAACTACCGCATGCCTGGGGACAAGGAACCTGAAATATGTAGTAAGCAGTTTTGATTACCACAGTGAAAAAAATGTTGGAGCAGGATTTCCCGACTGACTTCTCTCTACCACTACTGATTTGCAAATAGGGTTTGATGATGCATGATGATAAAGATATCAAAGAATATTACCAGTGCTAAGAACTGAATCAAGAGCTTTCCACACATTAATTAATGAGAAGATTACTAATATTATCCACATTTTAAGATGAGGAATCTGGGGGCGCCTGGGTGGCTCAGTCGTTAAGCGTCTGCCTTTGGCTCGGGTCATGATCCCAGGGTACTGGGATCGAGCCCCGCATCGGGCTCCCTGTTCCGCGGTAGGCCTGCTTCTCCCTCTCTCCCTCCTCCTGCTTGTGTACCCTCTCTCACTGTGTCTCTCTCTGTCAAATAAATAAATAAAATCTTTAAAAAAAAAAAAAAAGATGAGGAATCTGAAACACAGGTGTTTTAATAAGAGTTGCCCCCTGACTGTAACTGAAAGGCACTCATATATAAGGCTCTGGGTATAGTTGAGGTCATAGAGTTGGTAGGTGGTAGAAGTGAATTTTTAATCCATGCAGCCTGGCTCCAGGGTGCACTGTGCTCCCTGCTACTGGAAGAAAATAACTCCTTCCAGCAAGTCAAAACACTAAGTTCTTAGTTCAGCTGTGACGCGACTGAAGCACATTCCTTTCTTTTTTTCCTTCTTCTTTTTTTTTTTTTTTTACTTGTAACACATGTACCATAGGATGGAGATTTAAAATTTGAAATATAAAATACCAAATGCTCCATCAGGCAAAGAAGATTTAAAGTACCTGAGAAACATCTACAGTGCTTATTCCATGTACAAATATACTCATACACACACACATTCCTACATTTTATTTGAAAAGTGCTCTGGTGATGAAAAAATATAAAGGCCACTGAACAAGCAGGTCTCAAATTGTTCCGAGTGCCTGTTTGCATTATGTATTATCACGATGTTCTTACTAAAGGCTCAAACTCATCCCTTCAAAGCTTTGGCACATTGATTCATTCATCCATTCAACAAACTTTTGACACTTGCTTAGTAGATGACAGTCACAATCTCAATGCTGATTATTTAGATAAATACATTAATAAAAGACAGAGTGTGTGCCATCAATGACCTCATAGTTTAATGAAGCAAAGTAAGAAGAGATAAGTGCAGTATAATGCAATGAGAGCTTACAGAGCATACTCTTTGTTGCTTATCCAGCATCCATTCCTCTCTCTTGCCATTCTAACAGCTGTGCATTTCTCCACCATGTAGCCCTGGTGCTTTAGGCTGAGGTAAACCTCATCTCTGGCTCTAAGACTAGGCCTCCTAAAAGGGAATCCCATTGACCTTGTCACAGGTATTGGTTCACAAATTCAGGCCTAAACTCATTATTCCCTTTCATTCTCTGGCCATATGGTTTGGTTTGGGAATTGACCTATGATGGGATTTGCACATATGGGGCAAAAAGAGAACTTTTAAGTGGCTTCTGAAAAATAACTCTCTTTTCAAGAGAGCTAATAGAAGAAACATCCACTTTTCTTTTGATTTTCAAATGGCATAAGGTGTAAAGCAAAGAAATGACACAGTCTTTTTATATCAATCCAGGTTCAGGTAGGAAAAAAATAAACTACTACAGGTAGTTTAAACAAATAGAACTTCATACAGGGAATTGATTGCATAGGTGTTTGAAAGATTGAGAGAGTAAAAGAGAAAATTGAGTAAACCAAAGATAAGCAACTTCAGGAAGCATCTGTAGGGCCAGGACAGGAAAAATAAGGGAAGAGGTGGTTTTATCAGAGGTAGGGCTGTGCTGTGGCGTTCTTACACCAAGGAGGAACTATCCGAATTAGTGCTGCAGCCGTGAAAGGCATGGGCACTACTGCTGAAATTACAGTCCTTGAAGGAGTTTATCTACTTCTAGAAGTACTGTCAGAAAGAAAAAGAGAAATGTAATAATAGTGTCTCCTCTCTTCCTGTATTTTGATCTTTTCCCAAAGTCTCCTACTGGCATAATTTAGGAGAGTAGCCAGAAATGTAGCCTGAAAAATTTAACATATAACCTCCCTAACCACAGAATTATGAAGAACAGTTGTAAGAGAATGAAAGAAAGTAGGCAAATAATCAACACATTGAACCCTTTGCATTCAACCCTCAGCATCCATACACATTCTACCTAAAGTTTTAATACAACATAGATGACAGTGATGTGATGCAACTTATCTAGATGCAACTACACTTGGCATAATGAAAGGTACTCTCTCCTTTCTCCCAAAATGGAAAACACAAAATTCTATTACTTACGTATCTTTTGTTTTCACTTACAGCCACAATCCACTTGGATATTCTGTCCGCTATTATTACTCCTAATGTTAAAAAAAGAGAAAAAGAAATTAGCTACCATTTAAAAGTACACACATACACATATACACACAATTTTCTAGAACTCACATATGTACAACTCCCCTTATCTGCTACTCATTCCATGTTTACCTTGGCCCCAGCCAGGATCTCAGGATCCTTATCTAGGGAGGATGAGCCGAGGCTTCATTCCTGAGGGTATGACTGCTTAGTGAAGATGTCTTTTTGATTTGTCTAAACTTCCATTAATTTTTCTTATTGAATACTAAAATACTAAGTGGCACTCCAGGAAACCTCCTTGGTTCCAGACATAATTCCCCCTGCCTCCAATACAGGGCAGCAACCCAATCTCTCCTTGGTAATTAGAGTAAATCACTCCATAAATCACAGTAACCCATTATTTGTCTGTTGTTTCAATGGAATGAGGCGCCCACAGTGACCAGATAGCAAATGTAACTTCCATTTCAATAAAATAATTGTGTCTCCTGGTTAAAATAGTATTCATTATGGAAATAAGAACTCTCAACCAAAAGAGCCCAGAGTTGTGTGCAGGGGAAAATAAAAAATTAGTAAGTGGTTCATTTCTTTTCTTAATTAACAGATTAACAGTAAAACAGTATCATATGGTGCTTAGTAGGATCTGATACTACATGGTATGGGGAAAAAAATAAAACCCAAATTTTAAATTATTGTCTCTTAGGTAGTATGCATCTAATACTTTAGGAAGAAATTCTATGTTTCTGTCAAAGCAGCTACTTTTGAGTCAAGAAGTATATGGTAAGATCCATGAATTTTATGGCCCTATCACTGTCCTTCTTTTGTCTTGTAGTAAGTTCTTTGGTCAGAAGCAATAGCTTGATGGTGAATAGGCAGTCTAAAAGTCTCTTGATGTTGGTGCTAGAAGAGGCATTGGAGTAGGAAAAGCAAATCCAATATCCAGAATAAGTTTCAGTTCCAGTGAAGACAAAAATCATTTACTGTTTCAAGCTGGAAAAAGTCCAAAGCAATCAATCTGATACCAGGTGGCTGCCTGGTCTCCCCAAGGAACAGTGCCAATCAGGGTCTAAATTTGACCTCTGCTGTTGGCTCCTGTGCACTCAGCAAGAATGGTAGTCAAATAGCTTTTGTAAGAGGAGGTTGACATTGTCAAGGTTTCTGAAGAACTTCTGTGCTACTTTGCACATGAATGCATGAATTAAGCACTGATATAGAGAATAGGAAGCTGCTATCTAGCTGATGTCTATGGTCTAGGTCCTCATGTATGTCTTTTCTCTCAGAGTAAAGCACTTCTGCTTGGCTTCTGACATTCAGGAATCTTATCATTTCCTCTGAAATCAGGGAGCCTATTTCAAAGTTGGCCTCTTGCAATGTCATCCCCATCCAACAAAAGAAAGCTACTAAAAAACCCATTTTGTTTAATTTTATTATGGATAATTCTAAAAATATATAAAAGATGAAGAACAGTATAACTAAACGTACCTATCATGCAGCTTCAACAATTATTAGTTCAGTACCAATCTTCTTCTACCTATATTTATATCTATTCATTGAATCACAGAATTTTTGAAGATTCCAGGACTTCCCTAATATATTTCTCAATGTCTGACTCATCTGCAAACCATATTGGGAGATAATCAAGCTGCAAATAATAAATATACTCTGTTATTTATACCCTCCTAAACCTTGAAATATTACTTCATTATACCAGGGCAGTTGTAGAGTCTTAATATCATTGAACACAGACCACATTACCTGGAATGGCCAGCACTCCCTATACCGATGGATGAAAGATTACTCCAAATTTTGCTGTGAAAGAGAGAAGGCAACGGGGTCAATGGTCAGAGATGAAGACCTTTTGCTCTTCTTTGCCAGTACCTTTATTGGTCCTTCAGGATAATCACAAATCTTTATCACTACCAAGCACTTGATGTGTGACAAGGGATCTTACTGGAACTAGGAGGATCTGTTTACAGGAAAGATACAATATGCTAATCTATGTGTTCTACCAGTTCTGCTAAACATAGCCTAGGGAACAATGAATATATCTCTGAGAATACAGGGCAGCTGTTTGGGCTAAGAAAGCTTCAGGGAAGGCAACTCCCCGAGGCATTCCTAGGGCTGAGTGGTCTCACAGGCCTTGGCATTCCAAGGGCCTATAGCCTTCTCCAAAAACATCCCTTGCCCCCAGAAGCCTTTGGCCTTTGTGTTACATTTTAGCAAGCCAGGTATTATGGATGATTTCATGCTCTACATTAACTCCAACACAAGAAAGGCTGATATGTCCACAGCTAAGCTACCCCATCTGCTTAAGATAGCACATTGAATATAGAATCTGTGTAAATTGCCGTTTGTTCCAAAATCCTTAGAATCCATTCTCACACATTTTCCCCAAGTTTAAGCTCATATAAGTAAAAAAATATCCTTACAATTATTTTTTTTATGTGTAAGTCATATTCCTTTGGATAAGGTTTTATACCTGTCTCCTGATGTATGTCAAAATCTGGTTCAAGTTGTATGTTCAAAAGGCAAAGTGGCATGGGGGAGATTTGTCTTAGGAATAGTCATCCACTTTCGAAGCAACTTCCTTATGGAAGGTTACTACAGGGTCTCCAAAGAGTTGAAGAGTAATAGCCATTGATATGGGTAATTATTCCAGCTAACAATTTAAGTTCGAGATTTGTGGGTTCAGGATACTCAAACTGATCCATGTCCACCCAAATATGCTTATGTCAAACCTCAGAGTTCAATTATTTCCAACAGATGCTTTAAATATCACACAAGATAATGTGCTTTAATTTTCACATAAGATGAAATGACTTATACTTACATTATAATTCTGGAATTTTCACTTTTAAATTTGGGATGGGATTTGGAATATCCCCTACAGTTATAATAAATGAGAGATTATTTTAGAAGCACAATAAAATCTCTATGAGTCTCTGACTTGCCTCAAACTAAGAGATTAAAGCCCTGGGCTTATCAGTTTCTTTCTGTAAATTATCAAATGCACTCTCAAAAAAAAAAAAAAAAAAAAATCTTGCCCTCAGCATTTGTAGTCTTCATTACAACCATAGCAGTTGAATACATTAACCACTTGGTTTCTCAGAGCTTTGACTTCAGCAGGCATTTCATATAAAGCAAGAGATGCCACTGCATGTCATGGATTAGCAGTAACCGTTTTCCACTGGTTTTCTTATGACCGTTTTCCACTGGTCATAAGGCCATCTATATATTCAAGCTCTACAAGGTATATAACCTAAGAATCCCATTATTGAAGTCCATTTTCCAGAACCTGAGATAACCAAAAGGATTCTAATGATTTCAAACAATGGCTTTAATTCAGGGATCTAATTCAGGAATGTTATTATATATTTACTAGAAAGTCTGAGAGAAATAAAAAAGGGGATGAAGATGTGATATACCAGAGATTTGAAACTGCTGTTAGTGGCTACTTAATCTAGTTCTTGGAGAACAAAAGAAGTAAGATGGTGTGACCAGCGTCCAGAACACCCACTGCTTCCTTGCTAGGGTGATGTCTAGGTAGACGGAAACCACGGACTAGAGGCTTGAAGCTTGGGCCAGAACCATGGAAGAGGAACCACTGATGCTGAAGCTGGATTGCTGATGGACAAAAAGGATACAGTTGCTCAAAAATACTATCAGAAGAAGAGCAAGAGAAAAGAAGAACAATAGTTTCTGTATTCCTTCAACTATCTGATGTTTTGCTGGTATCACTTTTTGTAAGAATCTCAGTAGATGTCAGCTCAGAAGGAAGTCTAACAACTGTACTTTGTAGTCTTCTGTACCCAGAATTTCAGAGCAGAGAAACTGTGAGAAACACAAGGCAAATATACAAGGCAGGCAAAAAGATTTATTTTGGGGCACAAGTCATTTCCGTGTATTTCTGTGTATATGTCATTTCCTTTTGGGTAAGAAAGATTTTGTGTTTGTCCCCCCGGTAAATAAAAAAATCTGACTCAAGTGTGTTAGGCACCTATATATAAGAAATGTTGTTTGTATTCCATAGAAATTGTGGCAAATAAGAATAAATGTTGATAATCTAGAAACGGAAAGAGATAAAAATTCTACAAAAAATAAATATGTAATATAATTTTCAGTGTTGATAAAATCATGAAGAAAAGTAAAGTGTCATAAAGGGTAGAGATAAGAATTGGTAGAACCTCTAAATGGGGTATTAGGGAGTTTCTGAGAAGGTGATGGGTAAACACAGAACTGAAAAAGTATCTAAGTAGGATGGTTAATTGTATGTGTCAACATGAGGGTGTTTTTGGGTGAAATTAACATTACATTAGTAAACTTTCAGTGAAAGGATTACCCTTCATAACATGGGCAGTCCTCATCCAATTAACTGAATGACTGAATAGAATAAGACCAGCTTTCCAGACAAAAAAGGAATCCTCCAGTAAATACCTTCAGATTTCATCTGTACCACTGGCTCTCCTGGGTCTCCAGAATGCTGGCCCACACTAGATTTTGCCAGCCTTCATAATCATGTAAGTCAACTCCTTATGATGAATATTGATACAGGTATATTTCCTAATGATATGTAATATAGATATAGATACATTTCCTTATTATATTATATATATAGATACATATATGGATATATATAGATACATATATGGATATATATAAATTTTTTTTTTAGATAAATATTTTAAAAATAAAAACAATAGTCTAAATAAATGAGTAAGAAGCCTTTTTGTTCTCTTTCTCTGGGGAACCCTCACTAATTCAGTGAATGGTACTTGCCAAGAATCTATGTAAAAGCATTCTGGGCATAAGTAGCAGCATAAGTCAAGGTCCTGAGGTAAGACCAAGCTTGTAACATTCAAGGAACATTGAAATGGAGTAGTAATGATAGTGGGTAGGAGTGGAATAAGGTAGAGAATAACAACAGCAGATAGGGTCAGAAAGATCTAGAAGTATCACATCACAAAAAATATCTGAAGTTCTGGAAAGAACTGAGGATCGCATTCTTATTTTGATGAAAAGCCATTGAAATAATTAAAAGTAATAAAAGCCATTTTATTAGTCTTCTGATCCATGAAAATGGAATATATTTACATTTCTTAGGGTCTTTTTAAATTTATTTCAACAATATGTTGTATTTTTAAGAATGCAAATATTATGATTATTTTGTTAAATTTATTCCTAATTTTTTTTCTTTTGATTACATTATAAATTAACTTTTACCTTAATTTCATTTTCAGATTTTTTATTGTTAATCTATAGATATACAGCTGAGTTTTGATACCAATTATCTATTCACATTATTAAATTCATTTATTTTTTTTCTTGCCCTCATAGAGTTCAAATTCAACTATTTTCATCTGTTTTGTTTCTTAAATTCCACATATGAGTGAAATCATATGGTATTTGTGTTTCTCTGACTTTCTTATTTTGCTTAACATAATATCCTCTAGTCCCATCCACATTGCTGCAAATGGCAAGATTTCATTATTTTTGATGGCTGAGTAATATTCCTCTGTGTATATGTGTGTGTGTGTGTGTGTGTGTGTGTGTGTAAAACACTATGATGAAACAAATTTTGCACACAGAACCCTACTTACAAAGATGTTTTAGAGATGCAGACTTTAGCTTTGTAGCCACTGCAATACAGGAGGAACACAAAGAAGAGGCAGAAACACCCACATCTAACTTCCCTAGGTGTTATATTTGTTAGTATAGGAGAAACATTTTACAATCATAGTAGTTTTTATTTTGAGGGAATTAATATAATATTAATATTTCACACTTAATAATATCTTAATATATATTTACATTGTTTTATGTACAATATATACTTACATTGTTTTACATATTCATGTGTTTGAGATTATGAGGTATTATATATTTCATACTTATAAAATTTATATATTTTAATGTATATAAGAATAACAATATTAACTCTAAGTTTGAAATGTACAATTATGGCATATTAATTTAGATGTGAGATTTTGTTGAAATATTACCAAATTTACTCAGTCTTGGGTCATCTAAGAGAACTTTATATTCACTGTTTTTATAAGTTTATTTAACATATTTATAAAAATTAATAGTTTGTATAGATTTTATATCTTAAAGAATCAAGTTTTTATGAAGAAAATCAAATATATAAAATATATAATTCTGTTTTGAAATGTTGAAAGTATTTAACTGTTGTAAGCAGGATAAAACACTGCTTAGAGTATATAGGAAAGTGAAAAATACAAGATTTATAATCTGAACAAAAAAGTATAAGAACAAACTAGGGATTTAAATGTGAACTTTCATAATTTGCTAAGTTTTAAAAAATTTTAAAAAATCAAATACATAAAAAGAATGAATACCAATTCTTTACGATCTCTTCCAAAAATTAGAGAACAACTTCCCAACTATTTCTATGAAGCCATTATTGGCTTCAGAGCAAAACCAGAGACATACAATAAAACTACAAATCAATATTTCTATGAATATAGAATATAAAAATTCTCAACAAAATACTAAATAAGTGAATCCAGAAAAATATAAAAAGAATCATACATCATCACTTAGTGACATTTATCCTAGACATGCAAGGTTTGTTTAATATCTAAAAAATCAATCTATAAAATATATATCAATAGAAAAAAAGACAAAATTACAAGATCATTACAATAGAAGGAAAAAAATGACAAAATCAAACACCTTTCATTATAAAAACACTCAACAAACTAGAATAAAAAGAAACTTCCTAAGCCTCATAAAGGGCATGTATCAAAAACCCATAGCTAATTCCCTAAAAGCATGAACAAGATAAGGATACCTGTTCTTAGCCTGCTCCTCAACACAGTACCGGAAATTCTAACCAGGATAGTTAGGTAAGAAAAGTAAATGTGTCCAAATGGGAAAGGAAGGGGTGCCTGGGTGGCTCAGTGGGTTGGGCGACTGCCTTCGGCTCAGGTCATGATCCCGGACTCCCGGGATCGAGTCCCACATCGGGCTCCCAGCTCCATGGGGAGTCTGCTTCTCACTCTGACCCTCTCCCCTCTCATGCTCTCTCTCACTCTCTTTCCTAATAAATAAATAAATAAATAAATAAAATCTTTAAAAAAAATAGGAAAGGAAGCCGTAAAGTTATCTCAGTTTGCCAGTGACATGATCTGGCATATAGAAAATCCTAAGAAATCTACACCAAAAACTATAATAAAAATGAAAGAAGGGAAGGGAAAATAAAATAAGATGGAAATAAAGAGGGAGACAAACCTTAAGAGACTTTTAGCTGTAGGAAACAAACTGAGAGTTGCTGGAGGGGAGGTAGGGGAGTGGAATGGGGTAATTGGGTGATGGATGTTAAGGAGGGCACTTGATGTAATGATCATCAGATGTTATGTGCAACTGATGAATCCACTAAATTCTACCCCTGAAACTAATAAATTGAATTTAAATAAAAATTTTAAAAACCGCTTTCATCATATAGATGTCCTTAATCAGATTTAGATATCTAAAATAAGAAAAGGCCATCTTTTACTGATTTTTCTATTACTGCATAAAAGCATGGCTGGGAGAATTGTCTTTGCAGCCTTCCAGGTTCAAAGCACCAACTCTCTGGATTTAGAGAGGGAATTACTGAAGCAACAGTAGTAGCTTCCTAATCCCTGGTTCTCTTCTACAATGATGTGATCTCAAACTCCACAGTTATAGTGGTGAGTTCAGATTCCTTGTCTTTGTGATGAAAGCAGAAATTATAACTTCCCTGGAGGCCTAGTTCAGTGTCACTATTCTGGGAGGCTTTCCTTGCAGCTCAGTCTAGAACCAAGCCCTCTAATTCTTCCAAGGATTGTGTAAGATCCCAATCCTCTGCACTTAACAGAGTTTGTGTTCCTTGCCCTTGGATTCCATTAGCTATGGCAACTTGAGTCTAAATCTTCTTGGCATTTCAAGATGTTTTTCCAACAAGGGTGGCATACCTTGGTTGAATTACCCAAGATTACTAACCACCAAAGATTTCAGCTGCCTATGAGACCTGGAACAGCAGACATCAGAAAAATTCTATTTTCCAGACTGTCACACTGATTCCCTTTTTATAGGCATTTTGTTATGAGCTTCAAAACAATGTGCAAATTGAATTATAAATAAAATGTATTCTAATTAGAATAAAATAATAAAATAATGGACTCACATTGTAAGAAGCAGAGTTCCAACCTGCGCACAGAGTAGGCAATATAACAAATGTTATTGAAAGAAGAGCTCCAAGTAATTCTCACATCTCTTCTACTTCCTCTGTCACTTTTGGGATTTCTTTACCTATTTCGGTTCTTCCATGGCAAACTTTCTCTAATATAATCATCTGCACTTCAACCGAAATGTTATATGCCAACACAATTCATACAACCATTTCTACTATATTCCATATGCCATACTGGGGCACTAGGAAACACAATAAGGCATATTCACCTGGACTCTGCTGGAAAGTATATCCCAATCTCTTTCTCTTAAAAGATTCACTAACCCACCTGATTCTCCTAACATCTTTTTCTCTAAGGGATCATAAAACTTCTCAAGATCCCATAGAAAACATAAAATCCTTTGGAATAAATATATCTTCTTCAAAATGTATTATTTCTAACACAAACTTTAAAGCCAAAAGCCCAAGAATCTCCAAAAGTTCAACTCTTTGCATCTCAAAAACATCAATGACCAATATTATACTTTTTTTTCACTTTCTGTATTCTGTTGTACTCTATTGGAATAGCTTTTCCATGTGACAACAGATCCTTCATTGCTTAGCTGTCTGAATGGTGGATGGCCATGTTTTTAGCAGAAATTACTGGGAGTAGGAAGGAAACATAAAAAAAAAGAGGAAAAAATATATATATAAACATTGAAGCCCTTTTCTATGAGTCCTCATAGCCTTGTTGACTCCTATTGACTTTATCATCAAAGACTCTGTATTGAACATGAAACATCCAATGACAGGTAACCAGAGGAGTAGCAGAACCCCACTCACAAGAGCAAAGTGAAAACCCAGTCCAGACACAGAATTATTCACATCAAGGATAGACAGGAGTTTCATGGCACAGGATCAAAGAATATGCCAAACTTTGGCATTTTCATGCAAACCTAAATTCTGATTCTATAGAAGGGGTAAGAGAGCAAGAACTTGTAGGAAGTATGTATATTATACATAGCCAGAGAGTAGTAACAAGATCTGGGAATATCAAGGCATGTCTCCACAGAGAGGTTGGAAATATTGGAGACAAGACATAGCATTTAATATTGAGAATAAAAGACTAAAGGGGACCATAGATGCATGCTTACATTTAAGGGAGCAATAGGACACAAAGCAGACAATAGAATAGAAGCAGTCAGAACAATAGAGAGAGACCCAAAGGTGCCATGAAAGACAGTAAAGGAGAGAACATAGAACAAAGGAACTGTCAACACTTACATGGGACAGATAAAAAGCAGAGGGTGAGGACAGAGGAAAGACTAATTAGATTAACAATTAAAATATTATGGATAACTTTGGATAGGCAATTTCAGTAGAATAATGGAAGAATAAACGGTTGCTAGGAACTGGATTTGAAACAATGAAAACAAGGAAAGCTTGTGGTAGAACAATGCGGAATGATTTTTTGAGGAAGGACATGAAAGCGATAAAACCAATAACATGGGAATAGAGTCAAACGAAGAACATTATAGGATTAAAAATACTTTCAAGGAATTATTGATTGAGGAGAAGGGCCTGGTAGAAATATTATAAGTAATTGTGCAAAAGATATAGTGGAATCCAGCTAGATTCTGAAGGAGCTAAGTGTACAGATGAACTATGTCTATACATGCTTCACTTTACTGGCCCAACAATCTTATCAGATACTTCATTAAATAAGTTGGTTTTGGCAGGTCATGATCATTGCCAACCTATATTGGCTCCTAGTAATCATTTCTGTCTTCAAAAACTGTTTGATCACTTATTCTATACTTTTTGTCCAGAGTCAGTGACACACTTATTGACCTTCACTGCAGAGTAGATAGAAATCTGTCAGAGAGCAACGCATATCTTAAATTACATTTTCTTTTAACACCTTAATATTCCACTTTGAAGATGGAGAAATTGGATCATAGAGTATGTTACTGATCTCCAAATTTTGAAACACTTAGTGTCAGAGCCTGAGCCCAGGTATACAGTCTGCTTCATTGTGAAGAATTTTGCTTTAGTTTTTAACTCATTATGTACTTAATTTTCAGATCACACTTTTTCAGTTATCTATTGCTGGATAACAAATCATCCCCCCACAACATCATGGCTTAAAGCAACCATTTGTTATTCTTCCTGATGGTTTCTATTTTCCTACTCGGCTAAGCACAGCTGGGTGGCTCTCACTTAGGTTTTGTCCTTGCAGTTACAATGGGAGTAGTAGCCAGGGCTGGAGTTATCTATAGGCTGAGATGGGTTGCATCCAAGATGGCCAACTTACATGGTACTAACTGAAAGCTGAGAGCTTAACTGGGGCTGACCACCAGAGCACTTGCACATTGCCTCTGTGGGTGGTGTAGGCATCTCCCAGCATGCCATCTGGATTCCCAGATGGAATATTCCAAATGAGTGCTCCAAGAGGTCTGAGGAGAAGCTGCAAGATTTCTTAAGAGCTAGGCTCAGTAGTCCTTGAATGCCCACTACATTCTATTGATCAACCAAACCACTCAGAACATCTCCGATTCTAAACTAATGAGTTTCTACTTCTTCTTTTTTTTTTTTAAAGATTTTATTTATTTATTTGACAGAGAGAGAGAGAGAGAGAGAGATCACAAGTAGGCAGAAGACAGGCAGAGAGAGAGGGGGAAGCAGGCTCCCTGCTGAGCAGAGAACCTGATGCGGGGCTTGATCCCAGGACCCTGAGATCAAGACCTGAGCCGAAGGCAGAGGCTTAACCCACTGAGCCACCGAGGCGCCCCGAGTTTCTACTTCTTATGTGAAAAGCAGCATGTATATAGAAAAGAAGAAACTGATAGAGTTCACCTTAGGAGATCCTCTACCACCCCGATTCATGATTAAAATAACTAAAGATGATTATTTTGCAATGTATAGAATATTCCCAATCTTCCTTTCCCCTAGGCTTAGTATCGGTCTCTTGCTGATTTCATATTCATCATCAAATCTACTGTTACCAGATAATGAAAACATAACCTGGTTAAATTTCTAAACAGTTAAGATAGTTATATATTAGCTCATCTGTTAAACTATTTTACACTTACTGGCTAATCATATCACATGCTCTCTTTAATTCCCATCACCCAGTTTCTCGCTGCATCAAAAATTAATGATGTGCTATACCTTGGTTAATTGAATTTAAATTAAAAAAAAGAATTACTGGCAAAAATGCAAAAAATTAATAATGTATTTACTCATATTTTCCTCTTATTAACTTAAATCATTAAATAGAAACTCTATGAAGTAAATATATACCTATTCTTTCTGCATATGATACTATTTAGAAAAGAGAGAACTGGGCATGATACTTTTTCCATGGAAATCACGTCTCAAAAACAGAAAAGAGATCCATGGGACTGAAATAAAAGTAAGATATTACATATACAGAGGAATGAGACCCTACTTCAATTACTGGAGAGTCTTGCCTCCTTCAACCTACCATCCAGCCTAACTAAGCATAAAAACCAACATTATCAAGTAGAGAAAGCAATGGTTTAGCAGTTGGCGTTGTGGTCAATGTGCACCATGGAATGCTCTGTGCTTCTTTTTCCTCATCCAAACAGGGTTAATAAAAACTGACTTTATGGGTGCCTGGGTGGCTCAGTTGGTTAAGCAACTGCCTTCGGCTCAGGTCATGATCCCAGAGTCCTGGGATCGAGTCCCACATCGGGCTTCCAGCTCTATGGGAGTCTGCTTCTCCCTCTGACCTTCTCCTCTCTCATGCTCTCTCTCACTCTCTCTCTCTCTCTCTCTCTCAAATAAATAAATAAATAAATAAAAACTGACTTTATTTTAATATGGTCATTAGGATGACCAAATGAAATGAAATGTCAAAGCAATTTTCAAATTTAAGAGCACTATAAAAATGTAGTGTCTTATGATTGTCCCAAAATAAATTTGTATTGTGCAAAATACATAGTATGTTAATTTGCTAGGTAGAAACACTTTTGTTAAGCATCAGTGGCAACACTTTAAAGTGAATCTTCAAAAGCTACTGAGTTCTTGGTATCCCCTCAGTTTAAAATAGTTCTTCTATTAGATGCATAATCCCCAGATAAATTGCATGCTGTGATTCTATCATCCGTTTAAATTAAAAAAAAATTATTTTTTTCTTAGTATAAAAGCGTTGCTTGATCAGAGTAGGAAAATTTAAATGTACTAATAGGTTTTTTAAAAACAAGCATATTATGCCACTACACAAAGTGGAAATTGTTAAACATTTGGCCTATTTTTCTCTATATCTCTTTATAATCTTTATAGAGATGGAGACAGAGATGAAGAAGGAGATGGTGATACACAGCGTATCTGTTTCATTTCCAGCTCTTTCCATATAGCAAGATAACACCTTCTAGAAAAAGAATGTGGACTATATAGGGTGTAGAATCTCCCTCTTGCCCAAATTCCTGTCAAGACAGCACAGGTAATTTAGACAGAAAATTTCTGTTCTCATTAGGAGAAACTACAAAGTCTATCATTCAACTAATGGAAATCTCAAAGAATTTTCAAGCAACAGTGAGATAAGTGGGGTAAGGAGGGCTAAAACAATGTGCCACAGACCCACCAGCTAGATTATCTACTTTTAGCTGGCACCCTCAGAAGAAAACCAACCATGTTAAAACAAAACAAAACAAAAGGAACAGGCTTTTTTTTTTTTTCTTGACTTATTGCTTCCAGTTACAAATGGTGAGAATATCTTATATTTAGTTTCTAGCCATTTGTGTGGTTCAAGGGTAGGAGTCAGACCACTGACCCCAACTCAACATGCTCTGAAGCCAAGGTAAGGTCTGCAAAAAAAGAATTAGCATTCTACATAACTGTTCATGACAACCATGTCAACCAGTGTTTCCAAACAAACTGTAAATGTGTTTTTAAATGAAAAAGTCTCTTACTTCCTGGACTTATAATTACGGTGTTTCTTGTTGATTTTCAAAATAGCTCCTTTCAAGACTATATAACATTACATTAAAATGTAAAATCTACCTTCTTGTAGATATTCACATAGCTCATAGTTTCATCTTATTTAGTGGGGATTTTCTTTACCTCTGAAAGTCTTACTGTCTCTTATCTCTTTCCCTTTTTTATTTATCTCTGTAAGATGTATGACCATCTGAAATACCATATACCTAAACTATTTCTTTTAGGGTCTATCATCTTCCCCAAACGCATTTGGACATAAGCTCTATGAGGATAGGAGTTTGTCTGTCTTATTCATTTGAGTGTTCTCCTGCCTAGGAGAAGCCTGGCACATAGTAGGTAATCAATACACAGTAGTTGAGTAAAGGAAAGAACAAATAAACTCATGGGATATGATGCAACTTTATGTTTGCCTTCCACTGTCTCTTTAAATGTATTGTGTGGAGCTGGTTTATATAGTTTAATTCCCCTAAGTGAAATGTGTGGGTGGTTCTATAACCCTTCTGATTGTTCTTAGGCTATATAAGGTCCTCTGGTTACTCTGAGTCATAAAATATAGTTTGTTTGTTTTTTCTCTCAGCCAGAAATTCATATATCCAGTTCAATACAATAATCCAAAACTCAAAACCATGATTTAAAAGTAGGACTTCACTCCTCCTCCAGTTTGAGCATCATGAATTAGAAAAGAGAAAAATGTTTGGAGAGGCAGATTGTATCAGTCTGCACTCAATGTTTTAAGTTTTCCCTATGTGGTGCTCCTTCCTGTGAAAGGATTAAACATCCCACTCTGTTGAACTCAGGAACCTTGAAGTGGTATTGTGTAATTCTCTCCCCTTGACTGTCGGCTGGAACTTGTGACTTGCTTGAAATGAATAGAAAATTGATATGATGTCGTTTCCATTATCAAGCTATAAAAGACTATAACTTCTATCTTGCTGGTGTTCTTTCCTTGGCTCTTTATGCATGCTCGTTCTGGTGGAGAGGGCCACTAGTCAGCAAGAAACTGAGGTCTTCAGTCCAACAGCTCATGGGGAACTGAATCTTGCCTATAACCACTGAATAAGATCAAAAGAAGATCTGGTCCCATTTGATATTTGAGATGACTGTGACCCTGACTAACACTTTGCAGCTCTTAAGAGTTCCTGAAGAAGGGAATCAACTATGCTGTGCCTGATTATTGGCCCATAAAAGCTAGTATATAATAATTGTGTGTTATTTTAAGCCATTAAATGTTAGGATAATTCCAGGTGCCTGGGTGGCCTAGTTGGTTAAGAGTCCAATTCTTGGGTTCAGCTCAGGTCATGATTTCAGGGTCGTGGGATTAAGCCCTGCATCAGGCTCTGTATTGAGTATAGAGCCTGCTTGAAATTCTCTCTCCCTCTCTCTCTCTGCTCCTCCCCATGCTCTCTAAACAAACAAACTAAGTAACTAACTAATGACTTAAAAAAATGTTGGGGTAATTTTTTACACAGTAATAGGTAACCAATAGACAAGGAGACTTGCTTTGGAACATAGAGATGTTTGTCACTTCTACCAGAAGTTTTCAAGGTCAGTGTATTGTTAGACATGTTTATTTCTGGTTTGCCATACTGACTGGTACACCAGGTACACACTGGATGCTGCCATGAAGGCACTTGGCACAGAACCACAGCCAATCTTCAATGGGCACATGTACAAGTAAGAAATAAATCTTTGTGTTACAAGCCACCAAGATGTAGGGACTGTTTGTTCAAGCAGCAGACTCTAGCACAGGGTTTCCCAACCTTGGAATTAATAATATTTTCCTGGATAATTCTCTGTTGTAAGGGGTTGTTCTGTATATTTTTATGTTTACCAGAATCTCTGGCCTCTAGCTAAAAGATGACAGTAGCACCATCCACACACTTCTCTGTCTCTCAAAATGTCCAAAAGCGTCTCCAGATATTGCCAAATATCCCATGGAGGATGAAATCATTCTTGGGTAAAAACCACTGTTCTAGTTTATCCTGACTGGTATGATCAGTTTTCCCTCATTCTCAATGTCTGCAGTTCTCTTGGCATAAATAAATTCATTTGTTTCCGTTGGTTTCTGATAATTTTTTCTTTAGTCAATTTCTATCATTGTTTTCCTACTTCTCCAAGCAGAACTCTGAGACAGGAACTAGAACGATATAATGCTAGGACATCTAGTTCATAGAAAACAACTTTGTTGGCATAAAATTTGGAAATTCAGAATGATCCTAATATGTCACCACCAGAGTAGCTGTGCAACTATAATTCCTGACCCTTTACATTTCTCAGTCTCAATCCAGGAACCAGCCCACTGTTTCTGATTCCCTGGTATATTGTTCAAACTCTGAGTGATGTAGTTGAAGCCATTCCCACCAGGTTTGAGGTCAGGAGAAGTCATCCTCCAAACCTCTATATGTGAGAAAAGAGGTGGGGGCATCTCCCCAAGGAAATGTACTTCTCCTTTCATTTCCAACTCTACTCCTTTTAGATCTTTGTTGTCAGAAATTAAAATCATAAAACTAGTTTTTGTTCACTTCACTGAAAAATCCTTGATGGCTTTCCATTTAGAATGTAGTCTCTATTGTTTTGAATCTTCAGCTGAAACTAACATGAAAGTAAATCCATGATAGCACCCATTAAAATAGTTTATTTTCCTAGTTAATACATAATATTTTTCAATTGTAACAAATAAAAAATATTACTCTGAACTATGCCACAATATGATCTACTTAGCTCAGCTGACTGAAAGTGTCATTTTCATTTTGGGTTTAATCTGGTATAAGTGTAAGATTTCTCTTTGCTATGTAATACGTATTTGACCTCTTCGTCTAATAAACCTTAGCCTACTCTTCAGTTGCTTCTCCTTCTCCTCTTTTTTTTTTCCCCCTTTTTTTTTTCCCTCTAACTTTCTATCTGTCAAATCAAACACTGTACTCAGAGGACAAAGTCAGTAGCACAGAGAAGCTTCGGGAATTATGTCCTCCATCTGGCCTCTATTTTTTTTTATGCTTTGCAAAGTCTATCTATCATCAATATATCTATCTGTCCAACTATCTATCTATCACAGCTCTCTTCAATTATAACTCATAAACAAAAAAAATACACATTTAATATATATAATTTCGTGAGTTTGGACATATACAAACACCCATAAAACCATCACCAAATAAAGGTAATGAACATGCCTATAATCTCTAAAAGCTTCCTCATGCCTCTGTGTGTGTGTGTGTGTGTGTGCATGCATGTGTATGTGTGTGTGTGTGATAAAAAAACATTTAATATGAGATCTATGTTCTTAAATTTTTTAAGTGAACAATACACTATTGTTAACTACTGTTTTGCTTTCTGTATCATCTAAAGAAAAAGGACTTTTCCTACCATCTCCTCTCACTGCCTCATCACACCTAGATCTGTCCTGTTCATGACTAAGCAAAATTTGCCTATTCCAGATTATTACCATTTTGAAAATGAGAAAACAAGAGGTAGAGGGACAGAGACTATGAGAAGGAGAAGCAGAGCAACTTTTTGTTGTCTTTTCATTAATATACAACTAGAAAAAATATACTTTTAGGATGCACTTTACTAGTGGGAAAATTCAGAAACATTTTACCCACAATGATCTTCTGTGGCCTACCTAATTTTTTCCAATTAAAGAATTACAATTGCATTTTAATCAGGGACTGGTGAAAGTGTTCTTTAATATTCACTTTATTCATAATTAGGTTTTTAAATTTTTTTTATTTTTTTAAAGATTTTATTTATTTATCTGACAGAGAGACAGAGATCACAAACAGGCAGAGAGGCAGGTAGAGAGAGAGGGGGAAGCAGGCTCCCTGCTGAGCAGAGAGCCCGATGCGGGGCTTGATCCCAGGACCCTGAGACCATGGCCTGAGCCGGAGGCAGAGGCTTTAACCCACTGAGCCACCCAGGCACCCCCATAATTAGTTTTTTTTTTTTTTAAATCTTTTTATTCATCTGAAAAATTAGTGTGACTCTAGCAGTTCTGGGAATTAATTATAATATTTCTAGCGAAGTAAAAAGTAATAGCTACTTGCCTTGGGTCCATTTAAAAAAAAACTGCATTGAGGGCAATAATCTGGAGGTAGGTGTATAATCAGACAAGACAATATTTATTATCATATTGAGAAAAATTATAAGTTCAATAAAATTGAAAATCATTTTCTTTTTTTTTAAGATTTTATTTATTTATTTGATAGAGGGAGAGGTCACAAGTAGGCAGAGAGGCAGGCAGAGAGAGGGGGGAAGCAGGCTCCCTGCTGAGCAGAAAGCCTGATGTGGGGCTTGATCCCAGGACCCTGAGACCATGACCTGAGCTGAAGGCAGAGACTTTAACCACTGAACTACTCAGGCACCCCGAAAATCATTTTCTCAATAAAATTTAAGAGGTTGTTGCATTAGAAGAGACCAGAATGCCATGCAAAAAGGAGGAAATGAAGTATTAGAGTGTTTAGTATGAACCATTATGACTGAAATTAACCAGAAACACACATAATGAACAGAATGGATGTTGCTAACAAAGAAATTAGTAAATTAACTTGAGGAATTATCTAAGAATTCAAAGGAAAAATAAAATGGAATGAGAAAAGAGAAATGTGGAAGATGTAACTAAGAATTTTGGTATCTATATACTAGAATATCCAGGACAGGACCATGCTGAATATCACAGAATTGTGGAAATGAATACAGGGAAACATCACTAAAATGGAGTAGGGAATTTAGAAGGGGGGACTGGAAAGGGTGGGGGGCATACCACTCAATACTAATTATAGGAAAAAACTATCAGTTATAGACCCCAACAGAATTGTCAACAAGAAAGAATTACCAATCACAGCCCCCAACAGGGAAAATGTACATTGCATCGCCTATGAGAAATATATTGCCCCTCCACCTCAGCCAACAAGAAACTGTCAGCACCTTGGACTCATTCTTTTCTCCCATAGTCTTTCATTCAGAACAACCCCTCTCAACTTCCTTCTTCTCCATAAATTGATTGTTACTCTTCGTCATTCGTGGGACCTGCTTATGGTTTTGCCATAGTTGCATATCCCAAAATGTAATTCTCTGTTATTCCTGAATAAAGTCATTTTTACTAGTAAAATGTTTTATTTTTAAGGTTAACAGAATCAATAATTTAAAGAATGACAAGATAATTTCCCTGAATAGAAGAAAGATCAGAGTCCAGAGACTGAACAACTCTGATTAAATGTATAAATTCCCATGAAAAAAAATTTTTTTCTAAACGCATACATTTATCTGTGTGAATGTTTCCAGTGTATCAAGTGAAGGTCATGCATGATATAGAATCATTTGGGTGTTATCTTAGATGGTAAGGCTAGGATCAGAAAGGAAAAGCTAAAAATGTAAGCCCCAGATTCCCAAATATGTAGATGAATTAAATTATCAGTAAGAAGATAATATATCATCCAAGTTAAGAGTATTGCTAATAGGAAGTATAAGGCAATACCTAAGGGTAGAGTCTATGAACCACAATATTCATTCCAGGCAAGCATAAATAGTCCTTCTTTTTAAAAATCTTTCCTTCCTCCCAGTACTAATTAGGGTTAGTTTCACTGGCCACCATAACAAATGATCCCCAAATTAAGTGGTTTCATAAAATAATGTCTTATTTTTCATTCCTATCATAGTTCAGTTGAGTGTTGGGTGGACAGCCTTCTATCTAGTGATTGTGGAAAATCAACCGGCTTTTACTTACTGACTCTGTCTTGGAATGTTCCACTGGGTTTTCTGTATCTGACCAGGAGATAAGGAAGGAAAGCATGGAGAATTACACCTAACACCCTGCTATTTTAACTATGGCAGATTGCTAGTGATCCATCCCTTCCACTCACATTCCATCAGGGAAAACTAGTCACATCGTCCAATTTAGATGACATGGGATGCCCAGAAAGAAGACAAGGGCCTGATGAGAACTGGTTGGTCTCTTCCAATCTACAACCTGCAGCCTATAATCCTCAAAGGGTTGGAAACTGGGAAGGAGGAATTGGAGAATAGAGCAGAAACCTATCTGTCCCTCACTTGCAGCAGTCCTGAGGTGAAGGCAGGGGAGTGACTGCAACTTTAAATGAGTCTGGAAGCTTTACTTATATATGGGGTTGGGTATTTTAAGGAGCAATGTGAGATTATGATTTATGTCTTGAAATAATCTCAGGGCTTTATATTTTTAGAACTACAAAAGGTATGGAAATGCCTGACTTTTCATTGCTGAGGCAAAGCTAGTCCCACTGAGCAAAGTTAAAGAAGAATGGGGAAGCAAAATTAAATTGCTTCATGATTGCACCCCACAAGTTGGGCTACTTTAGCATACTGGTTACATAAATTCCTTCGTTCATGTGAAACACTAACTGGCATATTTTGTTCCTCTCTGCTGTGCCTGCACCCATTCATTTCTAGAGGCCTGGGGCTTCAATTAACTCCAGAGGGAATTGTAAGCTCACAGGCCTATGATCAGAGATGACAGATTTTTGACTTCTGGACCACCAAAGGCATTATCCAGCTGTGAGAGAGTCACATCCAACTGTGAAAAAGTGTCAGCATGCAAACAGGAAGAACATATTTTTAAGACATTCTTATTTCTTCCTCTTTTACATGCACACACACACACAAACATACACACACACACCTGATTTCTGAAAGGTAAAAAAGGGAGTTGGAAGCTATTCATCTCATCATAATGGATCTATCGAGGGGATATCATTATAGGTTTCCTCTTCATATCTAAGGGATATGGTTTTGTTTTTTGTTTTTTTAGAAAAGATTTTATTTATTTATTTGACAAAGAGAAAGAGATCACAGGTAGGCAGAGAGGCAGGGAGAGGGAGAGGGGGAAGCAGGCTCCCTGTGAGCAGAGAGCCTGCTGTGGGGCTCCATCCCAGGACCCTGATATCATGACCTGAGCCGAAGGCAGAGGCTTTAACCCACTGAGCCACCAAGGTGCCCCGGGGATACGGGTTTAAAAAAAAAAAAGTTGTTCTATATTCTCACATGGGATATTTTGAAGGCAGCAGACCAGCAGAAGAACCTATGGCCAAGATCATAGGAAGGTTAATAAAGACATCTTCGTGATATTTCTAAACATGAGAGAGATTGACATCTCTCACCTGTTTCTGGGACATTGAGTTTTAGTGAGTACAGATGAGTATACAGTTGTGGCGTGAATGTGAAGTTCACTGAGAAAGACTGTCAGTGGTTAGAGAAAATTGTCATAGAGTAAGATAAACAGACCCTAGCAACAGAAACTTCAGGGAGAAGGGTAAAAAGGTAAAATCCAGATAGCAATGGGCTGAGATTTCCAAAGATGACAAGGTCTAGGAGGTTGTGGCAGGAATGAAGTTGGGGTAGCAAAAGCAAACAGTGTGCATATTATATACTCCTCATATGGATGAGACCACAGTAGGCAGACATGTTTCCTCTCCATTTCATAGCCTGTGTATGATGTCTAGATTTAAATATAATTTATGAGAAGAATTCTGGGGCACCTGGGTGGCTCAGTGGGTTAAGCCTCTGCCTTCGGCTCAGGTCATGATCTCAGGGTCTTGGGATCGAGCCTCACAGCAGGCTCTGCTTAGCGGGGAGCCTGCTTCTCCCTCTCTCTCTGCCTGCCTCTCTGCCTGCTTGTGATCTCTCTCTCTGTCAAATAAATAAAAAAAAAATTATGAGAAGAATTCTGAAAAATTAATTGCTACTGTAAGTGAGTAGCTTAAAGTCTGCTATAGGTGTGTGTCCCTTCATAATTCACGTTGAAACCTAATTCACAATGTGATGGTATTTGGAGATAAGACCTTTAGAAAGTTATTAGGTCATGAGGATGGAGCTCTCATGAATGGGATTAGTGCCTTTATAAAAGATACCCCAGAGAGTACTTTCACCCCTTCTGCCATATGGAGACCAGAAAGAAGACAGATATTTACGAATGAGGAAGCAGGCATTCACCAGATACTGAATCTATAGTCACTTTGGTGTTGAACCTCCCAGGCTTCAGAACTGTGAGATACAAATATTTGTTGTTTAAGCCACACAATCAATGGTACTTTTGTCATAGGAGCCTTGTGGAACAGCCATGCTGCAAATTAGGCTTCCTTCTGCCCAGTTCTCTTGGGTGCTGAAGATCTCTCTGTTCTTTCTATGGGTCTCTGAACCCGAGCAGGTGACTGTGCCTGTACTCCGGGTTTCTGGCTCTATCAGAGTCTTAGCTTATAGTCCAGAAGAACAAACCCTCTTACAGCATTGACAATGTTTCATGGTACATATTCATTGGAATTTTTTGTCCTTCCCCTTTGATGCTCCCTATGAGACTGTAACCTCCATAAAGGAAAGGACCATATCTGTTTTGTTCAATGCTAGCACAAAGTGAAGGCCATTAGTAAGATTACTGAGTAGATGATACCTAAGGGGAAAAAACATGAGAATTAACTTGTCGTCGCCTGCTCTACTTGCCTTACCTTTTTGCAAGGACTTGTACCTAGAACAAAGGGGGAAAAAATGCTACCTCTGAGAGACAAGTTTCTAGCCCTGTTTTTTTTTTTTTTCCCCCAGCAGGAGGTTTTTCTCTTTCTCCACACAACTCATGAAAAGAATGTAACTTAGGCATTTTCAGTAGCATGCCACAGTTTCTTCTTCTTTTTTTTTTTTTAAAGATTTTATTTATTTATTTGACACAGAGAGAGAGAGTGATCACAAGTAGGCAGAGAGGCAGGCAGAGGTGGGGGGGGAGGCAGGCTCCCCACCGAGCAAAGAGCCTGACGTGTGGCCAGATTCCTGGACCCTGAGACCAGGACCCAAGCTGAGGGCAGAGGCTTTAACCCACTGAGCCTTCCAGGCACCCCCATGCCACAGTTTCTTAAGGGAAAAAAAAAAAAGTCGGTTGAAAAAAATTTCAAAGTGAAAAACTTTATGGGAAACTGAGGCAACCAAAGAGGTTTCTTTACATGAGAATTCTTCAGAGTCTTTACTTGTATTAGATTTAGAGGTTACTTCTTTCTGCCCAAGGTACCATTCATACATTTTTCATCCCGGGTAAAGAAGATATCTTATAGTTGATATGGCTGTATGGGATTTTCTTTTCTTCCCTTTCTTTCTTTCTTTCTTTCTTTGATTTTTAAATTACTTATTTATTTGTCAGAGAGAGAGAGATAGAGAGCACACAAGCAAGGGAATGGCAGGCAGAGGAAGAAACAGGCTCCCTGCTAAGCAAGGATCCAGAAGCGGGACTCATCCACCCTGGGATCATAAACTGAGCGGAAAGCAGACACTTAACTGACTGAGCAACCCAGGCATCCCGTGTATGGGATTTTCTTTTCTGTGACATTCCTCATGGAGAGGTGGAAGAATCTCAGACACCACTGCTGAAAAAAACCTGCACCCAGAGCAGGTGCAGGGTAGTGGGAAGAGACTGCAGAAAATAAAGGCACTATATAGAGGTGCAGAGAATAGCAGGAAAGATGAGTGAGAGAAGGAATGTCTGAATCATTAAACTAAATGGATTGATGAATAACTGAATTGAAAATGCAAAACAATATTTTAAACCATGCTCTTGAAGAATCATCATTTCTTTTGGAAATGAACTATATCTTAGACACTAAAGGCATTTTATTAATACATATTAAAATGAAAATATAGTGATTATTCTATTTTATAAATCTTATGCTTTTGGTTTTTCATTTTTTAAAGAATAAAGTACACTACAATTCAATTTTTAGTGTGTAGTTTTATGTCCCTTTGTATTCAAAGTCCCCTATCCACAACACCTAGCAACTACAGATCTTTTTCTGTACATATAGTTGTCTTTTCCAGAATGTCATACAAATGGAAGCATATCATATGTAGACTTTGACATTGCATTATTTCATTTAATACATTGTATTTGAGACTTATCCTTGTTTGTGTTAATAGTTCATTCCTTTTTACTGATCAGTACTATTTTGTAATATAAATGTACAGTTTGTTTATTCATTCCCAAGTTGAGGGATATGTAGGTTGTTTCCTTTTCTTTTTGGCAATTATGAGTGAAGCTAACACAAACATTTTTATATAGGTTTATGTGCAAAGCTGAGAATAACATTATATTTTCTATTTTGCCCACTAACCATTTGTATTAGTGTTGTCATGTTACTTTATTATATGTTATACACACATGCTTTGCTACTCTTTTTGCTTTAGACAATAAGTTATTTTTTAGATCTGCATAATATAAGAAAGTAGCCACTAGCCACATGTAGTTATTTAAGTTTAAATCAAAACTAAATAAAAT
>CM052811.1:39565242-39653292 GCA_028533885.1 Nasua narica
AATAAATAAATAAATAAAATCTTTAAAAAAAAAAAAAGGCCCGTTTTAGAACCTTTAAGAAAAAAAAGAATTTATATTTAATATTTTTTACATTATTTCTTTCAGTAGATCCAAGTTTTGTTTAGAAATTGCATCTGCCTGGTTATTCTCCTTTAACATTTTTTGTAGTGCAATTCAACTACAAATAAATTTTCTACTTCTTGTTTTATTGAAAAAGTCCTTGCTTCTTCATTATTGAAAGACATTTTTGCAGGGTATAGAATTCTTAGTCACAAATTTTATGTTTCCTTTCATCACTTTAATAACACCACTACATTGTCTTATGACATGCATAATTTCCTTTTAATTATTTTTTTATTTTTGACAAATAAAAAATGTATATATTTAACCTATAAAATGTGATGTTTCAATATATATATACTTTGTGAAATGATTCTACAGTCAAACTAATTGACATAACTATCACCATTTTTGGTGCAGAAGTGAAAACACTGGAGATTGACTCTCTCAGAAAATTTCAGGTATATAATACATTACTATTAACTAAAGTCAGTATGCTATGCATTAAGAATCCAAAACTTATTCATCTTATAACTGAAAGGTTGTACATTTTGGCCAATATCTCCCTTTTCCCTTACCTATCAGCCTCTGGTAAATACTATTCTATTCTTTGTTGCTATGAATTTGCAGTTTTTCTCTTTTTAGATTCCACATACAAATGAGATGATGCTATCTTTGTCTTTCTCTGTCTGACTTATTTCACTTAGCATAGTGTCCTCCAGGTTCATTCATGTCATAAATGGCAGGAGTTCCTTCTTTTCAAGGCTGAATAATATATTCCATTGTGCATGTGTGTGTATGTGTATCATTTTCTCTCTCAATTCGTCTGTTAAAGGACATTTAGGTTGTTTCAAAATCTCAACTACTGTGAATAATGCTACGATGAACATGAGAATGTAGACAACTTTCTGAGACAGTGATTTTATTTCCTTTAGATATGTATGTCGAGAAATAGGAATGCTGGATCATATGGTACTTTTTTTTTTTAATTCTTTTGAGGAACGTCCATACTGTTTTTTGTAATGGCTATGCCAATTTATATTCCCTCAAGAGTACACAAGGGTTGCTTTTCCTGACCATCCTACCACTTTTGTTTTGACTTTTTGATTCTAGTCATCCTAAGAGATGTGAGGTGATATATCACTGTGGTTTTTATTTGCATTTCCCTGATGATTAGTGATGTTGAGCATCTCTTCCTATATCTGTTGGCCATTGCATGTCTTCTTTAGAAAAATGTCTATTCAGGTGCTATATCCATTTTTAAATTAGGTTATTTGTTTTTTTGCTGTATGAGTTCCTTATAAATTTTGGATATTTAACCCTTATCAGATCCATGGAGATATATAGTTTGCAAATATTTTTTTTTCCTATTACATCCTTTTGAATTCATTTGATTATTTTCTTTGCTATGCAGAAATTTTCTAGTTTGATAGTTTTACTCATTCAGTTTGGCTTTTGTTGCTTGTACTTTTGATGTCAAACCCAGAAAAATCATTGCCAAGACCAATGTAAAAGAGTTTACATTCAATGTTTTCTTCTAGGAGTTTTACAGTTTTGGGTCTCCGGTTAAGTCTTCAATTCATTTTGTGTTGATTTTTGTGTATGCTGTAAGATAAGAATCCATTATCCCTCTTTTCTGGATATCCAGTTTTCTCAACATAATTCTTTGAAGAAACTATCCTTCTCCATTGTATATTCTTGGTACTTTTGTCAAAAATTAGTTAAACATATTTACCTAGGCTTAATTCTGAGCTATTTTATTTTATTGGTCTATGCACGTTTTAAGGCCAGTACCACACTATTTTGATTAGCATACCTTTTTTTTTTTAAGTTTTTTATTTATTTATTTGACAGAGAGGAGAGAGATCACAAGCAGGCAGAGAGGCAGTGGAAAGAGATTGGGCGAAGCAGGCTCCTCACTGAGCAGAGAACCCAGTGCAGGGCTCGATGCAGGGCTCGATCCAAGGACCCTGAGATCATGACCTGGGCCCAAGGCAGAGGCTTTAACCCACTGAGCCACCCAGGTGCCCCTGATTAGTATACCTTTGTAATATAATTTCAAGACAGGAAGTATGATGCTTCTAGTTTTGTTCTTCTTGCTCAGACTGCTTTGCTTATTTGGTTTTTTTTTTTTTGTGGTTTGATATTAATTTTAATTTTAGAATTATTATTTCTATTTCTGAGAAAAATTCCATTGGACTTCTAATAGGGATTACACTGAACTTGTGCATTGCTTTGGGTAGAATGGACATTTTAATAATATTAATTCTTCCAATTCAAGAACAATTTATTTGTGTCTTCATTTTCTTTCATTAATGTTTTATAGTTTACCAGGTACATATCTTTTAACTCCTTGGTTAAATTTTTCCTAATTACTTTATTATTTTTTGCTACTGTAATTGGAATTTTTTAAAATAAGCTTTTTTGAGTAGTTTTATTGGCATATAGAAACAGAACTGATTTTGTATGTTGATTTTGTATCATGCAACTTTACTGAATTTGTTCATTAGTTTTAAAATTTTTGACAGAATATTTAGGGTTTCTATATATAATATTAAGTCATATGCAAACAGAGATAATTTTACTAATTTTTAATGATAATTTTATTAATTTTACTTCCTTGCTGATTTGGATTTGCATACACAATTTCTGATATAACTATGCTGTAATTCTTACCTTTGTTATTTGGTATGTTATTTTTGTACGTAATTAATGTATGTAATGCTATTTTTTATGTATATTTTCTCTGGCTATATTCGAGATTTAAAAATTTATTTTGTTTTTCAGCAGTGAATATGGTGTCTGTGTATGTGTGTGTGTGTGTGTGTGTGTGTGTGTGTGTATAAGCTTATTTGGTATTCATTGAGTTTCTTTGATCTATGGTTTTGTTTCTTTTTGTTTTTCAAAATTCTTGGCCATATCTCTTGAAATATTTCATCTTCCCTTCCTTCTTTCTTTTCTCCTAGCATTTCAATTACATGTATGAGAGATGATTTCATATTTCTCCATACTTGTTGGATGCCCTATTCTGTATTTTTGTACTCCTTTTCATTTATTTTTCAGCTTGGCAATTTTTGTTCATCAATATTCAAGTTCACTCATTCTTTCTTTAGTTGAATTGAGTGGTCTGATATGCTTTTCAAAGGCATTATTTATCTCTATTGTCCTATTTTAATTTATAGCATTTTAATATGATTTTTTTATAGTTTTCATCTCTCTACTAATGCCCATCTAATCATTCTTGTCCTCTTTTTCCACTAGGGCCTTTAACATATTAAACACACTTATTCCCCATTTGCTAGTCCTCAAATACCTGTAATATCTGAATCTGATCATGTTGATTGATTGGTATCTTGACAATGAGGTTTTTTCCCATACTTTTTTTGTATGCCTCTTGATTTTTTGATAAAAGCCAGAATTATTTTGTACAACAGTAGAAACTGTGACAATTAGTATCTATATCTGGAATAGACTCACCTTGTCTGAGTGAGGGAGACTGAGTCTACCTCGTCAGAAGTTAGATTGGATTTTCTTTTTTTGTTTGTTCATTTCTATGATTATCCTCAGAACACCACCACCTTCAAATTCTTCTAATATTTTCTTAAGGGTAGGGGCAGGTTTGCAAGAGGGATTATCACAAGGTCTACTTCACCTTCAACCTGATGTTTTCCCTTTGAGCCTATTATCTCAGAGAAGGTCTCCTTCCTTGCTTTGATCTTCTTCCAGTAGCATATTTCTATTACTTGTCTTGCAATGCTTGCTAGCCTAGTTAAGGATGGTAAGTAAAAGGAAGTTGTTCTCTGTTGTTCTGGTTCAGCCTAAGTGTTAAGGGAACATTGGTTTCCTTTCAGGTCCTCCCCGGTGATTCTGCCCCTCCCAAGAAGTAGAAGATATTTAATATTTGACCCTGGAACATATTTTTACCTATCTTGCTGGAGTATGAGGTTTTAGTGTCTTCTAGCTGCAATGGGTCTTTATCCGTACTCTAAAGGCAACAAGGTTTGCTGCCTTGTCCTAAGTAGCTTAAGTCATTTGTTCTAGGGGCTCCTGGGTGGCTCAGTTTTTTTGTTTTCTTTTTGTTTGTTTGTTTATTTTTTAAAGTGTATTTTTGTCCTTTAATAAGAGTAGATATATACTCATAGTACTTTGAATAAATATGATTATTGATTTATGTTTCAGATTCTAAATTTGGGTTTAAAACACAAAATAAAATACAAAAGTATTGCTCCTTGGGATGGGATTCAGGCCCAGTATTTAAGGATTGAGGAATCCAATAATGAACCTTCCGGCCCACCCTCTTCTTGGTATTTGTCTTCTGGGCTGAGTAGACTATGCCTGTTAATAGATGCTTTATTTGTTTATTCATTCACTTAACAAGTATTTTTTCCGATTCTATTATGTGGTAGGCAGGTTGCTAGGTGTTGAAATAGAAAGGTAAAAAGACACGGTGAATGGATAAAGAAACCAGAGTCTACCCGTCCTATTATTCAGGGACAAAAGGAAATGAGCTACCAAGCTATGAAGAGACTTGGTTAAGTGTCCAACTTTTAATTTTGGCTCTGTTCATGATCTCAGGGTCCCAGGATTGAGCCCTGTTTTGGACACCCTGCTCAGCCCTAGTCTCCCTCTCCCTCTGCCTTTCCCCCTGCTCTCTCTCTCCCTCTCTTAAATAAATGAATAAATATATATATTTTTAAAGACATTTGTTTTATAGGGAACATTACAAAAAAGGCTTCATGTTTTATAATGGCTGCTGTTCCTCTCCTCTAGGTCTGGACCATGAAAGTAGAATTCTTATCCTAACTCCAATCTTTCTTGTGAGACTGAGAGTAGATGCATATTCCTTTTGTGTCTCTGGCTCCTAGTTGTTTTATAATCTTACGCTAGTATTTGTTTGGCCTTTAGCTGTTTATTTGACATTTTACCTGAAATTTTTCACCTGAGATTTTGCTTGCATGTTCTTGCCTGCCTATTATTGGTAAATAAGTGCTTGTGCCCTCTCTTGGGGGTACCAGTCTTTCTTTATATTTTTGGGAGACTGGTTGCCCTACAACTTCAGCTCTCTCATGTAAAAAAGAGACAAAAATTCCTGGCCCATGGGACAAAATAAGACACAATGGGGAAAATATAAATGGTGCAGTTTGATGTGTAGCCTGGGGTAAGTAGTGTGATCATAGTGGAGTGGTCAGGTGGGCAGGGGAGGGAGGAATGTGAATCTTTTTCCTTCAAAGATCTGATACTAAGCTCTCCAGGTCAGATATAGGGAGGTTAGGAATAGGAAAAATCACTCAAGCAACAGTGTGGATAATGGATAGAATAAAGGAAGAATGGAGGCAGAAAGTTTATTTAGGAAGCTATAATTCAGGTGAGGGCTTGCCCTATTGTGGTGACAGTGTAGTTGAAGAAGATATCAGAGTTTTGAGAGAAATTTTGATAACAGAATGAAAATAATTTAGCAACCAACTGATTGTAAGAGAAACACATGAAATGAGTTTACAATAACTTCCAGTTTCTGGCCTTTCTGATAGAGTAGATGTTGAAATCAATGGAGATACAAGAGAAGATTTTGAGGCAAAAGATCACAAGAGGATCTGAATGTGGAATATAATAAATTCTCTTCGGATATAGTATGTTTAAAACAAATACAAGTTTCTCAGGTAGAGATATTCAAATGATATATAGTTTTAGAGTTTTAGAGAGAGGATTAAAATGAAGATACAGATTATGAAGTCAGCAGTACATTAATGCCTAGAAAAAAGCAACTAGAAGATGCCTAGGTACCTGGGATATAATAGTGGGAAGGAAGACTAGGTTCCTGCTCTGGAGAAACTTACATATTAAACAGCAATAATCAAATATAAAAAATGCATTAAGTAATGAATTTCACACTATTATAAATAAGGAAAGAACAGACCCCTGAAGGATGTTAAAATTTAAGAGTTGAATGTATAACAATAAAAAACTATTTGCAAAGAACCAAGAAGGAGAAGTAGATGTAAATTAGTGAAGGAAAATCAAGAGCAACAGGCATCAGAGTGTCAAGGGAAAGCGTTCAAGAGGACCAATCCTAAAGGTAGTGAATAATCAGTAGATTTTCTCCTTAATTTTGTTCAAGGGTCTATGGCTCTGCCTTTGCAATCAGAGTTGCCAGAGTAAGCATATGGAATGCTGGCTTTCCCATTCTGATTGCTGATTTTAAAACAAATCTCACTATATTTCTGATCTCTCATTCTCAAAATGTTCCCATGAGTAAAATTGAGTCATCTTTAGAATATTAGAAACTAGAATCCTTCAGAGTATTAAAAATCACATATTCTTTATCAAAGTTAGTTATAGACATCTCATTTTTTAGGCAAGGAAAGTCTTGCTCCCTCAAGCCATTTTGAAGAAAATGGGTACATTCTGATGTTGCTCTCTTTGAATAAAGACAAGACTTTCAAGGGTACCTGGATGGCTCAGTTGGTTGTCTGCCTTTGACTCAGGTCCTGGGATTCAGCCCTGCAAGGAGCCTGCTTCTCCCTCTCCCTCTACAGCTCCCCTGACAAGTGCTCTCTTATTCTCTCTCTGTGTCAAATAAATAAATAAAATCTTTTTTTAAAAAGATAAGCATTTTCAGTCATAGTACTTAAGTATGACACTCTTTGTAATTTTTTATTTTCTGAAAAATAACATTGGTACACTTTTGATGATCTTAAAAGTAAATTAGATTATTTTCCATTCCTAGAACAAAGAAGTTCACAGTATTAAATTATTTTTATCTACAATGTAGTTTTTTGTCCTAGATGTTGAATATGAAACCTTGAAGATTCTTTGAGATACATGATTTTGTCCTTAAATTCATTATTCATTATTTGGTTGCTTTCCTATGTTGCTTAGAATAGAATCTGTGAGAAGTTTTCAACTTGAATGTATTTCAGATGTAATTATATTTTAAATTCTGTCAGGTTTTACTAGTACTGGTAATGCATTTAAGTGTGCATTAAAACCCAATCCTTTTTATCCATTTCATTTTCACAGGCAAGAATTATAGTGTCAGGACAGTTATTTTCTGAATTAGCTATAAGCCAGGCAGAAGCTTTTCTGTGGCATGCATTTTTTAGAAATGGCAGAACAAATTTCACAGTGGGCAACATCACTTTGAAAACATGATTATTAATCTTTTTCTGAGGAAAAGTGCAATAGATAAAGAAATTAGTTCAGCAGGAGGAGAGCCTAAACATTTTTCTATTTGTTGCTGGGTGTGAGATGAAAAATAAAATAGACAAAATTACAGCCAAAATCCATTCTCCCTAAAAAGTTTTGAATGTAAACAATGGCAAATATATAATAATCTTTATTGCTTTGCTTTTGAACTTGAGAGGGCACCAGTTCTTTACCTTTGCCAACTACAAGAAAAATGGCTTTTTGATAGGCTTGTATTGTACCAGGTTGAACTAGAATATGGCTTCATCATTATTAACAATTCTATTGTGATAAAACAATAAGTAAGTAGAAGAACTTTGTTATATCTCTTCAAAGTCATATTTTAAAAGATCTATTTATTTATTTATTTGAGAGGGAAAGAGAAAGAGAGAAAGAGAGAGAGCATGAGTGGGGGTGCAGGATATGGGAGGGAAGAGCAGAGGGAGAGAATCCTCAAGTAGACTCCCTGCTGTGCATGGAGTACAATGCAGGGCTCTATCCCAGGATCCTGAAATCATGACCTGAGGTGAAATCAGGAGTCAGATGCTTAACTGATTGAACCACCTAGGTGTTCCTTACTTCAAAGTTTTCTTCCCCACCCCTCAAGATTTATTTATTTATGAGAGAGAGAGAAAGAGAGCGCACACAAGCAAGAAATTGGGGGGAGGGACAGAGGGAGAGAGAATCCTCAAGCAGACTCCCCATTGAGCATGAAGCCTGATGCAGGGCTCTATCCCAGGACCCCGAAATCATGACCTGAGCCAAAATCAAGAGCCTAACACTTAACCAGCTGAGCCAACCAGGCACCCCTCAAATCTTTCTAAAATCAAGATCTCACTAATTGACACAGTAACTGCTACTAGCAAAACTACTGCCCAGGAAAGGGCACAGACCATACACACTTGCTCACTCAGGTCATATTGGTGGTTAAGAATTATTTTTCCTTTTCTTCAAAACTGTCATTTCATGAAAAAGAAGACTTCGTGACTTATAAGAAATAAAATGATAATGTTTTAGTATTTTGCCAGGGGACATAGCAATATTCAGATCATATGAAGACATGAAAAACTACCATATCCAAAAGCCTTGAGGATCTATAAGGAACTTTCTTTTTCTCTTTTTTTTCCCTTTTATTATGTTATGTTAGTCACCACACAGTATATCATTAGTTTCTGATGTAGTGTTCCAAGATTCATTGTTTGCATATAACACCCACTGTATAAGGAACTTTCTCTAATAAGGCAAAGATTAACACTATTTCCTGTTGAGGCTTTGACCCTAGTCTTCAAAACCAATCTGTACTGAGATGTTCAAACCGGACAGGGAGATTACCTACAAGGGGAAGTGTGGGTTACTGGAGCTTAAAGTTTGCTCTGGATACTTCCAGCGCAAAGCCTTCAACTGAATTTTAGATTGTCCCTCCCCAATGTGAGAAAAAGGTGCTGGTGCCAGAACAACCTGCTCGTCAGCAGCGCCTGGTGGGAATTAGCCTGAGATCGCTGCTTCAGTCCCTTCTAGGTGAGGGGAATAGCTCCTGGGATCAGATGCCAGTCCAGACTGAGAGGAGAATGGAGTGAGGGAGTGAGGAAATGAGGGGATGAGAGAGAGGGAGTGAATGAGTGGGTGAGGGAGAGAAAGAGAGAGAGAGAGAGAGAAAGAGTATGTGTGTGTGTGTGTGTTAGAGAGACAGAGACAGAGACACAGTGAGGGGGAGAGAAAGAGAGACAGAGCAAGAGAGCTCCAGTGAACATGTGCGCTTACCATATTTTACTTTCATGGCATCAATTCTCTCTCCACTAACCCCATAAACAATGTCATCTTCTTAGACCTGGTCAACCTACTGCACCCACCCTGCTTCCCCTCCTTCCTTTCTTTCCCTACACTGAGGGAAGAAAAGAGGGCAGTTTGGTAAAGAAGTTAGGTATAGAAAAAAAGCTTTGAGCTTTCCCAAGAGGCTATTTCTCAACATACAGTTTTCATAAGAATCTTATAGTTGGCTTTGTCTTTAGTTTCATTGGATATGTGATTTAAGAGCTGATAAAGTTCCACATACAACACATAACAGAATGAAATACAATAACATTTTTTTTCTGTAAATGAACTTAGTTGTATTTACAGTCATTTATTTTTCATATTCGAAAATCAAGCTTCCCTTTCTTTTCTGTTTAAAAAAAAAAAAGATCATTTTCCTCATGAAATCTATGCCCTAGGCTTTGGGAAAGACAAGATTTTATTCCTTTTGAATGTAATAGACCTATTATTTCAATAATTTGTTTTTAACTGCACACTTCAGATTCTATTATTTAACCCTTTGAAATTTCCCATTTGCTTTTACTCCATTTTTATTCCACTGCATATAGTTAGATTTTTATTTTCCTTCTTTCCACACTAGGGGAAAAAAAACAAAAAGAAAAACATGATTGTTCTGTTGTAGACAGATCTCTGGTGCTGAGATGGCAGGATTAGCAATTTTAGCATTCTAAGCAAGTGTTCTTTTACTCTCTAAATTTCCAGTGTTGCCAGAGTGGCAAAAATTCTTTTTCAAAACATACACCAGAATTGGGGACAATAGTGGGCCCCTGTTGTAAAACAGAACAGAATCTGCAAGTTGATGCCAATTTGCCTTGGAGAGACTAGAGAGTCAAAGCTTTCTCTAGAGAAACAATAGCCAATTTCACTCTATTTTAATATAGCGCCAAATGAGATACAATTTTAAAAATTTCTTAAAATACAACTACGTACAATAACTGGAATTGATTTGTGGTTGTATTTAATTTTTTTTTAAAGATTTTATTTATTTATTTGACAGAGAGGGAGATCACAAGTAGACAGAGTGGGGGGGGAAGCAGGCTTCCTGCTGAGCAGAGAGCCCGATGCCAATGCGGGGCTCGATCCCAGGACCCTGAGATCATGACCTGAGCCGAAGGCAGAGTCTTTAACCCACTGAGCCACTCAGGCGCCCCGTATTTAATGTTTATGTATTTAATTACTCCAAAAATATGGCCTTAAGGATTGCATTCATTTCTGAATATACAAAAGTTTAATTATGGTCAGTAATAAAACATAAAAAAAACCAAAACAAACCCCAAAAAATAAAATAAAAAAAACCATAAAAATTATACTAGATGTAAAATCTCAGCTTCTCCTAGGCCTTTGTGGTGTGTGTGGGGGGGTGATCTTTAGACAACAAAAGACTATTTCAGTTTTAGGGGATATCATGAGCTAACTGATTTAATGATTTTGTGACCCACTTACCTTGAAGGAAAAAAAGTTATTTTTCACTGCAATCCCTTCCCAAGACACCCTCCAACCTTTGTCAGATATTTTCAGGCCTGGGTTGTCATATTTTAAAGTAAGGCCCTGGAAGTTATCTTAATAAATCTATAATTCATACCTAGTGTGTCTCATTTATACAAATATCCAGGTTTAACAGTGAGAAAATGGATCACAGTATCCAAAAGTACAAAATACTATATACACGGCAAAGCAATCCCCCAAATGTTGAATATCTTATGGGGCATATTAAGGAAATGGCCAGAGTTGTGATGACCATTTCCTACATATAAGACTTGCTGTGCAATTATTTCCTTGATCCTGCAGTGGGTTGGGATCTGAGCAGGAAGCTGATAGCATACAGGAACTGAGTTCTTTGAAAAGTGTTTTAAAATGATCTATTTGAAATGGTGTGTGCAAGTAACAGAGAACAACAAGGGATTGTGGGGCACCCTGTGAGCTAGTAAGGGAAGGGGTACATTTCTCCTAAATAAGAGCGATGGGTGTATTTGCTAGAACCTAGAAACAGAGAACATAATGATTTTTAAGTCTCTTACCCTTCTCCTCTCACTCAGTCTGATACCCCCTTTATTCTTAACCATTCTAGCTTTCAAATCAACTTTTTTAAAGCTGCCTCATTCAGTGACATGGACTGAGCACACTCTATGATTGAAGGACTGTTAGGTCTATGCTGAGGAGCTGACTTGATCCAATCCTTGCCACAGCACTGTCTTGTAGACAAGATAAATACAGAGAAGAAATTCCCATTATGAGATAACAAGAAGGATATGGACAAAGATTCAAAGGCCTATGTCCCAAAAATATCTGAGTCTACCTGTAGGGCAATTTGTTTCTCCTTATTTCAATGAATAAAATGGCAAACTGATTATGATGACATTTTTGTGAGTCTGCATGCTAGAAATATAGACCAGCTATATAGATTCAATTGTTTAAACTCCAGAAAATTAAATTTTCCTTTGATTTAAGTTAACATGAGCCCATACTGGAAAGACAGACATAAAATTAATATGATATTTTGAGACTTCAAGACTGGGTAGGAGGGGCGCCTGGGTGGCTCAGTGGGTTAAAGTCTCTGCCTTCGGCTCAGGTCAGGATCTCAGGGTCCTGGGATCAAGCTCCACATCAGGCTCCTTGCTCTGTGGGGAGTCTGCTCCCTCCTGCCTCCCCCACCCCCTGTGCCTGCCTCTCTGCCTGCTTGTGATCTCTCTCTCTCTGTCAAATTAAAAAAAAAAAATCTTAAAAAAAAAAAACCACTGGGTAGGATCATGGAATAGGGTGATTTCCCTAAGATATTTTAGATCATCTTCGGGGATCTCTTAGGAGGAAGTGTGCAAATGCTTTCCATGTAAGTGTTCATACTCTCCAACATTGCAGTATATTGATTTCTTATTCAGGTTATTATACTATCAACACAACATGAAAGTAGCATGGGAGAGTCATGAAATTATAAAGTGTGTGAGTATGTGTATGCAAAAGAGAGAGAAAGACACAGAGAGAGACAGATAGGGAGAGAAAGAGGGAGAGATATTAAGTACAAGAAATGTGACAGAATTGCCCAATTTTTGAAATTACCTCAATTGTGAATGCAAATTTATCAGTCAGAATTCAGTCTTTTTTGTAGCAATATGAAATAAAAATTATTCACCAAAAACAAAGAACACTGTGAATAATGGGAGGATTTAGGTGGGAATCACTATATCCTAGGAGTTAGAATGACCCTGCAAATGAAGACCATCAGACCGTGAAGTGTAAGCTGCCTACCTTCACCTATCTCAGTTATCTCTATGACCTAGGATCAGGTTCCGTTTCTGATCCTATTTCCAATAATTTAATAGGCCTGTGCAAACTCCTGCAGAACCAAAAAGTTTCATCTATAAGATAATAAAAATGGATTTTCAAACATTTTCAGCCCGAGCATTTTTTTCTTTATTATCTTGTACAGAAGCCCACTATTGGGGTGATTGTTCTTGTTTAAATGATGGTGCAGGGCACTTATCTATTCTAACTACCTCCACTTCCTGGTTCCTGCCCCCAGGGTCTCTGACACAGATCTGAAGAATAGAGTTTGAAAACCACTGAACCAAACATCTAAAAGATTTTTTTCACTTGTATATCTTTGGGATTAAAGTATGAATAGCTTGATTGAATACTAAGTATGCCTGCAGGCCTGATTAGATAAAGAGACCCACCATCCTCTTTTGTAAAAAACAATGTTGTCAGTTTTGTGAATTACTACTCACATTTACAGGAACTATCTGAACCTACCACTTAGAGAATGCCAACCATACTTAATTTGCTAAGGATCATATGTGACTTACACTGAGCTGGTTTGCTTCTGGGTCAGGTAGGTAGGTATTCCTGCAAAACACAAATGATGGATAATTTTTAACTTATCTGACTACACACATTTTTTAAAGCTTGTAAATTTTTACTACTCCCATTTATACATTTTGTTGCCATATGCATAGCACATCAATTACTTGAATTAAATACCAGAGGCAAGGGTCATATTTAAATTTTCTATTTAAAACAGATACTGACCACCTCACCATTTATTTCTTTTAGGTAGAGCTTTTTTTTTTCCCTTTTGGTCCCCTGAATGGACCTTATTTGAATGCTTTAAAACGAACACCAGTTTTCCACAAAGCAATGCCTTAACATAGGAATATGCCCAAAGTGCATATAGTATTTACATAGGACATTAATTTTTAAAGTACACATTTTCAAGGATGTGGCACAGAACTGCAGCTATTCCTGGAACATAGCTGATATCCAAGACAGATGTGAATTCACACCAAATCATGACTGTCTACAGGCACTTGTAAAAACAGTGTCAGTTATGCTTCCAACCTTTCTAGATTTTAATGTTTCAGATGTTTATTCTTTAAGCAGCTATGAATTCATTTTGATATGGTAGAGGATGGTAGGTATTTTATTTTCCTTTAATGATTTTAGGTGGCAGTGGTTATCCTTTGAAAAACTACTTAATTACTTCTTTGTCTCATCCCCAGACTCCCTCTGAAAATAGAATCAATATAAGTTATAATGGAACTCAATGAGTGACTGGAATGATAATGAAGAATGCATTACAAATCCTTATAAATGGGACATGAATGTCCTCTTCAATCTAGTGGAGACTTACCATGCTGTCCTTCAGATGTTTGAAGGCTTTATAATATTTAGCATGGCCATTAAATGTGGTTTATCTTTTAAAAGAAGCTGCAGAAAAAAAAAATAAATAAATAAAAGAAGCTGCAGAAATTAATGCAGCTCACCAAATGGCTGAAGTAAATGACTACGATGATGTGCACTTTCACAAAATTGGCTCCAAATAGTAAAATGGAGCTAAAAATATTGGGGCACAATGTGGATTTTCATTTTGAAAGGAGGGGGGCAAGACTTCTAACTATCTTATTTTGGTAATTATTTATAATACAGAAGTAAATTATATACCACAGCTCTATTTAACCAGTGTGTAGGTGCTCTGGTAGTAAATAATAGGGAAGGGGACCCAATTTTGGCATTTCTTTTCTCCAAGCAGAGGCAGAGATATGGTAACTGAATTTGTGGATATGTCCAATGGTTGAGGTTGGGAGGGGTCCCCAAATAAGTCTGTCCAAAGTGTGGTGGCTCCTCACCTGACTTTAGGGACTGGCATAAACCGGGTCTTAAGACAAGCCACTTCTGCCCTTCTCAGCTGCCCACTCATGTCTTTGGGGGTATAATGAGGGTATGTATTTCTTTTTATTTCTTCCTTATACTTCTGATAAAATATTCTTTTTTTAAAAAAAAAAGATTTTATTTATTTATTTGACAGAGAGAGAGTCACAAGTAGGCATAGAGGCAGGCAGAGAGAGAGAGGGGAAAGCCGACTCCCTCCTGAGCAGAGAGCCCGATGCGGGGCTCGATCCCAGGACTCTGAGATCATGACCTGAGCCGAAGGCAGAGGCTTTAACCCGCTGAGCCACCCAGGTGCCCCATGATAAAATATTCTTAATGTTATCAACTAACAAGGAAAATAAAGTGAAGAAGAAATATGTTGAACCAGTTTGACAATTTTAGCTTCCTCTTTTTAGTGAGTTCAGAGTTTTCAAAATGTTCCCACAGAGGGTAGATGAAACCTTTCTAAAGTTTGAGGTTTCATTCACACAACCATTTTGTTACCAGAGTACCTTGACATTGTTCAGTGGAAAATGGCTATGATATTTTGGATCATGGAACGAAAAAAAAAAAATATATATATATATATTTTTCCCCACAATCTATGTGTGATATATATACTCATTATGTTTTTCCCACAATCTATGTGTGATATATATACCTCTTTAAAATATTATATTTGAGACACATATTATATAAATACAATGCAAGCCAAGTAATGTATTCTTTTATTTAGGTAGAAGAATCTTGATATCTATGCCCACTGAATCAAATTTCTGTGCCCATTCTCCCACTGATGATCTAAATTTTTGACCTTGGGAAAATCATTCAGTTTTCTGTACATTTAAAAAATGTGGTTGTGAGGGAAAAAACAGTATTTATTTACTAACTTGTGAGCCAAGGTTCCTGAGGGTTGCAGAGTTTTGCAAGGTCTAGATTCCAAATAGACACCAAGTTTTACTTATAGGGAGTCTAATGATTTTCTCACCTAAGCATAATACATTAAAGTATATTTAATATAATAAAAATTTTCAAAAAACATTTCTCATTTTATAGCAGCTATATGTAATAATGTAATTTCTCAATCAATTGAAACTATCAGCACCTGCATATCTATAGGGTTTTTGTTTGTTTTGATCGTAGAAAGGGGTTCTCATATTTGAATAAGTTTGGCAATCTCATGAAGATGTGACCTTTCAAGTTACTTCCCACTCAGTATTCTATGATCTCAGGATACTTTCATCATGTTTATCATGGCTTGATTCAAATGAAAAGTAAATCTGGCAAAAATGAGCTTCATTTTTATGGAATAGTTTTGTAATACATATTCTGGAAATTAAAAAGGTGAACCTTTTCTTGCCACTACTGGAATGGCCATGGTAGACAATCCCTTGATCTATTATATCTATAATGTTTGACATAAAAAAAACAGTAAAGTTTGTACCTAAAATAAGGGAGGGCCGGTCAAATGTATGTAGAGTATGCCTTTGATTACGAATGTCTTGGACACAAGTGGACCATGGCATGATTTCTTAGTGTTGAATCTGATATTCATTTCCTTCTTTAATCTTTTATTATCTGAGTAATAATTAGACTTTTTCCAAACCTGGTATCGAATTTCTTCTTTGACTCATAATAATAAAAAGGAAAAATTTTAATGATCTTTCTACTTCTACTGGGCCTTTTATTGTGGCACATATTTCTGAGGTACTGTCATTCTAGAACACACAAGAGTGTCACATTAATTAGTTTCAGTCTCCGACATCTCCAACAGAATGGCAGAATCCCTAATTCTTACCCTCTTCCATAATTTTCTCCAAATTGTTACTGTAAGAAACCAGCATAGGAAATATCTGTATGGTGGATATTTGTTGGAGTACCTGTACTCACAATTAGATTTTCCCTCATGGGAATTTTTTTGGGGGGTCTGGTATGCTGGTGCATTAAGGCTCTGGAACTAAAAATTGATGTAAAACAGCAATGTGGTAGTCATTTTCCACAATATTCTTGGTGAACAAGAAATGGCTAGTTTTCAGAAAGAATGAAAAAGTGTAGCATAAAGCAGAGGAAAACTGCCTTCTAAAGTCCTTGATTTCCTTGATCTAGTAAATAAAATTTGGTGGTACTTCCTCTGTCTAAGTTTCGTGAGTTATCCTTACAGCTGCCAATGTATCCCTCTTCTCCATTACTTGTCTGAATGGGTGTCTGCCACTTGCAATGGAGAAAGACTTGACTGACCAACTCTGTCTCTCATATGCTAGAGGACAAGGCCACCCCAGTACACTGGTGGTATTCCCAGTACCGCTGTTTTGTTTATGATGCTGGCATGTGGCTCATGCCTTCCAAGCTCCATAGGGAACATTTCTACCTGTATACACAGGATTTGCCTCTCTTCTATAGCAAAGAGCGACGCACTTTTTAATCTCTATTGCTTAGTCTCTCACACTGAAGTGGGGAAAATGATCTCCCTTTTCATTTGATTAACAAGCTCACAAAACCCTGCTGTTCTTGTACTCCCAATTTCCTGTAGATATTTTTGTGTGCTGGACCTTTCATTCTAGAATTTTCTTTTTCTCTTTCATTTCTTGTGACTGTCTCTCCTCAAAACTCTGAGTAATGAGTCATAGGAACTACCTTGAGGGCCAACTTGAGTTGAGTCTATCATTCCATTTCAAAATTGGCCCTCTGCTTCATTCAGAAACCACTAACAGTCAGTCAAATGTGTGTTTTGTACTCTCTTCCCTTTGAATAACTTCCTTCCCATAAGGTCCCTTGATTGTTTATGTCCACAAAGCTTTGGTGGGCCCACTTAAAAAATTATTTAAAGCATGTTCAGACAAGTCTGAATCCACAGAGTCTATAGAATTTTAGCTCTCAGGTCATGACTTCCATTAAACCATTTGGACATCAATCCTTGATGACACAAAAAATTAGTCATTGTGTCTTTTTATTTTCTTTAGATTTTATTTATTTATATGACAGACAGAGAGAGAGAGATCACAAGTAGGCAGAGAGGCAGGCAGAGAGAGAGAAGGAAGCAGGCTCCCTGCTGAACAGAAGAGTCCGATGTGGGGCTCGATCCCAGAACCCTGAGATCAATGACCCAAGCCGAAGGCAGAGGCTTTAACCCACTGAGCCACCCAGGCGCCCCAGTCATTGTGTCTTTGAGCAGCCAGAATAGCTGTCACATCAACCAACGTTGTCTGTCTCCATTTCTGAATATTGTTTATTTCTTTGTTCCTAGGCTCTATATTCTGTCAACTTTTTCTGACCATCCCATGTTGGAACTCACAGACACCAAACTTCTGCCTTTAACTACCAATTGTTCTCTACTGATTTCACCTATGGCTACTTTGTTTTGACAGTTATACTGAGGTCTAGTGACTTCTGTTCTATGTCAACTACTAATTCCCAAAGCGTGCCACTCTGTACTCACCTAGATTGTTGAAAAAAAAAATTCTAATGATCCTTTGAACACAATTAATAATTTTGAAAGCTTTTCATGATTAGACTAATCATTGTCGACCTTTCTTAAGTTACAAAACAACTGGATAAATACATCAAAATGTTGTTTACACACAAAATGCGACTCATTTTGAGGTTGTCTGAAGATAAAATAAATCTACCAGAATTTGAAGAGACGGTTTATAAAGACTATGAATATTATATAATAAATGATCTTAGAAAAAAATCAAGATCTGAAAATATGGAAAAAATTTTCTTAATTCCAGTGCAAATCCAGAGCAGTATGTGATAAGGTTCAGAATGGTTTATTTGAGATTACTAGGGTCTCATCAGAACTGTTACGAAAAATTTTAAAATTATTTTTATTGCCATAAATCCTGAATTTATGATCTGTGTCTCTAGGAACATCATTGATACTGTCTTTAAGAAAATTGAGGCAAATACTCCTAGCCTGCCATGTCTGGAAATTTAACTTCAGAACTTTAGATATCAGAATTATTGCCCTATCTCTGTCCCACTCCCACTATAGAATTGCCAATACCTGCTGGGACCAAAAATTATTTGGTCTTATTGCAGTTTACATGTGGTAATAGGAATAGAATCCACTCAATTTAGATTCAAATGTCTTAGGTCTTCCTTGTGGGCTGGGTACTGTGTAAGCACTTCTGTGTAAAAACGCCACTTCCAACCCTCCCAGGGACCTGGTAAGTTAGAACTCTCATGCTCTCTTTCCAGATGAGGTCATGCAGCTAGTAAGCGGCAGATGTGGGATTTAAAACCCAGTGTCCTTGACATCCTATATCCTGGACAATATGGGATAAACTGTATGAGGAACTAATTAGGAAGCACTGTAGAAAACCTTAAAAGATCACTTTATGGCCCTAGAACATTAGGCTGTTTCTTTCTGGCCACCTCCTTCATGCATTTTTGGGTTTCTTTCTTTAGGTACTCGCTGTGCTACTACCATATCTTTTAGGAAGACAGCGGGAATTCCATTCCTAAAATTGTGTTGCTTCAGGAATAAGCATGAAGATGAAATATAAACTTTTCTGGAAAATAATTTTTATAGCATAAAGCGAATGTTTTGGTGAGTGAGGGTTTATAGGAACAACTTAGAGGAAACATTAGCAATAATCTGGTCAATTTAGAGATCTGGTAGCATAGCCTTTTCATTTTTCTCATGAGAAAACCAATGTCCAGAAGTATAATGAACTTTCTGAAGACCTCTTGCTGGATATGGCAGTGCAAGGACTCAAACCCAGGTCTCTTGACTGCCCACTGAAATTTTTTGCTATATTTGTCGCCTCACAATGCTCTTTTCTATGTAAGTGGGTCCATAGGAGTTTGCTGACTCTCCTATTTAAATTTGCATCTGTATTTTCAGTCAATTATTTCTCTAAGCCTCTATGGAGACAAAATACGAATTTGATAATAAATCACTGGACATTTGGAGGAAAAACTAAATAGTAGCTTAAAAATGGGTCAAAGGAAATCAAATAGGGTTGTCCAATTCTTGGTGTAGGACAAATTTAGGATTAGAGGTTTTGGCATAATCTTTAGCATTAATAAGTCGAAATTCTAAGTTCACTTTCTATATCAGCTACAGGATGATAGCTTTGAGTTTGTTTTCCAGATAAGATTGTCCTTTCCAATCTACCTCATTCTCAGGCTGAAAGCTGGAGTCCCTTTGAACAATACAAGTCAATTGCACATTATATTACATCGGCATTGTAGGCACATTGAATTCATTCTCCATCATCAAAGGAATAGGCCAGCAGAGGGCTTTGGGCAGCCTTGGCAAAATACTTAAGCTTATGTGAGCCCAAGGATAATGTAATTCTGTTCCAGTGCAAGAAGAGATTTCTATTTCCCTAAGCAAATTGGCTTGAAAGGAACCACTGTGGTGTCCTCTAATAGGACACATGATTTCTTCAGCAGCAATTCTGCATCTGTTGCTGTGCTTTCTGAATAGAAGCTTCTTCTAAATCCTGGTGAAGCAAATTCTTATAAAACTGCCCTTGGGAAACACTTGGAGAGCCATGTTTCCCTTTTCTGGTTCTCAATGTGGTGTCACTCTAGGATGCCTTTCATGGGGGCACAAATTAGTCCACTTTATCCTAAGAATATTGTGAAGCAGTACAGTCCTTACTTCATTAATCTAATCTATTCTACAAATATTTATCAAGACCGAACTCTGTGTTAGGTGCCTCAGATATGATAGCAAATATGGCATGTTTGTTGACATCAGGAAACTCTCAGTAGAAAATAAAAATACTAGTTTCCTTTGTCCAAGTACACACTGCCTGTACCCGAATGATCTGAGATTTGAGTTCAAGTTGAGTCTGATTCTCAAGTCCAAATGTGACCTACTGTGCTCTACTGTTTTGTGACAAGTCAGAACTTTACCTTGCTCTCTAAGGCTTCCTAACTCTTTTGTGAATTTGCTTATGGGTTGCTTGCTGAGCAGGAATTATTCAACACTATAAATATAACAATTATTTGAGGAAAAAAATGCTAATTGAAAACATGCTTGCTCTTGTTTTATTTTATGTTAATGGAAAATTCAAAATAAATATTCTATATTTGTCTAGAAGCAATTAAATGACAAGAAGGATAATATTTTAAATTTCAGTGAAACTCCATATACCTTCTGTTAGGGAGGACAGGAGTTATGAAAGGGTCTATGAGGGAGAATGTTACCAAAGGCCTGGCTACTCTGAATATGGGCTTTTTACCATATTCTTACAATAAAGCAAGCTAGAGAAAAATGCTATTGATATAGTACTGTATTTATAAAAAATAAATAAATTCACATCTAAGTGGACCCAAGCAGTTCCACCCCTCATTTTTCATGGGCCAACTGTATCATCTAGGAATGAAATAATTAGATGGAGAAACAAGGTACATGTGTGTGAACCTGCTTTTTTTCAGTGTGGCCACTCATAATTTGCTGTTTCAGACATCCCACAATTGATTTTTTTAGAACCTATAACAGGTGATTAGGTCAAAACTGAAGTTTGATATGTTTGAAGTTAATTTTCACCTAAGTGGAAAATTGTATAACATCTGATAGAAGCTAAAAGGAAACACTTATCACTTTACCCTTTCAAAGGGCTTTAAGCTATTATTTAATTCCCACTGAATCACTTTGAGGCTCAGAATTTTCATCTCCATTTCACAGATAAGTAGGAAAAGAAACCATGGGAGGTTCAACATCTGGCCACAGGCCATGTAAAAAAATCAATATCAGAGTGGAGATCAGAACTCTGCAAACTTGGGTCCTTTTGACTTCTCCGCTTTGAGGACAATGGATCTTGCAAATTGACCCAGTCTTTGAAAAGTCAGACTCCTTGGTAAAGTCCCCATGTCCTTTGCAAGTCAAAACTTTCTGACTTGTATTTTAGGCTCTTTGGAAACTCCCTACTCTTCAAAAGACACAGGGGAGGGAAGGTATCAAATAAGCATGGTATTTGCTTGAAGTGACAAAAAGCATCATATATCTGATTTATATCATTAGCTATGCCCATATAGCATCTTCAAAATCAACTTATTGCTTTATTTGGCCAAGTAGGATACATCTTCAGTTACCCCAATAGTATTCTAGTGTACTTCTTCTGGTATTCTAGTGTACTTTTAGAAGGCCCTAACCAGATTTAACTTTTCTTTGTCAGTCCCTTCCTCTGGAGAAGAGAAAGCAGCAAATTAACTTTTCAGAGAAGGAGTAATTTCTTAGATTTTTCTAACATAGCAACTCCGAAGCAGGGTAAGCAAAAGTGACTAATAAAACTAACGGAACTTTCATCATGGACATCTCAGTCGTGACCTAATTCCCTTTTTTCCCTTTGGAGAGAGATTTATGCTCCTCTCAACTTCATTTGAACCAAATTACAGATGATGTGTGTACAACCCCATCATCTGACCCATATTCACATTTAGAGTCCCTGGAAAACAAAGTCACTAGGGCTAATTAGTGCAGAAAAGACTGCCTAGAACCACCAGGGGTTCAAAAGATCGGGACCAGAATAGAGAGGCAGGATAATAAAGAAGGCAGGAATAGAAAGTAAAATAGCATTAATAGAGTATCAGTTGGTACCTACTGAATACCTGTTGAAAAGAAATCTTTACAGTCATTTCTGTTCCTGTACACACTGCCCATTATTTTCCACTCCATCTCTTCACCACAATTATGCCTGCTTCCTTGAATTGTGTATATTGTTATAAAATATTTCTTGAATTCCTCTTTATGCCTATGTAACCATGTTTGCAATTTCGCTATAAAATACTGTTGTCTTTTTCTCCCCCTGAAAAAAAAAGTCAAACATCATACTATTTATATATACTAGTTATCTGTTGCTGTGAATCAACTTACCCCCAAATTTATCAGCTTAAAATAGCACCCCTTTATTATCTCATGATTTTGTGGGTCGAGAATCTAAGCATAGCTTAGTGAGCCCCTATGTTTTAGAGTTTCTCATAGGTTGCAATCAAAGTGGGGCTGTGGTCTTATCTGAATCCTCAGCTGGAGAAAGATCAGCTTCCAAGCCCATTCATTTGGTTCCCTGAGAGCTAGTGGACTGTTTCCTCACTGGTTTTTTCCCTCAGTTTCTTGCCATGTAAGTCTCTTCAGCTTGGTCATCAGAGCAAACATATGAAAGAACCGGGGAGCAGGGGTGGGGGGAAAAGGTTTACCATCTTTTGTAATCTGATCATGCAGGTGATATGTCATAACCTTTGCAGTACTCTGTTCATTAAAAAAAGAAAACCACTAGGTCCAGCTCACACTCAAGGGAAGGGATTACACAGAGATCTGAATGCCGGGAGGCAGGGAATCACTGGAGCTAGGAGAGAAGCTGCTTACCACAGTTTGAGTCTTAGATAGCAAGTATATTTTTGCTTAAGATGTATTATAAATCTGAGGGAAATATGCATTAGGCAACTCAATTGTGTCAGAGAAGATTTTAAATTCCATAATTAGCCAAATTTCTATCTTACAAAGTAAATTAAGACATGACCTAATAGGAAATATGCCCCTTCCTGACTCCTCTGACGGGATCTTAGAGTGAAATATGTCAGGAAGAGGTGAGCCCTCACATCTGATGAGGAAGGATCAGTAAAGAGTGGAATCAGTCTTTAATGTTCAGGAATGTACATGTGTGGGGTGGACTTAGGAGTGGTGGGTGGTGGGACAATGCTGTTGAAGACCATGGCCATCCTACTCTGATGTGAAATCAAATTCACCTTTTCAAAATACACCTCCTATAAACACACAAAGCAATTAATTGAGGTATAAGAGTATTTGCTGTCATTGCACATAAAGCTGACCATAGTCAACCTAAGAAAAAAATATCCCTTTTGAGCCTCCTACCTTATGATCAAGAGTGAAAGAAAAAGGAATTGGTGATATTATATTTTTACCTACTACATCTAATAACTAGGTTCTTAATCCTTTTTAAAGTGTATGATATTAACAATACTTATTTCATCTTAACCACATAGGAAGATTAAGAAGGATTTAGATAAGCTAGTTCTTCATTTCTCAGACTACATTGTAAGCCATTTTGTTACAGCAGAAAACATATATTTATAATGATTTAAAAAAAATAAAGGAAGAGGAATAGCAGAGCAAAGAAATGGAGCGAGCTTTGAAAATTAAGCCTTTTGTGTTATTGCCTAGACAACTTCAATGAAAGATCCTTATGTCACTTCATTAATTAGCATAGTTTTTTATGTGAATGGCAATATATGTACCCTCAGAGTGCTGAATAGTAAATACACCAGTTCCTATTCTTTAGGAGCATATGTGGAACAAAAAATATATGTTAATTCATTTGTTAATTACATAGTTCTTGGGAGCTTATTTTATGAAAGCTATTTGTACCAATCACTGAGGATAAAATAGTGAAATATATGACAAGTTTCTTCCCTTGTAGAGCATGTATTAAGGTCAGGAAAATGGATATAAACAAGTAAGCAAATATATACTTAAAACACCTGCAGAATGTAACAAAGAAAACTAAACTGTGTGGTGTGATAGAGAATAACTAATTGCTAAATGGTTACAGAAGATTCCTCTGAGGAAGTGACTTTTAAGTGGAGCCATGAAGGATGAGAAGCCATGGATGGACTATGGGAGTGGTATTTTATGGACATGGGATGCTAAAAGTAAAGGCTTTGCATAGGCAACACTTGTTTTGGAAGTTTTGGAAACTGAAAAGAAGGCCCATGTGGCCTTTGGATCCATAATTAGCAAGAACCTAGTGTTAAAGGCAACTCTTCTGGTATCTTGCAAGTCACCATTAAGATTGTGATTTTTATTCTAAGTACAATGGGAGGCCATAGAAGAGTTTTCAAATGGGGAGGGATATCTGGCACATATTTTATAAGCTCCCTTCACTGTTTGTGTAGAGGAGGAATTAAAAAGGGTACAAAAGAATGCACATTAAGAAGCATGCCATTGAAGATAGCTAGGCAAAAGAGGGTAGTGGCTTACAACAGGTGGTGATCTTGACCATGGAAAGGGAGCATAAAGATAGATCCAAAACATATTTGGAAATAGAACTAATAGGACTTAATGGTACTCTGGATGATGTAAAGGGAAGAGCAGAAAAATGTTCCCCAGGTTTTATGCTTTAGTACCTGGGTATATGATGACATCATTCATTAACGTTCATTAAGATGGAGGTATGCATATGGTAGAGGCATATTAGGAGTTGAAATATATTATGTCAGTGATTTTACAATATACATATCACAAAATTAAGAAAACTATTAAAACACAATGGAAATATTTTGAATTATATGTGGTGACACATTTTAGATAATTGGCAAAGTTGAATTTGGTACGTTTTCTAAAGGAGGTGGTACTTAGCCACAGTCTAAAGAAGGAGATGAATGCCTCATGCAAAACAGGAAGAGTAACTTTTCTTGTATGAGACAATCTGCTACTTGTATTTAAATTAGGTCAGTTCACTGGACAAGAAAGCATTTGCTCAGGAAGTAAACTGCTCCATTCTGGAGTATGTGAATCTTCCCTCAGACATGGTTCTAAGGAGAGCATTGCTTGGCACTAAACCACCACTTGCCATAGCTTGCACAAATATTTTGCATGCATTAAATGATGGGGCTCATATTCTGATAAAGTGGACAATATGAATCCCATTGTGGTGCTCCATGGAGAGCCATGACACTAGGAGGGGGAAAAATTGAGGCTAGATGGCAGGGCTTTGCATTGTGAAGTTCTATCCTATTTGTGGGGCTGTCAGTCAATGATCAGCTGAGAGGGACCTAAGTCTTCCCAAAGCTAAAGCCCTTCTCTAAAATAAATTAGAGATGCAGGGGAGCACATTCACTCTTCAGACCAGGAGGAGCCTCTTTAGTGAATAAAGAACTCAGGATGACTTAATGAAGTGTATGTTTCACTTAGGCGGTGAGGGCACTTAGGTGCATGGATGACTGTTATTGAGCTTCCAGGTGTATTAGGCTCTGTGGAATTGAATCCCTAAGGATTAGGTCTTTGCATTACAGTTCTAATCTTCCAGAACAAAAACATACAAACACAGTATGTTCTTTTGTCATGAAAATAACAGTGTAAGTAGCAGTAAAAATAGGCACTCTCTTTTCCTCCCATGAAAGAAATAGTCAAGTACTGAGCCATGACACACATAAAAAGTGATATAGCCAAGAGAGAGACTCTCCAGTCCACTGATTCCAGAACTGGGAAAGTATCCCAAGAAAAGTCTGTATCCCAATCCCTCATTTCTCTCGAAAACTCTACTTTTCTTTTTCTCCATTCCTTCTCTATGTATTTCCTTCTCTCTCTTCATGCCAAGCAGCATGTTGGTGGTGGCTATCACAAGTACGATGTTAGAATACACATAGCAATATGCAAAGAGGTCATGTGTACTTTTTCACTTAACACTTTTGAAGCAAGGTAATTTTAGCTTTTAATGGAATCTTACAGTATATAATAAACCAAATGTTATGGAGTCAACCTGGGGTCCCCAAATACAAGGATAAGATATCTTTATATGGAAGTTTCCTTAGCTATAAGGTTTATTTCTTTAAAGTGATAAGACTTGCATTAAATTTAATGATGAATTTATAATTGTTTTCTCAGTAAAAATTGTTTATCCCAAAGCATGTTTGCATTCAATGATCAGGATGCAGGCAGTGTGAGCATGGTTCTCAAACGTTGGCACATGTCCGAATGACCTAGACAATCTGTTAAAACATTGCTAGGCCCCAACTCTGAAACATTTAGAGTTTCTGCTTTAGTAGATTTGGGGTGAAGTCTGAGAATTTGTATTTTTTGACAAAACTCACATGTAATTCTAACTCTCCTGGTTAGGGACCATAGCGAAACCCTGGTCTAGGGATTTCTTTCTCTAAGTGAAAAAGAAAAATCAGGTCCCACTCAGACTTACTGAATCAGAATGCACATTTTAACAAAATACTTGAATAATAATAATAATTATTATTTGTTTAGGAACAGATTTATTGAGGTGTAATGCGCATGCCATATAATTTATGCATTCAAAATATGCAATTCAGTGGTTTTAGTATATTTATAAAAAAGTGCATGGGGGCACCTGGGTGGCTCAGTGGGTTAAAGCCTCTGCCTTCAGCTCAGGTCATGATCTCAGGGTCCTGGGATCGAGCCCTGCATCTGGCTCTCTGCTCAGTGGGGAGCCTGCTTCCCCCTCTCTCTCTGCCTACTTGTGATCTCACTCTCTCTGTCAAATAAATAAATAAATAAAATATTAAAAAAAAAAGTGCATGACCATCACCACTATCTAATTGTAGCTAACTGTAGGACATACTGAGAAGAAACCTCAAACCCATTAACAGTCACACACCATTCCCCCTCCCTTATTCTTAGATGCTGACAACCACAGTTTACTTTGTTTCTATGAATTTGTCTATTCTATGCATTTAGTATAAATCAAGTAAGACATTTCTCTATTCTAGGCATTTAGTATAAATCGAGTAAGACAATCAAGTAAGACAAATCTGGTTTTTGTCTCTTGGCATCATGTTTTAGAGATTTATCCATGTGGTATCATGTATTAGTACTTCATTCTTTTTACTGCCACATAGTATTCTATTCTATAGATATACCACACTTGTTCATCCATTCATCAGTTGATGGACATTAGGATTGTTTCTACTTTTTGGCTACTGTGAATAATGCTGTTATGAACATTGGTGTATAGTATTTTGTCTAGATGTATGTTTTCAATTTTCGTGGGTATACACCTAAGAGTGGAATTGCTGGGTCATATGAAACCTCTATATTTAACATTTTGAGGGTCTCCCAAATAGTTTTTCAAAGTGGCTACATGAGTTAATCATCTTACCAGCAACGTATAAGTGTTTCAGTTGCTCTACATCCTTGCCAACACTTATAATTTATGTCTATCCTCTTATTTTAGCTATTCTAGAGCATGTGAAGTGGAATATCATTTTGGTTTTATTTTGCATTTCCCTAATTACTGATGACATTTTTTTTTTCATGCATTTTCTGACCATTTGTACATATTCTTTGGAGAAATGTTCACCCCAAATCCCAAGTAACTTTTTTTTTAAGATTTTTAATTTTTTTTAAAGCAATCACTACAACTAATGTGGGGCTTCCAACAGCTGAGCGAATCCTAACTAGTGGATGGAAGCCAGAGATACTACTGGCTATCCTATGACACACAGGACAGACTCTTACAACAAAGAATTACCCAGACAAAATGTCAGTCATGCTGATATTAAAAAACTGTGATCTAGGGTAGCCAACCAGCCCTTTCCTTAGGGACTGACGTATTTGCCAGGATGTGGGATTTTCAGTGCTAAAAATGGGGCTGTCCCTGGCAAACCAAGATGGTTAATCACCCTACTTCTCTGGGCTGTGTGGATCCTATGCTCTCGGATTTTAACACTACTGGATGAAAGAAGCCCCACAGTGTGAAATAAAGGCTGAAGAGCCAGAAAGGCAACTTCTCAGGGACTCACCTGCATTTGTCCCTGTGAGTTTCAGGGTGCTTCCTGCCAGTCAGGGCCCCACAGAGAAACCAAGCTTCCTAGCACACTTCTGCCCATGCACGTTGAGTTGGGCCCAACTGCTAGAGGTTACTGACTTTGCATGAGCCCCATGACTGCTGCCCAGCATTTGAGGCTTGCTGATGCCTTTACTCCTCTCATTTTTTCTTTAAAAAGGTGAACAATAGGAACAATACAGCATGGGGTGGGCTTTGTGGAGTCCAGGGATAAAGGTACAAAAACCATCACAGCCTCTCTAGTTGGAAAGTGGTGGGATCACAGGCTATCAGAGGCAGAAATGAAAGTGAAGAGTGCTTTCAGCCTCTCATTTTATGGAGCCTGTGAGGCTCAGTGCTTAAACAAAGAGTAGCACGCTGGATTCATGACCATTTAGAGGTCATGTGAGAATAATGCCCTTTTAATCGTCAGGATGGAGAAGGGGAACCAAAACCTTCCCTTTGTAAATCCCACGAGGCCCACTGGGAAGGTTTGATCACGTTTAGAGGATGAAGTGTTGGTGACCCAGCTTGGCCAGGTTAAAGGGTGACAGATGGTTAAGTCATGGGCTAGAGCAGAGCTTCTCAAAGTTGGGCATGCAGCAGAACCATGCTTGTTCAAACACAGTGTTGTCCCCAAGGCTTCTGATTTGGTAGGTCTAGGGTGAAAGCTGAGAACTGCATTTCTAGAAAGTTCTCACTCCAGTAGAGTGAGAGACTCAAGACTTCCTTATCCTGCTACTCAGCATGTTGTGCATGGGCCAGCAGCCTGGGTGTGACCTGGGAGCTGTGAGAAATGAATCTCAGGCCCACTCAGGGGGGCTGAATCAGAATCTGCTGTTAACAATGTCTCTGCTGAGCTGTGTTCACACAAACATTTGAGAAGTGCTAGTCAAGATTACGTCATGAAGGTGTCCATGCTCTTGCTGATCCTCTAAACCAGCACTTGATACACATTGAAATCATCTGAAACTCTCCCTGCCCAGGTCATAACTCTGGTCAGTTAGATCAAAACCTCTGCAGACAGGACTTAGTGTTTTTAAAGTCTAAGTGATCTCGATGCGGCCACATTTTGAAACCCTGCTTTCAATACAATCAGCCTCCCCAACACATTTGACCTAAGAGACCCTAGAGACACCAACGTGCTTTAACAGAAAAGCTGCTTACCTGCTCAAGTGGCTTATGACTGCCTCCAAATTTCCACCCACCCGCTCTGAACTTTCAGTTGCATTTTCTGTCCTCCTCCTGTTCCATGATCTGCTCTGGTTTCCCTACCTTGTCTACAAATTCTACCCTTTTGGTTTTGAAGCAGGTGGAAATTATCATCACCTTAATATCCCAAATCAGTATTATTCCATCTGGAGGCTAGACTATTTACTTCAGAATGACTCAGGACACTTGTTAAAAATGCACAATCCTGGTGCCACCCCGGGGCTGACTGAAAATAAAGTTTTTGTTTTCAGGGATCCTCATTGTTTCACAAACAAAACTGTTGGTTCTGACGCCCATATAAGTTAGGGCACTGCTGACCTAGACTTTCATCACCTCCCCCAGCTTAGTTCCATTCACTCTCTAGAAAGTGTCTTGCTCAAACACATACATCAAGAACTGCACATTAGTGAGTGTGTTCTCAGCTCACTTGGGAGAGGCTAGAACAGTTATCTGTGCCACCCGGGCCAAAGCCAAGGCCTGGCTCCAATATTCCACCTTCTTCACTGCTGTGCAGCCTTTCCAGCAATTTGCTGGGTGCCACCCAGACTCGGTCTCCCTGCTGAATTTGTAGTTACCCATGGAATTCAGGTTCACAGGGTTAAAACATTCGCCTTCTGTTGCTTATTGTAGTTCTGTTTTCCTTTTGATTTCTATCTTCTTTCCCCAATAGTATTGCAAGTTTCTGGTTACAAGTGTTTGGTGTTCTGGCAACAATGTATGTTCTCAGGACAAGAGATTTTTTCTTCTGAGTGAACTCGTCTTTGGCAGGTAATTTTTCGGCACAAAGGAATGAAACAGGCCATAAAAATACAAAATTTCTTTCATTGGGCTCAAACATCATCACAGGAGAGACTTTTTACCCTAGGCTTGAAGGTCTATAAATAATTTCAAAATAAGCAAAGTGGCAAACGATAGCATCTGACTAATTTGCTCTATTAGGTACAAGGGTGGCTAGCAGGAGCAACCTCGCAGGGAGTCCTGCACGTTTTATCTGAAACCTGGTCTGCTGTAGCTAAAATCCTGACTCTACTCTCATGAAAGAACCTTTCATGTGGGACTCAGGAGTAGTTTGTTCATGACTTATCCCCCGTTCTTCTGAATATAAACAGAAGTATTTAGGTTTACTAAGGACACATTTCTTTTTCAAATGGAAACAATGATTTGAGAGTGTTTCTAGATTTGAAAATACTATGGAAGTGAGAAGCAAGTGTAAAGCCCTATGAAAACATCAGGCTGGTGCTAAGGAGAGTGAGCTGTGAACTGGGAGATGGAATCCAGCCATTGCAACGATCTCATGAAAGCTGGCTCCGTTTCCCTTATGCCACATGCTGGCATCAGCTTCCGCGTAAACTGCAGCTGAAGCATTTACTCTAGTTACTGTTTGAAAACAACCTTGCTGACAAACAGGAATAGTCCAGGTTGTCGCCATCCAACTTTGCCAATTGTTTCCCATAGACCAATTAGGTTTGGCCAGAGGCCCACTTAACTAGTGATACAATTTTCTGTTGAAGATTAAAGTGCTCAAAAGAGAGCCTCTGGTATTGGGGAGTAGATGAAAGTGCAAAAAACTTTTGAGTGAGTATCAGAGCTGGCCTCTGATAAAACTGTGGCAGAGGATCATTTTCTCTTTGATGCCTTCCTGGCAACACCACCGCCATCCTAAGTGAAAACAAACCCACAGATCTCCACAGTTGGCACTAAAATGGGAACGCACCGGTGGGGAGGAGTAGCTGTTCTTTGAGTCTGAAACTTTGCCAGCCTTACCCTTGTGAACTCTCACTGATTAGGGCTTCCAGTCACCTCCCCCCTCCCAAAGGATGTGGTACGTTCTTTAACGCTCTGACACAGAAAGAGGTAAGGGAAGAAAATGGAAGTTCCATGAAGGAACAATTCAGGTAAAGCCCAAACATTCAAACAACACATCACCAAAAACTAAACGAAGAAAAAAAAAACCAGAAGTCATAACATATATTTTGATAATTCCCCAAAACATTATGAAAATACCATAACCACGTTGTTGTTTATTCTAGAGGACTCCCAGGAACGTCTTTTTTTTTTAAACTACTGGTATTTCTCCGTGTAGTTGAAGTGGAATGGACGTAGATTTTGGTCAGAAAGATATGTCTAACCTCGAATGAGGTAGTTAATGTCATTGAACTGCCGTTCTTAGCCATTAAATTGTCATAATAACAATTGTGCTATATTTTAGTTGTGGTTGATCACAATCCTATTTGCCAAATATTCCACTTGGCATCCCATTTCATATCCAGTGCCATGAGCCATTTTTAGAGATTTTGAAACTATGTATTTATTACCAGAGCAAAAAATAGCCTATGGGACTAATAGAGGAATTTGTATGAGAACTTGCGGGGCTGCTGGTAACAAAAATAAAAATGCTAAAATATGGATTCAGGACCTAATCAAGAACATTCCCAATCAAGAACCTCTTTAAGGTTCCCTCATAATATCTTCCCAGTACAATGTTAAGCTTGCTATGGGCCAGTTACTTGGATATGCATTATATTTTTCAGCTTTTCCTCTGGGAGGTGTTATTGCAATTATTCTCTTTCTGTTCCACAATTGCATATTGGGTATATGAGGAAAGATAATATTGTTTTGTTCACAAGAGAAGCAACACCTAGGTCTATGGCGTACAAGTTGTGCCCCACCCTGACACCCTGTATTTCAGCTAGCAGTGGTGACTGAATGTGATTTTCAGGGTATCTCCTAAGGGAGAGAGGTGTGTTCTTCATGTAGGAGGGGAACTGAGTATTAAGCGGTCAAATAGTGCACCATAGATTGCATTTCAGTTGGCTCCATATTTCATTTTTCCTTCTGTCCCTCTCTGCAGGAGGATTATGCTTCCCTTGTCTATAGAATTTTGGAATGATTACCTGACTTATTTATCCAGTAATATGTGGGCAGAAGCAGTGTGTGCTGTGTCAGAGCAGTTTAAGAGCTAACATGTGATTTTCCATGTTTCTTTCTCCACTGCAACCTTCCAGTAAGAAGGTGCTCTTTCAGTCTAGATTCCAGAACGAACCAAACATGGAGCAGAGGCCATACCGGATCTATATTAGATCTGCAGCATGAGTAAAAAATAAGCCTTTATTGTTGTATGCCACTAAGTTTTGGGTCTTTTCCTAACCTCGGTGTCACCTCAATGAGGCTGACTGGTATAGTACTTGAGGTTACTACAAATATCAATAAGATAACATTTACCAGTTTCTAGAAGAGTGAAACACCATGTGGGTTCAATGAAATGTGTTAGGATGAAGTGGCAGGTATAGATTTTAGCCTACCATGGGAAAGGGTATGCCTCATCATCCAGATTTCAAAGTTCATCCCCAAAGAGGCTTAGTCCAGTCTCCTACCTTCATAAGGCTCTCTTCATAATTCTAATGTTCTGTCTGAGGATATGTTGTGCCCTTGGCCGTTAGTAGTAGGAAATATTTCACTCTTCTAGCAATGCTTGGCTTCCTTTCCACAGTGGTACAAACATGGACATCTTCACAGAAATGATAAAAACATAATAAGGCAGCATGATAATGTTAATTTACCATTTTAATACATCAAAGTCATCTTTAAAATATCATACACAGTATAATGGAGCTGGTATGTAATAATTTCTTTATACCTTTCTTGCCTGAAACATGCTTGTCTTTCTTTGAAAGTAGTAATGAGAAGTAATGTGGGAATAATTAAGAAATTAGCTAGGAAAAAAATAATACCTTTTCACCAGCAACACAATTTTAGGGGATTTTGTGACCTTGGGCAAACCAAATAACCATCTATAAAATGGAAATGAAAATATTTTCTTTGAAGAAATTGAGGGTTAAGTGAAGTATAATATATGCCAAAGAGCTAGGAGAGAACTTGGCATATAGTTGGTAGTCAATATAAACACAAATATCAAAAACCTAACTAAGTGAACTTCTAATAGTTAAATTGTAGGTGGTGGTGTTGCTTTGATTGGTTGTTGAATAGTTTTTGTTTGGTTTTTGAAGGTGCTTCTCTATACTCAACCATTAACAAATTTTGCCTGCTCTCTTTTAGATGTAATAACACATTTTCCCTTATGACAGAATGTCCTGGATTTTTCCAACTAGAATTACCAACTCTAGAAAAATGAGAGCTGGTAAATGATTGGACAACCATCTGAATCCCTGATGTGTGATGTATCTCAATTTCAGAAAAATTATTTCCCTTTGTCTCCTGGGCTTTTGAAGCAAGAGCATTTAGACAGCCCCCTCCCCCCGAATTATAGCCCTTTTGATGTAGTTTAAATCATCATCACTCAGAGAGGCAGAGACCATGACTCATAGGACTAAGACATGGGCTAATAATGTCCCAGCCTTGGAGCTCGAGGTTTTTGCCTTTCTCAAGCTCTGTGACCCTGCATATGTCACCTGACCTCCCTCTACTTGTATTTCCTTTGTTGGAAAATTGTATTTTTCTATTCTTATATTTGTTGTGGAAAATGGGGGAAATTGTATCAAGTTTTTAGTAAATAATAACACTTTTAAGTATATTAAATAGTATGTTTTAGAAATAAAGATGACTTGGCTTTCTAAATAGACATTAGGTATAATCTTATGGCACACAGACATGGTTGTAAGATATTCATTTTACTGCCACCTTTATTGAACTTCATATACTCAATTTTCTTTTACTAGTCCAGTTTTATTACTGGATTATCATTTAATTATTTTTTTAGGTCCTCCTCTAGGATAAAACCACATTTGCCCTTGAGTTTTACTTGAAGAATCTTGTTCAATTTAAATCTGCATATTACCTACTGCACAAAATCTACCTTCACAGTTTCCTAATATCCTTGAGTTTTATAAGGATAGTTTCATCCATAGCAAATATTTTATTATTCTGATTAATTTGAAGTCTTCATGTCATTGCAGAATGAATTATGATTTCTAGGAGTTCACTGGGAAAGACTAAGGATGTCTAGTTTAAATTACATTTACTTTGTAAAAGTGATAAAGTATAGAGATGATGATGATGATGGTGATGGTGATGATGCTGATGATAGCTAATATTTATTGACTACAAACTCCACTGACTACATATCAGCAGCACTGAGCTGACTCTAAGTTTAAACATACTATATTATTTATTTTCAACAAGAGCCTTCTAAGTTAGATACTATTGCTATCCCAATTTTACAGATAAGGAAAATGAGGTTTAGAGCATTGTTTGCAATAGTTGCAGATCAAAAAAGTGGAGAAATCAGGCTCTTCAACAAATTAATAGATTAAAATGTCCAGGAGCCTACATTGTTCTTTGCCTAAAAGCTCCAAAACTAAATATCCATTTGTGTTTGTTTGTTTGTTTTTAACTTTGCTTTAATTCTATAGAGGATGAAGCATTCTTTGAAGTCTTAAACGAGTCAGTTTGAGGAATGGGCCAGGTGATCTACCCTGATAGTCTATTGTGGATAGGAATTTATAAACAAGGAGACCTAGAGTCAACTGAATGAAAAAAAAGCCTGGAACAATTAAGCTCTTCAGGCTAGAAGGAAAGTCATGGGGATTGTATTTACGCAAGCAGACTCTTACCCCAGCCCAAGCCACTCCCGGGCTATTTAACGGGTTGCCTTCTGCAGTCAGCCCTATTCTTCCCTGGGATCCAAGAGAGGCTGGCTCTCTTATTTACTCACTCTCCATAACTAGTAGGTTTGGAGAATACTTTTGTTCTAACATACTCAAAAGTCAGTATTGTGTTTATTGGAGATTCTTGGAGATGCTGATAGTCCCTGGAGAGGTGTAGTTTTTTACTATCAGGTATGGTTTGTTTCAATACATGATGTGAAGAGCACATGGCTGTGATGTGTAGGGGGATACCAGCTGAGATTTGCTTTCCATAGTTCCTTTAAAGCCCATTTGCTCGAGGTTTGACCCTTTTTCTGCATGTTGCTCTCTTATCTAGATTGTTTTTTGAATGTACCTAGCATCTTTACCTGTGTTTTCTGATCTGTGGCTGGTGGGCAGAATTTAGCTGATCTGACCTTGATCTTTTATTGTCCTTTTCCCCCTGGCAAGCATGGTTCCAGGGTGTGTTCCCAGGGATTGCCAAGTATTCCAGCTTGCTTTCTGCTTACCTCCTGTATTTTCATCTTTGTTTCCAGTCTGAAGCACTAGAAAAAAAGACCACAGAAGTGTCTAGAGCAGAGATATCAAAGCAAAGAAGCATTACAGGGCAGGTAGCAGAAAGAAAACATTTCTATCCAAAATAATGAAGACAATTAACTTCTTCCATTTTCATATTCTAAGGAAGCTATAGAATTCACATCAGGAAGACAATTACTCTTTTACTGAGGAAAATATTTATTAATATTTCAGGTCAAGAAACATAAGGGGAGCTAAACTGCTCTGCATAATAAAATAGTGACTGACCTAATAAGAAATGCCCTTGGAATTTTGAGGACAGACCAGGAAGACCTGCCTTAAGGAAAACTTTAAGTCTAATAAGAAGCAAAGATATTAAAGATTTTTCATAAGTTTTGAAGAAGGGAGACTTGGCAAAACAGGGTCTTAAAAAAGTGCTAAAGTGAGACTGATGGAATTTAGGACTAATGATGTCAGACATGCAACTATGCTACTATGTAATTTCCCTTCATTTTCCTCTGAAGTGTCCAGCAATGATTTATTTATCATAAATAGTATCAGCTTTGGACAAGTGTCTTTTAGGGATAAAAATAGTACTTTACTTTGGGGAAAACAATAAGGAGCAATAAGTCCTAGGAATCCTTTGGAGACATGGTGCAAAGATGAAAAGAGCCAGGAGCTGGAGATACCAGGAGCTGAAGAAGACACGAGTGCCTGGAGCTCAGAGTATGAGTGCACAAACAGCCAGGACACTCAATTCCCTGAGGAATTAGGAGACTAACTAGGAGGAGACTGGGTTTCCTGACTAGTTCAGTTATTCGGGGACTGGGTCCATTTATTTTCTTTAACTATTAAAGAAAATCATGTTCTCAAAAGGCTGGAGGATTTGAGGTCACTTGCTTTCATAGATCACAGAATCTGCTACAAAACAGAAAGAAAAATGGATTCAGATAGAGTTTAGATAAATACATGGATAAAGTAGATTCATTCAAAGAATGCCAATCAGAAGTTAGGAAAGATTATTAAAAGTTTTTGAAATGTATTAAAGGAAATTAATGAGGTTTTGGTAATATATCCTGAGTCTTCAACATACATTACAAGAAATCCCCTCAACTTCCCATTGATACTGCTGCTGAGGACAAATTGCCAGTAGGATGTATTTACAGACCAAAATATAGGAATTCTACACTCACGCCCATGCCCAATTATAAACAGAACTATGAGTGGTTAGCATCCAGCATTGTTCTTTTTAATGACATAGCATTTATTTCTTCTATTGTACTTTTCATAACATCCAGTTGTATTCATTTGCCTACTGCTTGAATCCCATCACTGATATTTAATATTATTGATGGCAAAACCTCGTCTAAATAGTTCACTGCTATATCTCTGGCAGATAGCACATGCTCTATAAAAATTTATTGATTTGAATGAATGAAGTTAAAAAGTTACAGAGTATACAGACCTTATGACATTTGTTACTTCAAGGAACAAAATAAACAAAGTAATGTTACAGGTAATAAAGTAGAAACAGCTGTACCACACAAAAGCATGATACAGATATCTATAACCTGCCACCACTGCTATAATGCAATGATTTATTCGTTGAGCATAGAGACTATTTTCTTCAGTGTATGGCTAATGCACTGCTGGTCCCTAAGGTCTGTGCCATCTGGCAATATGATTTTTCTTTTTTGAAACAGACATGTGTAAATTGGGCTTTGGAAATTATGAGCATGGAATATATTAAAAAACTGCACAAAAACAATTACGATTTTTAAAAAATTCAGAATGTAGCCATGCAAATTGTTGGTCCATCAAAGCAAGCCACATTCAAATGATGTTACCATTTTTTAAGTATTTTGAACATGTCTCTTGAACTGCTACAGTCACAAGGAAAAACCCTCTTCAGTGTCTGTACCCTAGGTTTTTTCCCTCAAGCATCAGAACTTGAGTTGATAATAATTGTATTTACTCAAATATGCTTCAAAGGCTTTTGGCTACTTCCAAAGACTTGCTGTATTTGAGAATGTTCAGAAGAGTCTACAATATTTTATGAATATATCTCATAATGTTTCAGGACATTGGTCTTACTATATACACTTGGTTACACTGAAAGCCTCAACATCCACTTAAAGCTTTTAATTTTAATATGTTTGCTAAATGATTGATCTTAAAACTTTCCCATTTGTAAGTTATAATCATTTCATATGATCAGTGAGACCATTCATAAGTTTGCCTGTGTTAATGTTCCTGCTGTCAATCCACTGATGGATTCATTTAATGAAGACCTAGAGTCTCCTTGGCTACAAACATTATAATAATATTAGATTAGATTAGATTATAATTTCTATATCATATTTAATATTTATTATCATATATTAAATATAATAATTTATATTATATTTCCCTTTCTCTGAGAAAGGGAGACAATTTCATTCTTAATTTTTTTAAGCAATATTAGAGTATCAGGTTTTTAGAACATGGTATCCTGTAGCTGAAGTAAGATTTCATGAAGACAATTATTCAAGTAAATCCCTAAGTGTAAGAGCATATTCATTCATGATGGTAGAATACACAATTTTTTTGTATTGCTAGTAGACATCAACAGTTAATGTGCATCACACATATATACCAAGAAACTGGCCTGCTGTGCTTTCCTGCTGCTTAAAAAGCCTTTGGGGCCTTTTAAATAATTGCAAATCACCCACTCTTAGCCAAACTAGCTTAGAGTTTCATTTAAAAACATTTATTGGGGCACCTGGGTGGCTCAGTGGGTTAAAGCCTCTGCCTTCGGCTCAGGTCATGATCTCAGGGTCCTGGGATTGAGCCCTGCATCGGGCTCTCTGATCAGCAGGGAGCCTGCTTCCCCCTCTCTCTCTGCCTGCCTCTCTGCCTACTTGTGATCTCTCTCTCTCTCTCTAATAAATAAATAAAATCTTAAAAAAATAATAAATAAAAAATAAAAACGTTTATTACATCTTTGGCCTAGGAGGGAAAGTAATGGCAACAGGATTTCTTACTGCTTTTATATATATGTATTAGAATATATAATATTATATATAATATATATTCTTTGTATATATGTATATATAAAGAATAAATGTGATTTTCTTTTCTGCCTCTGCTTACCAGATCTAAATTTGGCAGGAGAAATATCATTTTACGACCAGCTTCCCCCTCCATGAAGGCAAGAGGTTCTCATTTTGTAGATGCTGATCTGCTTGAGTTTATAAAGAACACATTCCACCAAAGCTGACCTATTCACTCTTCCACTTCTTTTTCTATAAAATTAAGCGTATTTTAACAAAAACTTGCTTGTCACTAGACATGGCTACTTAAGACAGCTGTGAATGCTAATTCTACTTTTGTTCATTCCTTTTACATCTTTTGGCTCACATGAAAATCATGGGGTGGAGAGGACTACTTTCCTGCTTTAGTAGTTAGATCTTTTTCTCCAAAGTGAGTGTCTAGGATTGAATCTGATCCAATGCACCTTTTCTGCCACAATGGCCTCCAAAACACTCCTCAGAACAAAATCCTTACTTTCTCAGATGTTTTTTCAGATTTCTGCATATCTGATGGGGGGAAAAGATAACAAAGAGCGAAAGGCAGGGTGTAACTTTCATTTATTACTGGTTCAAGGTGTGCTTAACGTTAAATAAAAAGCCCATCTTACACGGCATTAAATGGTGTCTTGTGGCCAAGACAGTGGAGAGCGAGAATGTTGTTCTGCTTTGTAGCTGCAGGGTCAGTTTGAGCCTCATGCTTGGAAACCAAAGTGATAATAGGAATATAATGGGACATAAAGAACAATTCAAGGACTGAGAATGCTTTGCCTCATGAGAAAACTCAAGGAGGATATAATTCTGAATACCTCATAGGAGGGAGAGAGAATGAACTTGTCCCGAAACATCTTTAGTGAATAAAATTAGGATATGTTACAGGTATGGGGTTATTGCGAGGGACAGGCCAAAGCAGGGAAGAGCTGTTATCCTTAGTAGCTGCACAGCTATAGCTCTTTGGCTGCCCCAATCCCTCACTGCCCATGCTCTGGCACTAGTTCTCTCTCTTGACTTTCTGGAATACAATCAATTTCCCCATTGCACAAACAAGCGAGAAAAACACTGCCTTCTTTGAACAAGTAAAAAACACTGGGAAGTATAAAAAGACATGTTTTGTTTGATTTTTTGGTCAAAATCAGAGATAAATCAAGCTCTCACAAAGATTATAGGTGGAAACAGCAGGTTAACAAAAAACAGTAATAAAGAATATCTCTGCAGTTAATAATTTTCCGAATCCATCTGCATATGAGACAAAGAATCCTAACCCTAACTTGATTTAAACTGGCAGTGTTTCCATTCTTGGTGGGAACTTAATTCTGTTCTTTAGTCTTTACCTGGGTTACAACTATTCTCATTGCCATGCTATAATTATGTATAAACAAGCCACGCTACAATCCTGTCATCTATAGCTCACTTCAAGTGAAATAAACAATCTATAAAGTAGAATGTTTACCTGCTGTTTTCCTTCTCAGTGCAAGGATTTCTCATGGTCCCAATACAGTCCATTCAATGTGTATTTATCTGTATCAATACCCAGAGAGGAGTTCCTTAATATGTTTTTATAAATATAACAAAATAATTTCTCTGTTTATCTCTTGTTACATACCTCAAAACCTAATGCCTTAACACAACATATATTTCAATATATCTCAAAATTTTGTAGATCAAGAATTTAGGCAGAGCTCAGCTGGGCAACTTCTTCCATGAAGTGTCTACAGAGGTGTCTCCATGGTACCAACTGACAGACGGTTGGGTCTGAAGGATCTAAGATGGCTTCGTTCACATGTCTGCCACATTGGTGGGGAGGAGTGGAAGATAGGGCTCATTTGAGGCTGTCTACCAGAGTACCTAAATGTGGCTTTTTCAGCCTGCCATCTCAGGGTAAGTGAGAGTTTGCTTATGGCTGTGCTGAGCTCTCAGAAAGTGTGTTCCAAGATACAGGAAGTAGAAACTACCATTCTCTTAAGGCCTGGGCCCAGAAATTGTGTTCCACTGGTCAAGCAATCACAAAACTGGAAATCCACATTTCAAGTGGAGGTAACAAGGAACCCAGTTCTTAGTGGAAGGAAAGTCAAAGAATTTACAACTATTTTTAATCTTCCATAGTACTAATTGTGGTAGTCTGTGGGAATGTACACATAATATATGTACAATAAACTCTGCATGTACTCCCAGTTCTCTTCCCATAAAGAATTAACATTGGTCTGGTTGTTCTTGTGTCCTTCTCTTGCATTGTTAGATTATGCAGACTTTTCTGCCCCATGTGGTACCTGTTTCACACCTACTTGTTATGGGATGTCATTTTTTGTATCACCATGTCTTTGTTTCTTGCAGAAAATTAGAATTATCCTTTACATGTGCTCAATGTTCACTTTACTTGCCACCATCATTGCTGGAAGCCTGCAGAAACTTTATTTCTTTCCAATATACTCTGTGAAGTGCTGGTTTCCAGCTTCAAATTCCTGGGAATGGTGCCCTTATCTCTTTTTATTTGAGCTCTTTACTCTAAATTATATGCCGTTTTGTTTTTTGTTTTAAGACTTTATTTTTTAGAGCAGTTTTAGGTTTACAATAAAATTGAGAGGGAGCTAAATTTCCCATATACCTCCTGCTCCCATGCATGCATAGCCTCTCACATTATCAACATAACTCACCAAAATGGTATTTTTTTTTTTTACCAAGAATGAACCTATGTTGACACATCATAACCAGTCAAAGTCCATAGTTTATCTTAGAATTCACTCTTGGTGTTGTGCATTCTATGTATTTGGACAAATGCATAATGACATATATCCATCATTATAATATCATACAGAATATTTTCACTGCCCTAAATATCCTTTGTGCTCTGCCTATTCATCTCTCCCCCGCCAACCTCAGGCAATCACTGATCTTTTTATTATCTCCATAGTTTTGTCTTTTCCAGGAAGTCACATCCTATTTTATTTTGTTGCTTCTCTGCCAGTTATGTCTGTGGAGATGAGAGACACTAAATGCTGCTCATTCTAACAAAGGGCTTCTCAGTCTGGACATTATTGACATTTTGGGACAGTAAAGATTTTTGTGGAGTACTGTCCGGTGCATTGTGAGTGTTTAGGGGCATTCCTGGCCTCTACCCACTACATGTGAATGGCACTCCCCTCTCCCATTACACCAGTTGTGTCTAGACATTGCCAAGTGTGCCCAGGGAGCATAATTTCCCCTGGTTTAGAACCATTGCTATAACATGGATAGTAACTCCTTGAATAGAACTCAAGTTGAAAAAAAAGTAATTCCATCAACTGAAAGGACACACAGAACTCATGTAACCCCTGACACAGGAAAGCAGAAGCTTCACTGTTTAACTTATCAAGACTGGAGTCCTTTGGGTTCTATACCCAACCTTATTCCCAGAAATCTTCTTCCTGGTCCATAGTCCCAGAATAAAATTATATATAATCTCTCATTCATAGCTATTCTATTTAGTGTCCTCTTAATTCCCTAGAGCCTGGATAATGCCTCTTAGATCCTGATTGCATCCCATTTCTCCACACTTCCAACAAATTGCCATTCCTGAGATGGAAGATACCAATCATTAATTAAGCACAAATTAACACAGATGGCTGGAATTCCATGAATCAAATGAAATTTCTCCTCCTCCTCCTTCTCCTCTGATGATGATGATCAGTCACAAAGGTTTTTAGATAAAGATTTCCATTTAATCCTCAACAATTCACAGGCAGAGAGATGACTGATTTTTAAAAGCTTATAATAAAACTTGGTTTTGGAATACCACTGGTCTCCAGTTTGGACAAAGCTTGATTTAGCACATTAGTGCACTTCCCTTGCTGATTACAACTACAAATTCTATTGAAAAGGAAAACAATTACCTGAGTATACTAAAAAAGAGATAGAACAGGGAGATTGTACCGCAGAGCCCAAACTTGGGGAAGTGACCTGTTTTTGGTGAGTTTCCCATTTTATTATCTCTTCAGGTTTGAACTTAATGGAAAGTCCTAGTCATGGATCTTAATGGAAACAAAAACTTTGATAGGAATCCTCCTTTTCTGTTCAGATGAACTGGGCAAAGGAAATGCTACAGTCTGAAGAGCTGGAAAGAGATCATGATTCATTTTTTTTCTCTCTCTCTCCTTTTTGTTTTTAACTCCCAGCTTTCCACAGTAGATAGGACACAGTAGTAAAGCTTCACTGAAGTGGCAGTATGGAAAGCTAAAGCTCTGAGTGAAACTCCATCTGTCTGGTCAAAAGAACTGGGGAGATGGATTTCTGCAGGCCAGGGAATATTGGGAGAATTCTAATAAGGAGTAAGGTTGAAAAAGAGAACAACTAATTCTGTGCATGAAACTGTATAGGTCCTGGGCTCACCACCTAACTATATGCACAAGACAGGCCAAAATTAGCATTGCACAGGCTATAAGATTTAAGTTACCATCCAAGTTTCAAATTGGGCCCCGAGTGACATATAAGTGGTAAGATGAAGACAACAGAACAAAGGATTTAAAAACTGAACTGAAATTAGAACCATTGCCTATAAAAGATGAGGCATAATGTGCTGTTTGAGAACCTAAAATAAGACAACAACAACACAAAAAACAAAAACCAAATGACATTCTTTGGGAGATTTTAGCAGGACTTAGAATCTATATAACATTATATTTAAAATTAACAAAATGTAATCCAAAATCATTTGGCATACTGAAATAAAAGAAAAATGTGACTTAATTTCAAGGTACATTATGTGACTTAAATTCAAGGTACATTCAAACATTCAATACATGTTATCTCTAAAATAAGCTATGTATTAGAATCACCACACAGAAACTTTTAAGTGGCTATTACAAATATGCTCCATAAAGTGAAAAGTGAAAGAAAGTTTAGAAATAGTTTTCAGAAGATAAATTAAAACTACAAAAGAGAACTAAGTAGAAATTTTAAAACTGAAAAATACAATAATAGAAATTTAAAAAAACATCTGATGAGCTCAGAGGAGAATGAAAATAAAAAGAAATTAACTGGTAGATCAATATAAATTATGTACCCTGAAAAACAGAGAAAAAAGACTGAATAAAAGTGAAGACTCAGAAACCTACATAATAAGAGTGAAAGGTCTAATAATCAAGCAATTGGAGTCCCAGAGGGAGAGGGGAAAGAAATGGGTGCAGAAATTTTTTTGATAAAATAATAGCTGAAAAATTTTCAAACTGGATGAAGGACACAAATTTACAGATTCAAGAAGCTCAGTAAACTCCAAATAGGCGAAAATTAAAGAAAACTGTGCCCCAAAATATTATAATCACTGTTTAAAAACCAGAATTAAAGAAAAAAGAAAAACCTTAAAAGCAGGCAAACAAAAATGACACATAATCTGTATGGGAAGAAAAATTCCAATTACTGTGAATTTCTGATCAAACAACATGAAGGCCAGAAGACAGACAACATTTTTGTAGTGCTGAAAGGAAAGAACCCTTAATCCAGAATTAGATATGCAGAAGAAATATCTTTCAGGAATGAAGGTGAAATATGTATTACCAATAATACTTTAGGGGCGCCTGGGTGGCTCAGTTGGTTGAGTGACTGCCTTTGGCTTAGGTCATGATCCCGGAGTCCTGGGATCGAGTCCCACATCGGGCTCCTGGCTCCACGGGGAGTCTGCTTCTTCCTCTGGCCTTCTCCCCTCTCATGCTCTCTCTCACTGTCTCTATCTCAAATAAATGAAATCTTTGGGGAAAAAATAATACTTTAAACTTTTATGAACATCAATTTATATAAAGGGAAAGAGTCTCTCACAATACGAGAAGGAAAAATGAAAGATCACTAAGATAAATTTTCCCAATTACAGTTTATCCTGTTCTTACATCTGTGGCCTCTGATCTTTAAACTTTAAACCTCCCTCTAATGCCAATTTCTATTTTTTTCTTCTCAGAAGTTGAAACAATGGAGGGTCTGGTTTTCGTTAATCAGATAATCATAAGGTGAAAGATGTATGGACTTGATCTCATAACATCTGAAATTTCCTAGCTACATTTGATATTGACTGGCCTTTTCCTGGATAGTTAATACAATAAAGTCCATAATAAGTTAGTTAAAGTTTCATAACAGTCAAAGTATTTTCTTCTCTAAGAAGAATTTTGGCAACCTGGAATTGTCCACAAGAGTATGTATGACTTGAGATCCAGAAATAATGCCACATAAGTAATGGATGGAAGGACTGGGGCAGTTTGGGGAAGAACAACAACAACAACAACAACAAAAAAAATGCTTCTTTTCAAATCAGTTAAATTGATCTCCTATTCTCCTTGGACATTTTATTTTACTTGGTATTGCCTCTGGAATAACAATATACAGAGTAAATATATAGTCAAATGCAGTTATCCTTAAGGCCTCTTGAAATGGTTCAGTGTGAGTCTGAGTTTTGCTATTCAATGTTTGTGTACTTTGAGGATTTCTTCCCCAGCAGCACCCTGCTCCATTTAGGATAGATAGCAGGGTGATTTGTTGCTAAATGATTAGTCTGGGTGTCAATTAGGAAATTTAACAGTAAAAGAGAATTAGTTAAGTAGTGTGTGAGCTGACTGGGAATGGAGTGTATTGATGATTTCACCCAAGGCAAATCTTAGGTTCTACTGGACACACCAAAGCAAGCCACATATGAATACCATGTCTGACTCTGCAGCCTATGGCCTGAAAACAATGTTTATAGTATCATGAGCCATCATGGTATTAGCCACATGTCCGAGGAAAAAACGAAAAAAAAAAAAAAAGAAACCAAAACCCTCATGGTTAATTTTTCAAAAAGCTCAACAGCCCTATTACACCAGCCCTAATGGCTCAAGTCATTATCATAGAATATCAAGATTGTTGTTGTTGTTGTTGTTTTTAATCCTTTGTCCTTTTCTTTTTTTTAAGATTTTATTTATTTGTCAGAGAGAGAGAGAGAGAGAGCACAAGCAGAGAAGCAGCAGGCAGAGGTAGAGGAAGAAGCAGCCTCCCTGCTTAGCAAGGAGCCTGATGCGGGACTCGATCCCAGGATCCTGGGATCATGATCTGAGCCGAAGGCAGCCACTTAACCGACTGAGCCACTCAGGTGTCCCAATCCTTTGTCCTTTTAAATGATTTTTCTTTTCACAGTCTGGCCCAACATTTCCTTGAATCTCTGCATTTCCATAACAATTTGGCCTCCACTTCCCTCCAAGGTTGCTACCATTTATAACTCCCATCAGTTGTGGGAAAAAGTTGGCTTATTTTGGCCCACGATATTTAGCCATATCTCCTTCTTTGCTTTCTTAAACTACATCTAGGAACACTTTATATCTGCCAAGTACTCAGTTGCTTTTAAGGAACTATTGCCTCTCAAATTCTTCTACACAGGTATTCCTGAAGGTAAAAGAGAGTGAATCTATCCTCTTTAGGGAAATTGATGGAGTAGGGGAGGAATGGCATAGCTTTAAAGGATGCTGACTGTTAAAAACCCCATTGATATCTCATTTCATTTTAAGATTAATGCAATATTTACATTAATCTGTCCCAAAGATATTCAGGTTTATGTGATATAAAATGCTACTTTCAGTTACTAGTTCAAATGTGTAAAGACACCACAACATCCCCAAATCCTTATTTAAGACTGACATCTTATGAGGAACATGTGACATTTGACCTGCATATGACCCTTGACCAGCAGTCAACAGAATATTATTATCTTTGTTAAGTAGATGAGAGGTCTGAGGCTCAGAGAGGGTGAAAAGCCTTTCAGGATCAAACTTGTTAAACAAAACTATGTTGACATGATTTGAGTTTTTATTATGTCTCAAAGTCTTTACTGCATTAGCATATTTAATGCTAGGTACTATTAGGATCCCCATTTTACTTATGAGAAAACAGACTGGGAGAGGTTAAGCAACTTCCCCAAGCTTAGTACGTAATAATTGTTAGAATCAGGACCCAAACTTCTGTTCGAACTCAAAGCTATACCTTTAACTTGTTAACCATGTGACAGAGTCTAGAATGAAGGTATTTTCTCTCTCTGTTCAGGCAGTTCAGTATGCTTTTAGTCTATACGGTGATTTCATCTTTTATTAAGTGCTCAATGTTTTTTGGTCTTTCCCACAGACTCTTCCTAAGAATTTTACATACTTACCATTGAGTCAGTTGGTTGACCAACTGTTTTTAGGTCCAGCTACATTTGGTTTGTACTTTGAGTCCCTAGTCCATGGCAGTTTGATTGAGCAGGGAAAAACGCAGGTGACTATGAAAGCAGGGCAGGTAAATTTACTAGAATCATGCACTTTACATTCCTTTGGATTCTTGGCTCTTGCTGTCTCTTGTCTGTCTTTTGAGGCATTGATATAGCAGTTTTCCAGGACCCTGAGTCATACTTTAGGCTGGGCAGTAGGCCAGCAAGGAATTGGAAGCTGAGAAGTGTTCCTGGGGTGTCAATGCCAAGAGCATAAACCAAGGTAAGGGCCATTTCAGCACCAGGCTGGGGAGCATCCATGAATACGAAGAAAGATAAAAAGCCAAGTCAGAGTTCATAACTGAAGCTACAATATGTTGGAGATATAAAGGTCAAGAGGGAAAGGAATAACAATAACAATAGTAAGAAAAATGTATCTAAAATTTAAAAACAATGCAAAGGGCATGGGCCCGTTCTTCTAGTATCATACTGGGGCACTATGTAATAGGCCAACCAAGATTACTTATTTCTAAGAGAATATAACTGTGTTTAGCTTTGCTAGTTACTATATGATCAAAGTCCTGACACAAAAGTTATATGTTAACATGTTTTTTGTCTGCTAGAGATGCAAATGATTTAATTTTTGCTAAAATAAGTAACCCCAAGGCTATGAATTTATTGCTCTGTAGAACATTAACAAGTTTTATAACTAACTTTACATTCCTATTTAGACTTTATTCTCTGCTTCCCCCACCCCACTTTCCCCAATTATTAACATTTTACATTAATATGATACATTTGTTATAATTGGTGAGTTACTATTGATACATTAACTAACCTCATTATTTTTAATGGCTATGTACAACCAATCTTCAAATGCTTTTTTGAACTAACATTACCATCTTACTGATACACTCACTTATGAGTTAAATTTTTATATTGGTATGATACGCTTCTTAAATATCATTCTTTGAAGTAGAAAACTGAATTTTTGATAGATAATATAGATTACTGAAGGTCACACAGCACAGCTGGTAGGTAGCACAAGCAGGCAGAAATCAAAGAGCAAAAGAATGAAAGTGTCTGGGTCTAGAGAAGAATTGGTAAAGAAAGTGCTTCTTTCTTTACAACTTGCAAAAATTGGTAAAGAACGAATTGGTAAAGAAAGAGTCTGGGTCTAGGGAAGAATTGGTAAAGAAAGTGCTTCTCTTGTGGCATGGAGCTACTTAAACAGAAGTAAGTACCAGTCTGCCTCCATGTGCCTTCCTGTTCCTTAAAGGAGTGAGGGTTGAAGCTTATTCAGAGAATAGTGTCTACATCTCTTGCCCAGGGTAATACTCCTAATTGTACTAATTGTGCCATTAATGATTCGTGCCTTAATAAAAACTCCAATGTGTGTGTGTGTGTATGTGTATATGTATATATATGTATATATATACATATATATATGTACATATACATATATACATATGTATATATATCTTATATATAAGATATATATATATAAGATTTTAACAATTTTATTTATTTATTTTAGAGAGAGAAGTGGGGGAGGGGCAGACAGACAGGGAGAGAGAATCTCAAGCAGACTCCCTGCTGAGTGTGGAGCCCAGCTTGGGGCTCGATCCCAGGACCCTGAGATCATGACCTGAGCTGAAATCAAAAGTCACCCGCTTAACTGACTGAGCCACTCAGGCACCCCTAAAGTTCTTTTATATATATATATATATATATATATATATATATATATACACACACACACACACATACATATACATATATTTATGCATATATTTATATTATTAGTTGGTCAGTATAACCTGTTCAGTATGAATGCATACTTTATACATACTGTATACGTCCAGGGAACAGTAATTCATCCATTGTTACTTCAGGCATTAACTTCTAGGTACCAACATGCTTGCAAAGCCTCACATCATAGATTTATTTATAACTCAGTAAGCAATTTCATCATGGCTTTGACACCAAAATCAAAGGCAATTAGTCTTATTTAGTCCTCACAACATGTTAAAGAGGGCAGAGAGCAGGTCTTCTGTTCCTATTTATGGAGAAATTCACTGAAGCTGAGAGCCTAAGCGGCTGGTCCAAAGTCAAATATTAGATCTGTCAATGATGTCCTTTTTTCTTTCTCTTCTTCTTTTATTTTATTTATTTATTTCTTAATCTATTTGATGACTTGGTCAGGGCACACTTCACAACATAATGTATCCGGTAGGTAGAATTCAATATACATGCACACATACAACATCCAGTTCCCAACCAAAAGGAGTTTTCATTCTTGGAGATAAGACCCACAGTTATGAAGCAATTCATAGTGGAAATCATGAAAATGGTGTTTAATAAGTGTAGTGTATAAACTGAAGGGAGGGGGCATCAGAATGGGATGGAGTACTCAGAAAAGTCTTCATTCTGACAATGGATCTCAAACTGAACTTTGAAAGACAAACAGTATTTGAATAGGGAGAGCAAAGAGAATAGAGAATTCTAGGAAACAAATTTTCAGTGAATCTTTAGAAGTATCCCAATAAACTTTTTGAACTACTTGCTAATTCAGTCCACTACTGAACACTTAGCACTTATGCCAGGGCATTTTGCAACTCTTTCTTATATTGTTTTAATTAATTTAATTAATTTAATTAATTTATTTAATATATTATTTTATTTTATTTTATTTTATCAGTGTTCCAAGATTGTTTACACACCACACCCAGTGCTCCATGCAATACATGTCCTCCATTGATACCCACCTCCAGGCTCATCCATTTACCACTCCCCTCCCCTTCATAACCCTCAGTTTGTTTCTCAGAGTCCACAGTCTCTTGGACTCTGTCGCACGGACACAGTCGCATGTACTCATGCTTCGTCTCGCCCTCCGATTTACTCCAATTCACTTTTCCTTTCCTTCTCCTAACTGAAACAGGGAGAAATTGACAACCTGAATAGACCAATATCTAGTAACGAGATTGAAGCAGTGATCAAAAACCTCCCAAAAAACAAGAGCCCAGGACCTGACAGATTCCCTGAGGAATTCTACCAAACCTTCAAGGAAGAAATAATACCTATTCTCCTGAAACTGTTTCAAAAAATAGAAACAGAAGGAAAACTTTCTATGAAGCCAGCATTACCTTAATCCCCAAACCAGGCAAAGACCCCATCAAAAAGGAGAATTTCAGACCAATATCCCTGGTGAATATGGATGCCAAGATTCTCATCAAGATCCTAGCTAATAAGATCCAACAGTATATTTAAAAGATTATTCAACATGACCAGGTGGGATTTATCCCTGGGATGCAAGGGCGGTTCAACATTCACAAATCAATCAATGTGATAGAACAAATCAATAAGAGAAGAAAGAAGAACCCCATGATCCTCTCAATTGATGCAGAAAAAGCATTTGACAAAATACAGCATCCATTCCTGATTAAAACTCTTCAAAGTATAGGGATAGAGGGAACATTCCTCAACTTCATAAAACCTATCTATGAAAAACCCACAGCGAATATCATTCTTATATTGTCTTAACTGCTTTAATCAAATACACAAAGCCCCAACCTTTTGAAGAAGAAATTGTATTTCCCTTTTATTCCCTTATTTATAATCTGACAAAGGCTTTGCTTCCAATTGTGGTGATGTTTTTATTCAAAGTCTTCAGGACTCAGATGACAAGTTCTCTCTTTAGCATGAAACACAAATCCTGAGCTTATTTAGAAATTTAGTAGCAAGCTTTATTCTAATTTTCTCCAAACAACAAACTGCAGTTGAAAATATTTTTCAAACTACAAGTTAATATCCCTCAGGTTCTCTTCCAGTTTTTCATGCTGTCCAACATAGTGAACATTTTTTATAATTTTGCGTATAAAGATCATGGAATATTTACAGCATAAGCTTTATAATGATGGAAAGAAAATATATGTAGAGAAATGTGATTTTAGCCACAGAGTTCCATACTGGTGCATCATCAAAGTCTCCTATCAGAACTAGTTTACCAGTATACCATGAGATCATTTAGTGTTTTGTCTTAGAGATATGGGGAGACAATCCTATAAGAATTCATATTTTAGGGATAAACTAGCTCAGTTTTTTAAGTTATTTAAAAATAAGGGCTGAGGTGAGGTGAAGAGGAATAGAACTGCTTAAAAATTTCCCTGGGCATGAGGTATAAGATTTTTTCTATTCTGTAAACTTCTCTCCAACTCTCATTTTTATAAATCTGTGCTCTCACAGGACAATGAAATATACCCTCAACTATTAATCCAAGCAGTTGCTGACAAGGATTAATCCCCTCCAGAAATAAGTGAATTTTTATATTAAGCTTAAAGAACATAAAACCTACGTTTTGAATGAATGAGTATATAATGATTGAAATTACATGTGGTGGGGTTGACATTTTAGAGTATGGGGTTTTTGTCAGTACCCCATCAAATCAAATGATTTACATGGACACATACCTTGTTGATATCCGTAGTCAATTATGTTGCAGCAATGTTAACATGTTGAGGTCACAATAAACAGTAGCTTTATGCTTGGAAAAGATTAAAGTAAACCTTTAGAGCAAGACTTTGAAATAGCTTAGAATTTAGATTTGAAAAAGGATGCAAAATCACTGTTCAGGAAAGGAAATGCTCCTATCTTGGAAACATTCTCTATTGGTTGAAAAGAAAAAAAATAAATAAATAAAGGAAAGATGAAAAGAGGGAGACCAGGAGACACATATCCTTGCTCTTGATGTGAAGGAAAATGACTAAGAAACTGGAGCACAGGGAATATCAATGTGTAGAAGACACCAAGCAAATCTTATCTCAAAATGTATTTCCAAAGAGTGATAAATATAACTCCCCAATTATAATAATAATTGATCATATTTCCTTGAAGATCTGGAGATTTTACCTACAAAAGGGAAGAATGGATAGACTTATGAAGTTATTGATGGTGAGGAACATATTTGATTCTCCATTGGCAATAGAAACACTTTTAGCATAGTTCTTCTAGATACAAGGCTTATGTTCAAACATAACGGAATCACAAGACAATCTCCTGAGAAGAATTTCTTCAATAAGGAGCCAACCAACATCTACTTTCCTAAATAGTATTCCTTAATGCTATTAAGATGCTAATTGAGTTTAAGTGACATAAGGATGAGTTTAAGTGACATAAGGATGAAAATTTCCACCTACTTATTCCCAAAAGTATGTTCCCGAACATGTTAATTAGGTGTTTAATGAAATAAGTATTTCAAGGTCAAATCAGTTTGCAAAGTGAGGATTGAAACTAAGTTGCATGACTTATCTAATGTTGTGTAACAAACTTCCCCAAAATTTAGCGGCATTAAACAACAGATTTATATTTGCTCACAATACAAATGAGCAGATAGTTAGGGGTGGGCCAGCCAAACAGTTCATCTGCTGGTCTTGTCTATTATCACTAATGTGGTATAGTCATCTGTAGCTTGACTGAAATTGGATGATCTCAATCACATGTCTGGTGGTTGGTGCTGGCTAGCAGGTGAGCCTCTCTCCACATCACCTCTTACCTTCAAGGAGACTACCCCAATTTTTTCACCTGGTGTCAAGAGGGCCCAAGAGGAGAACCTAAAGATCTTGTGGGTTCTGGCCTAAATGTTGCATAAAATCTTTATTTCCACTATATCTTACTGGCAAAAGCAAGTTCTAAGGTCTGCCCAGATTCAGGGTCCTACTCTTGATGGAAGCATATGTAGAGAATTCGTGACCATTTTTAGGCCATTATATATTTAAAACAATTTTCTGTACTATGTAATTTCACAAAATTATAAAAAATCGTTATATCCATGGGGAACATAGTATATATTGCTGTGAGTGTGTTTATGTGCATGTGATAACTCATTGACACAGTGTCCCCAACAATACACTTGGGGAAACGCAACTTTGGTCCATTATTTTTCCTTTTTTGATCCTCCAGTCCACTTTTCATATTTCTTAAGTATAAGAAATTTCTGAGGTTCATTCTCGATTCCCCTACCATTTCCTAGAAGCTGGGGCTCATTAATAGTCATGATTATAGACTTAGATTATAACTCATGGATGGAAGAAACCTAGTCAATTGACTTCAGTTTTATTATATGCTACATGGAGGGTTGAAAGAGGAAATAATTTTTCAAGAATATCTCTCTCCAAATGCTGCAAACCAAATGTATTAACCGTATTAGCTGTTTTCTTAAATTTTACTTAATTAAAATTTAGTTGTATTCATTGTCAATTTTATGGTCTCTCAAAAGACACAGGCCTGGGGCGCCTGGGTGGCTTAGTGGGTTAAAGCCTCTGCCTTTGGCTCAGGTCAGGACCTCAGGGTCCTGGGATCGAGCCCTGCAAAGGGCTCTCTGCTCAGCGGGGAGCCTGCTTCCCCCTCTCTCTCTGCCTGCCTCTCTGCTTGCTTGTGATCTTTCTCTCTCTGTCAAATAAATAATAAATAAAACCTTAAAAAAAAAAAGACACAGGCCTGAGTTCAAATATTGACTCTGATACTTTTTAGCTGAAAAACTTAAGACAAATTAACAGCTTTTACCCCAAGTTTCCTCATGTGTAAAATGTAATTAATAAAATCTATTCCAAAGTGTTATTTATGATTCAGTGACATATGCTCCAAAAATGATTGGTTTAAAGTAAACACTCATAAATGGAAGCTACCTCTATTACAAATAATGCTGTAAGCGTGACCCTAATCTTTTTTTTTAAAGATTTCATTCATTTGACAGAGAGAGAGATCACAAGCAAGCAGAGAGGCAGGCAGAGAGAGAGGGGGAAGCAGGCTCCCCGCTGAGCAGAGAGCCCGATGTGGGGCTTGATCCCAGGACCCCGAGACCACAACTTGAGCCGAAGGCAGAGGCTTCAACTCACTGAGCCACCCAGGCGCCCTGACCCTAATCTTTTCCTTCCATTTCATGCCATTCTTCTGGTGTAGGTGACCCATACCCACATCCTCCAATCCCTTTACCATTCAACTCCCCTTCTCAGCTCACTCTGTGTTCTCAACCTCATTATGAAAATCACTTCAAGTTCACCATATGTCAAAGATCCAAGCTGTAATGCTGAACTTGGGGTATAGAGGAAAAATGCAAATTTCAGAATTTCAAGTCACATATACAGTAACCTTAATGGAAGAAGATAGGAGGGATTCTCAGAGCCAGACAAAGATGCCAAATTAGGGAGTAGGAATAATCCACTGACAGCAGACAGAATTGATTAGTCCTGGTTCAGAGAAGCCAATTATTTGTGATGACAGTCTATAAGATCAAGACCCAAACATCCAAAACATGAGGCCAGGAGTTAGTGCATAAAGAAAAAAAGATGGTGCAGAGTGCTGGTGGATCAAAGCAGGTTCATGATAAACAGTATCCTGAATACTACATTTTGTAAACAAAGCTCTTCACACACAGTTTGGCAAATTCCTATTAGACTGGGAACATATCTTTAAGGCAGAAAAACTGAGATGGGCACAGCCCTTTGTTTGACTTTTCTGTGGGTTGAGGTAATGCTATAGCTTTTTGATTTATCTTAGAGGAGACCTGTCTCAGTCTGGGATGAGCCTGGTTTATGCCTTAGACCCAGAATCTTCCTATCTCATGATAGGCTGAGTTGAGAAATGTCTGTTCTGTTATTGTTATTATTTTGGAGGAAGATATGTGGAGGGTGAGATCATGACAGGTTACTTGTAGGATAGACAAGTGAAATATTATGTGTATGTGTGTTGAAGCATATGGGAATGTGCATATCGTATGTACATATGTGTGTGAAGTTGTGTATAGTGAAAGAAAAATGACCAGAGAGGATCAATGACTTCTTATCTTAGTTCTTCGGATTAACCAAAACCTACCCTCCAGAATGTGGTTAGTAGGTAGCCTTATTTTGCCACCTACCAGAGCCATCTCCCACAAATATGTCACTTATAATCCCTGGCTATAAAATAGGATCAAATTAAAATAATCATGTAGCTTTTTAATGAAAAACTTGAACATTTACAGTGCTCAGTTGTTTTTCAAAGTTGGCATTTTTATCTCTAGTAATATAATTTCCTTGTATAGGGCAATGTTTGCAATATGGCTGTATATCAGGGTTCCTACTAGTTTTACCCTCTTGACTATCTTCTGGAGGCTGAAGACTGGAACAGAATAAATAGAAGGGTGCAGGATTCAACTGAAGACACTGACTACTCTAAGTGCAGGATATATGAGGTCATATAATTCAAGACAAGGTCCTGGAAACAAATGTAGACTTTGCAGATCAGAGTAGCTACCCAGCTGAAACTATGGTGGTAAGGGGAAGTCAGAGAAATGGAACATGAAGCTGATGAAGTATAAACAACAATGGAAAATATACTGGTGTATGGGTAGAGTACAGATTCTAGAGAAAGCATTCAGGCACTAAGTTATGACAACGAGTGTCTCCTCTGTCTGGAATGGCAGAAAGAAAGGCTGGAATGTGACATTTCCTCCAGTCTGAGGATTTTCCCTCAATCATATCTTTTCTGCAACATTAACTCAAAGATTTCACAGAAATATAACAGATTTAAAATAAATGAGAACATGATCAAGGTTATATGCAATGGACCAACACCTTTACCTCATTGTCAGCATGGTTTAGTGAGTAATCAGCAACTGGTATTGATGATATCCAGCTGCCCTAGAGACTATGTGGTAATAGGATGCCTTTGAGGAAAGTATGTGACTAGCATGGTAGAAAAGCTGCAAAGACCCAAGAATTTACATCTTCCTAGAATAAGGTAATCCACAGCTATTTCAGCCTTTTCTCTCATGCCCATGTCCTAAATGTGGGGGGATTTTTATACACTGGAAATTGTACTTTTGAGTCATATTGAGTTGCTCATACTTTGTGCATTATGGTCTGACATACGTGCTTTCCTAAAACAAAGTAAGTTGGCTTGGGTCATAGCCTTCTTTTGTCTTGTGAGTTTGATTGTTACTCTGTACTCCAAGCTACAGTTGCTGTTCAAGCTGAGAGTTTCAGATGGCATGATTCTTTTTGACTAGAAATTGGTAACTAAAGCCTTTGGAGTCTATGCAGTTTCAATGACCTTGCAATGCCCTTGTCAGTTCTAGTTTGCATTCATCCTGATATCTCTGCGGCCTTTTGATCTTGACCACCCTTCATCCTTTGGTCTCTTTTCTCCTTAAATTCTATGACTTTGTCCTTGATCTTCTTTTACAAAGATGACACCAACTGTGATGAGTATGCCTCCTCTTTTAACTATTAGTATTCTTCTGAGGTGTAGTCTTCTGTTCCTGGCTTCCTGCCTTCTGGCCCCCTCAGGCAGGTGAGCCAACCACAATACTTGTATTAGTTTTCTATTGCTGTGTAACAAATTACCACAAACATAGCAGCTTAAAACAACCCATATTTATTATCATGGTTTCCCTAGGTCAAGATTCTGGGGACACCACAAATGGGTCATTTGCCTAGGGTCTCACAAAGTTATGATCAAAATTGTCAGCCAGGGCTGTGTTCTCACCTGACACATGGCATTCTCTTCCAGGTTCCATTCTCTCTCAGGCTGTTGACAGATTTCATTTTCTTGGGTTTACAGGACTCATAGCCCTTTGGAGACAGCAGGAAATCTTCTAAGACTAGAGAGTCTCTAATCTATAGGCTTTTAAAAAAGGGCTCAACTGATTAAGGCAGGCCCACACAGGATAATCAAGAGGATAATCTTAGAATTCTGTGTACCACAACACTGAAAGTATGCTCTATCTCTCTGCTGATCATTCCAAAAATGACATCTCTACTGAGGTTGAGGACTAAATTTTCTAACACTAGATTCTAGTTGATTCCCTCAACTTTCTGTAGACATCTATATGCATAAAATGTGTAACTTTTTTTTAAAAAACTGACAATAACATATCTCAAATCTTAAAATAATAGTAATGAAAGAATTCAAAAACTTCCTGAAAGTTCAAGGCTGTTAAAATTGGTTTGCTGAATACAAATACCAATATTCACTTGATTTGGGGGGACAGAAAAAGAATGTATCTGCTGGCCTGGGAAAAGGTAGAAAATACTTTGATCATCCCCCTATCCATATATCTATATCTTGACAATGGATCCAAAATTATGACAGAGTACTTGATGACTATCCTTAAACATCTGAGTTCTGCTTTTGATGTTGCCCATACACAGTACTGCCCTTTTCCTAATTTATTCAGGAAAGAAGAACAAGAGACTTTTAATGGGACATTTTATCCTGAAAGCAATGGTGCATAAATAGAATTCTTTAGAAAGAGGACGAAAGAGCAAGAATCCCAGTAGTAGTGCAGATTGGCAGTGGTGGCTGATTTAAGTATCAGCAAACCAGGAATGTGGTAGAAGAAGATCCCACCTTAAGCTGGCAAGATAAATGCATGCTGGATATTGGGAAATGGACTTAAAAATGTCTATAGCCCTGTCTTAATGTTGTAGATCTTGGAGAAGGCTGAACATAGCCAAAGTCTAGCATTGTATCTCTCCCTAAATGTGAGGAGAAAAGGGACAACCCTATATCACAGGCTAAAAGATCCATCATTCTAGAGACTTTAAGTAAGAAGCAATGTACTTAGGAAACACTGTTGCATAGGAACCATAATATTTAGAAGGTTGTTTGGCTTCATCACATGGAAGTGAGATGACATGTTATATGTATATATATATATAACACATAATGTATATATGACTTACTTTGGAAGCTATATAGCTTTACATTCCTGTTTCAATATCATTTAGCCACTGGGTATCTCACTCAGCTTCCTTTTCTTTTCTTTTTTCTTTTTTAAAAGATTTTATTTATTTATTTATTTATTTGACAGAGAGAGAGAGAAAGAGAGAGAGCACAAGCAGCGGGAGCAGTGGAGAGGGAGAAGCAGGCTCCCCACTGAGTTGAGAGCCCTCATGTGGGGGTCCCATCCCAGGACCCTGAGATTGTGACCTGAGCCAAAGGCTTAACCCACTGAGCCATCCAGGTGCCTCTTAGCTTCCTTCTCATCTGTACTCCTACTTTTGCTTTTTATCTAGAAGTCATTTTATTTTAGTTCATTCTCTTTTTATAGACATCTTTATCAACAGAACAACAAATTCAATAATCTAGAGTTTATGAAATTCTCCATTTGCATAGTTTCAAAAGTATACTTTTTAAAATACAAATAAAATACTTTATTTCCCAGTATCCTAAATGTATAGTACCCTAAATGCAGTATGTATAAAACAAAAGGAACTTTTTCACTCAAATCATCTCAGCACACCAATTTCTCTATCATTGTCTTTTCCCAGTCACTTTAAAACTCACAATATTAAAACCTCAGAATCTTCTTTGATTAACCCTTATATCACTCACTTGATTTCTTTCCTAATTATTATTAAGTCATTATAAAAATAATTATTCCTATTCCCATATTTTTTGGATACTTCATGAATAACTAGTTGTGTCTTTCATGGTTTCACACCATTAGAAGCATAGGTTTGTGTAAGTTCTCTTTTTTGAAATCTAGTTTATTTTTCTTTTCATCTCCACACCATACTCTGGTTTTCCTACTCTACTTACTCCAAATGGTTTGATATATGTTTTTTTTTTTAAGATTATTTATTTGTTTATTTGACAGAGGGAGAGAAATCACAAGTAGGCAGAGAGGCAGGCAGAGAGAAGGAAGAAGCAGGCTCCCTGCCGAGCAGAGAGCCAGATGGGGGGCTTGATCCCAGGACCCTGAGATCATGACCTGAGCCGAAGGCAGAGGCTTTAACCCATTGAGCCACTCAGGCCCCCCTGATATATGTTTTTTTATATCCTTATAAAATATACAGTGCTATATATATATATATATAGGTTTAATGTATGTAAATGCTATGAGCTATGTAACTTGTTTTGCTTTCTTTTTTGATTCAGTACTATTTTTAAGACTTATGGATGAATGGTAATGATAATTTTTTTGCTTCTGATTGCAGCAAAGATAATATATTATCGATCTACCTCATTGTCTTTATTCTGTAGTAATGGGCACTAATACTGCTTCCACCACCCTGAAAACCCACAAATATATTTCCAAAAATCTCCATACAGACCTAGTTCATTATAAGCAGTCACATATGCACACAGCACCATGTAGTGCAAATATAATATGAAGTTCATCTGGCAACACTCACAAGTGTAGAACTAGAAAGTACACGATCCCTTGGGCTCTCAATGCCCCACATCTTAGGTCTTGCTCAGGTAGTCTTTATGTAACATGGCCACTGTTGCAGAGAGAGGCCCACCTCTGTAATATTCTATATATTTATGAAGTAGAGAGTAAGTAACATCTACGAGTAGTGTCTTGTAGGAGAGTCCAGCAGTTGAATCTCACTCTTCTACTATACTCCGCAGACCTGCTAAACCAGTTCAAAATAAGGGATGGAGCATCCAGGACCATGACTATCTGAATTCAAGATTCAGTGTCTGCAAGTTGACCTCTCCATCTCATTGTATTGGTTTTTTTCCTGGGACCATGACTATTTGACTCATCAGCCTGCAAGAGAATTTCTCTAGTATCTGCAACCAGGTATTTGAGTGCTGAGACATAGATATACTTAATTTCACTTAGCTTTGCTAACTGCTTTCGGCAAAAGTTAGGCTAGTTTACACTTTCACCAATGCTGCACGAAGGTCCTTGCCTCACATTTTCACCCAAATTTGCTGTTATCTCACTTTAAAATTTCTATTAATCTGTTGTGTCTAAACTGGTATCTTGTTTTAATTTTCTTCTCTCTGATTTCCACTGAGATTGAGCATATATTTAAATCCTGCTAGCTAGGTAGAATTCTCCATCTGTGAACTGCTTGTTTGAGTTTCTAGCTTCTTACTGATTTGCAGGAATTTTTGGTATATTCTAGATTAGCCTGTTCAACAGAACTTTCGATGATAATGGAAATGTTCTTTTTTTTTTTAAAGATTTTATTTATTTATTTGACAGAGAGAAAGAGATCACAAGTAGGCAGAGAGGCAGACAGAGAGAGAGGGGGAAGCAGGCTCCCTGTCAAACAGAGAGCCCGATGCGGGGCTCGATCCCAGGACCCTGAGATCATGACCTGAGCCAAAGGCAAAGGCTTAACCCACTGAGCCACCCAGGCACCCCTGGAAATATTCTATCTTTGCACTGTTGAATACAGTAGCCACTAGCCTCATGTGGCTAGGGAGCACTTAAAATGTGGTTAGTGCAACTAAGGAAATGTAATGCTATTTAAGTGATTTAAATACAAAATTTTAAATAGCCATATATAGCTAGTGAGTATATATTAATATAGTTATAGATAATACATTTTTGTCAGTTTTAGAAACTGTAAATATCTTATTCCAGTCTGCATATTTCTATTAATTTTGTCTAAAGTTGTAATATGTTAGTAGAAACACAAAATTTTACCTTCTAGTTTTGTTCTTGTTATGAAGACATTTCTCACCCTTATATGCAATATTTTTTCTCTTAATTTCATAATTTTACTTTTATACTTAGATATTTTACATATATTATGTTCTATGAGGCAGTTTTCTATATCCATCTACTAAATAATCTGCCTATTCTCTATGGATTTGTGATGTCAACATTATCATACCCCATTTCTAAAGGTACCCAGGTCAATTTCTGGATTCTTTATCTCTTCGATTGTCCTGTTTGCTTATTCTTGGCTAAATGGAATTTGGTTTCTGTTATTATAACTTTATAATATGTTTTAATATGTAGCATTAGTTTTCTTCCTTTGCTATTTTTAGAACTTATATTTTTCCATATGAGTTTTAGAATAAAAATTTCAATTTTCTCACAATATCCAGCTAGAATATTAATTACAATTGAGTTATAATTTGAAAAGTAAACTGAGAACTTTAAAAGATTGTTGTCTCATCCTTTAATATGGTATAACCCTCCATTTATTCATATCTTCTTTTTATATTTCTTATCAGTTTTTGCTGTAATGATCTCATGCATTAAGTCAATTACTATATATATATATTTTGCTATGATAGTTATTACAGCAGAGAACACTATGTTTATGAATTAAGTCTGTATTGACAAACTTGGAGAAAAATAATGTTAGGTCTGATGGTATGTCTAATTCTTCTCTGCAAATAATTGTACCATTGATAAATAATGATAATTTTTCTCTCTTTCCTATATTCTAGTTTCTCTTGTTGTCTCTCTCTCTCTTTCCTTCTTTGTTTTTTGCTTTATGATATTTCATTTTTAAAGATATATTTATTTTTATTTTAAAGATAGAGAAAGTACAAGCTGGGGGAGGGAAAAAGGGAGAGAGAGAGAATCTTGAGCAGACTCCCCAGTGAGTGTGGAGCCCGACACAGGGTCAATATCATGACCCTGAGGTCACGACCTCAGTCAAAATCAAGAGTTCGATGCTCAATCAACTGAACCATCCAGGTGTCCGTGGTTTTATGATCCCAACCTTTTGTACTATATTAAATGCTAGTGATGATAGTCCACATAGTGAGCATCATTACCTTTTTCCTGATTTAAGGGATGTGCATTGTTTCTCTTCTAAGTGTGATGTTTGCTCTGGATTTTATATACAATTATTTACCAAGTTAAGGAATTATCATTTCCTAAAAATTTCATAAATAAAAAAACATAAATGGGTATTGAACTTCATAAAATTATTTTCTCGAGATAACCATATGATTTTTCTTTTTTATGCATTAATTTGGTAAGTTTGATAAATGCGCTGATGTCCAACCGTTCTTATATTTCTGGAATATACCTTACATGATTAATATCATCAGCCTTATCCTCTAAAATGTAAAGCTGAACAAAGATTAAAGTGCTAACAATTTATTTAGAAGATGCCAGTTCAGGACTGGGGGTGGTGTTGGTGAAAAGGAAATTGAGGTCAGGGGAGACACAGTGCATTAAATTGTGATGTATTATAGCACAGGCTACTACCTCGTGATGAACTCTGAATAAGAAAGACTAGTAGGGTTCTCAGTTGGCCTTTTAATTTAACATGTATATCTTCTTCGGCAGTGCTACAAAGAGAAATCACATCTCTGAGAGGTCACATCAGAGAGAAAAGAGGAAGAATTTACATGCTCAGCTCCTTCTGATTCCTCATTTCTCATTGGTTAAGTTTTACTCCATGGAGTTTTAATGTCCTCATACTTCTTTATTGTGCCATCTGGGCTTTGGTGGCTGCTTAGGAGGGTAGATCTTGTAACCCAGAGTGTGGAGTTTCATCCATATCTGAAAGTGGAACAGTGTCCCATCCTTTACCTTAGAATAATAGCATAGAATGATGTGAGACCATGAGACCTCTAAAAATTTCCCTGATAAGTCAGTACTCTGAGTATTTCTGGCTATTTTTCTCCTACTCCCTGAGACACATGTGTCTAGTAAGAAATCTAACATACACATCTGTTACTACTCACTTGGTTCATAATTGCATGGCATCATCAGTATAGTAAACCCAGTAATGTTCTTTGGAATATCAAAGCAATCGAGGTCCGTAAGAACTATAATATGACTGAGGCCAGATAAGTTAATGTAACTCTGAGGCAAAAAGGAGAGATTTAAAAAAAAAAAAAGAGAGAGAGAGAGGTTTTTTTTTTTTTAAGAGGCAGACTTAAAGGACATGTGATATGAACTATCAGACCCACATCTTTTAAATTTTTTACAAAGACACTAAGCTCTGTAATTCCTCCAGGAAGAAGCAGAATGTAGAAAAAGCATGTTTTATGGTAAGTGATTCATATAACTGTAGCTGCTATTAGGAGTCAAGGTAATTGTTAGGGAAAGGCATAGAGACAAATCACAGCTCACTCATATCCTATTGTGACAATTTTTCAATGTCACAGGCTGCTTGTTTCCTAAATCTTCTATACAATTATAGTAACTGCAGCTCGGCTTCACTCTTGCCTGCCTCTTTTCCCTTATCCTTATTTCCATTACATATCACAGAGAATTATAAAGTATATCTTTGCGCAGTTAATTTGGATTAACGACAGGGATTTAGAGCCAAGAGAACTTCAAGTTGAAGCATTCTGGCTCTTCAGTTAGCTCATGAGGCATTGCATATGCACTCATCCATCTATTTATTCATTTATTGATCCATTTGTTCCACAAATTTTTGTTGAATAAGAACATGTGGCATTCTGGACCTAGATCTCAAGGGAGATAAATGAGAAGTAGATACTTCAGTGTCAATTGCTAAATAAACAAGGAAGACTGGAGGGCGCTCTGCAATAAAGAGGGAAAATATAAAGATATAAAGAATGAGTCCTGGGGAATGCTCAGACTTAGGAGGAAAAGAAAAAAAAAACTCTGATTAAAAACGGAAACTCATGTGGTTGATAAGGGTTAGTCCTTATGAAAGATACACCCTGCAGAGCTGAGAACATTTCATCTCTTCAGAGAATATTGATATTCTCAAAATGTGATCAGTAGGCCAGCATTACAAAGTCTCACCTTAGCCTTCAGAATTAGAAATCTGGAGGGAAGGTCCAGAAATATGTTTCTTAACAAGCTCTCCAGGTGATTCTGATCCATAAGCTTGAGGATTGCTTCTACAACCATTTCTCTAGGCCAATAGAGATAATCTGTGGGAATTCTTATTTTCTCAGGGAGACTAACTTGCTATTAAGGCATGAGATAATTTTTTCCTTCCCAACTCAATGGTTTGTTGTGAATGTACACTTTCCTTGTTAATTAAGGGGAAAACTATCAACCCAAAGTCAGAATTCACCCAGGCAGAAATTAGGCATAATATTTATTATTGTTCTTACCAATTATTGCACCATTAAAGCCTTAAGATATATGAAGAATTCCTCAAATACCTGCTGAATTAGTTCAAATGAGAACAAATCCATTTCAAGGTTTTAACTAGAAAAGTAAAATTCAATAATTTTGTATTAGATTGGAAGATATTCAAACTTAATCTTCTGTATCCATGATCTCCTTTTCCAGTGTATAACAATGAAAAATGAAGCTCAAATGAATGTCCCTAGAGTCCTGTGAGAAAATTCAATGATAAAAGACAAATTAAGCTATTCACTGAACCTACTAAGGCAGAAAAGCACCTCAGATATTTTAGAGTTATGTTATACAACAAAACAAAACAATACACACAAATTCTTATCTGTATATATAAGTTCTGCATATATAAATCTGTATATATAAATTCTTATCTGTATATATTCCTGGCTTAACCAGGAATTTGTGCATATAACACCAACTCTAGAAAACAGAAAACAAATGAATAGTATTAGGGTATATGGTAAATGTGAAGCATAATAACTCTAGTTAAGTTAATGACTGTGATTAGGTGATTATGGTTAGAGTAGGTACTATACGCTGGGCCTCGTTTTAAGACTATTACTTAAGTTATCACACTGAGACATGTTATGTAGGTGTTAGCCATTTTTACAGATGGGAAACTTGAGAATTGTGGAGAATAAGGGCTTACTCTAAGCCATCAGGTGGTAAGGCGTGTAAAGTCAAGTCTCTACCTAATCACAGCTTATATCAAAGCCAGTGTAATTTACAGTTGGAGTACACTACTGAAGATATAGAGACTTCAGAACTCCCAGTTTCTAATATTTTTATGTCTGGTATGTATACATGATATGAAATTTATGTATTGAAAGAGAAAACCCCTGACTCTATGTTATCAGACCTCTTGTGAAAACACATTTCTAAGTCCTTCAGATAGCTACGTTTGAACCCTTCCAGAAATTATGGAATTTTCTCTCTTGATACCACTTTATTATTATTAATTACATAGCTGGAGGTAGATTATGGACTCTTTGAATGCACTGAGAGTCTTATTAATAGGGTACATTTGGAATGTAAATAGAAGCATGAAAATACGTAGATCTGAATTTTTATAGGATGTCAAGTCATCATTGGAAAAATCTCCTTTTCTGCATGTTATCTCTGGTATTTCAAGTGTAAAAGTTAATACTATATCTACAAAGGCAGGTCTTGGAAAAGAAGACAGAGAAAGGTACACAGGGCCATAACATTCTAGTGGCCTTGGTCACCACTCTGTAATTTGGGAGTTGCTAATAATACCTATCCTAAAGAGGGGCTGTATTACGCTAGGTAGTGCAGTAATACCCTTAGAACTATGTCTATTACAGAAGCAAGAGTCAATAAATGTTAGTGATCATTGTTGTCATTGTCATGTTCATCATGAGGATTTCTGTGAAAACACACACAGCCATCACACAGGCCCACAGTAACCCTCACTCTTTCACAGTGGCCAGTTTGACTTTATTGAAAAAAGTGGTAGTGTCTATTTGGACTGGGGTTTAATCCTAAGCACTTATAAACAAGGCCCAAGGGTATTGTTTGGCCTCTGTGCTTAGACATTTGATAGATTGTGTAAGTGGCCAGTCTTTCACCAACAGGGCAGCATATGTGTGCTATTGGGTATCACTGTGCTTTGGAAAGTGATGTCCTACAGGGCCAAAAGGGTATTAGTGAGAGTGAGGTAAGAGAATTGATTTACCAATCTGTGCTTTTGCAAAGACAGTGTATTTAATCTTGGTGTGATGTATGAACTCTATATCCATTGGGTTTATTTTCCTAAACCAATGCAATCTCAAGATACTTTTCAAAGTGCTCATTTTTTTTTTCAAAGTGCTCATTTCTTTTTCACCCTTTTATGTGGTATATTTTTGATAGTTAAGTTTCTGCCACCTAGTCACTATTCAATCAATGGACATTATTTTATTACTGAAACAAACTTGCCTTATTATTATTATTATTATTTTGTGAGGGAGAAAAACCTTCTATTGATAAATAGGTTACAATGAAATAAACAGAGTGACAGTTTGTTGGGGAATAAAGACTTGGGCAGGATATTCATGTCTCCACCCCAGCTCTAGCTTTTAGCCTTCATCTTCCGTAGGAAGGTGGACAATGAGGCTTTGGTGGGTATGCCTGGCCTCCTTGGACCCTTGGGGCCCTCTGTCTTCCTGGCCAGGGGTTAAGGCACCATCTTCGACCCACCACCACTGGGAAGAGCAGCAACCTTGGCTTTGGGCCCCTCCTTGGCCACATGGGCAACAACTTCTTTAGGGATGTGGTTTTTTCCTTCTTTTTGGCTGGAGAAGCAGCACCATTCATGCCCTTAGGAACCATGGATTTTGCACTCCAACTCCCAGTTCTTGTTTTCCTGTGGGCCTCACCACCTTGGCTCTTCTTTCTGCCTTTGACCTTTGACTTCCTACTGAGCCTGGTGGCACCTGAGTGGTTCAGTTGGTTAAGCATCTGCCTTAGGTTCAGGTCATGATCCAAGGGTCCTATGACTGGCTCCCTACTCAGCAGAGAGCTTGCTTCTCCCTCTCCCTCTGCCCCTCCTCTTGCTTGTGCTTTTTCTCTTTCTCTATCAGATAAATAAATAATCTTAAAAAAAAATCTTTAAAATAAGAGTTTACTCTTCAAAGGGTCTCACCATTTCATACCCCTGATGCAGAATACAGGGGTGTTGCCAGGAGTACTTCCTATGCCAAAGTTTCCTTGAAGACAGTGATTGCCAGAGAGAAATGAAAACAAAAACAAAAACAAACATGTCTGGAGTCTGGGCCTGAGTGCAGGTATCATGCATAGTATGGTTTATTTCTTCACCTGAACTCCCCATTGGTGAGTGAATGTGATTGCTCAACCCCCGTGATAATCACGAGTGCAAAGCTGTATGCCTGAGTCTAAAAACCACAATGGAAAGTGGCACTAGGATAATAGGATTTCTGTCAGTAATTGAACTAAATGACACAGGACAGTGGATCCTCTTTGTTAGAACTGTGGCCAGGAGGAGCCGAATGACCCTAACCAGGGAAGGTGGCGTCGCAGAGTCTAGGCAGTCCTGCAGGATTGGACAGAAACCAGGAAACTAAAGGGGAAAAGCATGACATGGGAGGTGATCCTGCAGGGAGCGGGGCTTTTTGGACATTTAAACCAATTTTAATAAAAAACAATCAATCCTATGGCTGGGGGCTGGGAGGGAGAATAGGTGTAGGCTGAGTTCTAGCAGTGAAGGAAAACTACAAGGTGTCTCCATGCTCTTTGTCATCACTTCCAGCTCACCGAGCTTGCTCTATGTGCCAATGCTTTACATAAACTATCAGATGGAATCCATTTAGTAGCACCCAGAGGTAAGATTTATTATCATCCCCATTCTATAGATGAGGAAATTGAGGTTTAGAAGAATTGAATATTTAACAAAAATTTACCCCACAAGTAAGAGGTAAATTAAGGATTTGAAGCCAGGTCCTTTTGTTGTCATAGCTGATATTCTCAAAAACTCAGGCAAGGAGCACTGAGGTGGCTTAGTTGTTAAGCGTCTGCCTTTGGCTCAGGTCATGATCCCAGGGTTCTGGGATGGAGCCCCACATTAGGCTCCTTTCTCGGCGGGAAGCCTGCTTCTCCCTATCCCACTCCCCCTGCTCGTGTTCCTGATCTTTCTATTTCTCTCTCTGTAAAATAAATAAATAAAATCTTAAAAACAAACAAACAATTCAGGCGAGCCTCCAAGTACTCCTCAGGTCAGGGCAGGATGGCAGAGCTCTGTGAATGGCCAGATGAAGAATTCTCCCAAGCTGGAGGCAATGATAATCACACAGCTGTTACCCTTAGTGACTTAGAAAATAGTGAAAAAGTTTGCACCATCTCTTATGTGAGGCTGGCATCAGGTCATCCTAAGAAACAAGGACTGCTAAGTTGCCCTGGGGAGTCCTAGAGGCATAGTCTCATGCCCCACTGCTTCATATAAGGTGGAGACACAACCTCACTCATCATCCCTCCTCAGAGCCCTTCTGGGTTATCTTGTGAGGAAGTAGAGCAAGATCACCAATCTTGAGCCAGAGACTCACTAGCAGCTTATAGATCTCCATCAGATAATGATGTCTTCAAAAGCAAATATATATATATCCCAATGTGGAGATGCTTATATAATTGGGCAACAAAACAAACATTTGTCTTGGTGGTTAATGGGGAGACAACAAGGGATAGTGCTCATGTGCAGGTGCTGGAATCAGATTGTTGGGGACTGAAATCCTGGCTCTACTACTCTATAACACTTGGCAAGTTATTACTCAAAGACTAAGTTTCCACATCTGTGAAACAGATATTAATAGTACACACTTCACTGGTTTGTTAAATATCTTCAGAGTTGAATGAAAAAATCCATTGTAAAAATTCACCAACTGTTAGCAGAGGGGATAATTATGATACTTGGTAGAGATTCCTATAGCACCTGGAGAAAGGCAACCAGGCCAGAAGAAGGGGAGAGCAATGGTGTGTGTTCTCAAATGGGGATCGGGGCCCTACTTGTTCCTGGTTTTTGCTTTTCTTTGTCCCTCTCTTACTATTTTAGTCACTGGTTTCCTCTCTGGACCCCTCCTTAGGAACTTAAAAAAAAATTTTTTTCTATTGATGAATTAATCAATTCATTCATTCATGCATTCTTCACTTATTCATTTAACAAAGTTGTTGAACATCAGTCCTCTTGGAGGATGCAGGGTTAATAGGATGATAGCTTTACTTCTAAAGACAAAAGTACAACTTCTGCACTAATATCCATGGTTTTGGAAGATCTGTCATATACCTTGTCAAGTTTGGATGCCATAAGAATCTGGGAAGGTATGAGTCCTATTTGCATATAAGAAAATTAAAGCTATTACCATATAACTATTAACAAGAATTTCTTGGGCAGGGACTTACTCTTACTCCACTGAACAATGTCCAAGTGTTTCTCAAGTAGCAGCCATATTAAGCTATGTGTGGCATGTTCTATAAGAAAACTGCAGCAATGACACGGATGGAGCTAGAGAGTAAAATGCTAAGTGAGATATGTCAGTCAGAGAGAGACAAATACCATATGATTTCACTTGTAAGTGGGATTTAAGAAACTAAACAAATGAGCAAAGGGAAAAAAAGAGTGAGAGAGAGGCAAACCAAGGGATTCATTCATTCATTCATTCATTCAGAGAGTGCAAGTGGGGAGGGGCAAAGGGAGAGAGAGAATCTTAAGCAGGCTCCATGCCACGTGGAGTGTATCATGAGGCTCAATCTCATGATCCTGAGATCACAACCTGAGCTGAAATCAGGAGTTGGACGCTTAACCCATGAGCCACCTAGGTGCCAAAGAAATTCTTTTTTTTTTTTTTTTTAAGATTTTATTTATTTATTTGACAGAGAGAGAGAGAGAGAGATCACAAGTAGGCGAAGACAGGCAGAGAGAGAGGGGGGAAGCAGGCTCCCTGCTGAGCAGAGAGCCCGATGCGGGGCTCGATCCCAGAACCCTGAGATCATGACCTGAGCCGAAGGCAGTTGCTTAACCAACTGAGCCACCCAGGCGCCCCAAGAAATTCTTAATTATAGAGAACAAATTGATGGTTACCAGAGGGGAGGTGGGTGGGAGGATGGGTGAAATAAGTGATGGGGATTAAGGAGGCACTTGTCATGATGAACACTGGGTGATGTATGGAAGTGCTGAATCATTATATTGTACACCTGAAACTAATGTAACACTGTATGCTAACTGTACTAGAATTAACATAAAAAAAAGAAAACTATAAACTTGGTATTGAGTTTAAGGAAGAAAAAAATTATCATCAGGATGAAATAATCCCTGAAAGCTTAATTGAGAAGGTGGGATTGAAACTATAATTTGAAGGAAGAGAAGAAAAATTTTTGTTTCTCTGATCTGAAAAACATAAATCCCATAAGTCTGGTACCTGAAGTAAATTTAAATGACATATAAAAAACAGGTGATTGTTCATTGTGCCAGAGAGATTATGTGTCCAATTGCTGATAAAAAGATGAAAATATAATTATCAACCAGGCTCTGTTTAGTTGCCTGTTTATTGCTATTTAAGCAATCAAGTTTTAAATAAAACATGGGAAGAGAAATGCCAAGTACTGCCAAAAGAAATAAATCAAATTTAATTAGTTTCCAGGTACACACTTCTTATTTAGGCCCCCGGCTGGCTTTCTCTCTTGCCTCTGTCAATGTGAAGAATGGGGAATGACCAAGTTAACACCAATACTCAGAGGGCAAAGACAAACAGGTGTACTTCCCAGAGTTGAGAGAAAAAAAATAGCTTTGCTGATGGCTTATAAAATTAGACTTTTATGCATTTTAAGGGAGTGGGTGCAGTTTCCTATAATGCTTATTCTAAAGTAATCAGGAAAATAATTAGCTACTTTACATAATTATTATCAGTTGATGATATAATTGCATAGTAATAGAAAGCATGCCATTGATTATTACCCCATGAATGAAAAACACATTTTTCTCTAAATTAGTTTCATTCAAAGCAGAAGAAAACACAAAACACATAGCTTAAATGTGACATAATGTTAGAAAGATTTTAATTCATATCACTCTTTGATGTTTAAAAATCTCAAACCAGCTCACTCACATTGTATAAGTTATGATGACAGACCAAGAGCATCTTCCTCACTTTGTGTGTGCATGATACACAAAAATATGGGAGAAAACAAATCTTCTATTGAATAAATTTACCCTTGCTTTTTTATGAAACTGAAGATGACAAGAATTCACCTTTAACAAAATATATACTTACTGGGCATAAATATGTTTTTAACTCATAAAATGTGCAAAAGTCTCTTTTATCTCATTTGTTTCTGAACATTGCTTACTGCTGCATATTTTCCCCCAAGTTTTTTATCTGCGAAATGCACTAGCTCATTTGCATATTTCTGGTCTCATGAAAATTTAAGCTTACAGGACCTAAGTGAGTAATATTCTATTTAACTTGACATTCAGGCTGCAAACAGCACTTGGATCTATCAAATTTTTGGTTTATTTTCCTATCTCTTTTAGTTATATAAGGGACTAAAATTTTATATCCAAATGGAAAGCTTTGTAGCAAGTCAGATAATTAAGATAAAAAAGATAGACCATAATGGTGATTTTTTTTAAAGATTTTGTTCATTTATTTGAGAGAGAGAGAGAAAGAGAGAAAGAGATCACAAGTAGGCTGAGAGACAGGCAGAGAGAGGGGGAAGCAGGCTCCCTGCTGAGCAGAGAGCCCAATGTGGGGCTCGATCCCAGGACCCCAAGATCATGACCTGAGCTGAAGGCAGAGGTTTTAACCCACTGAGCCACCCAGAAGCCCCCATAATGGTGATTTTTAAAACAAAATATGCACTTTTGTTTGTATTATTTTGGTATTAATATGTTCTCTCAAATTCTTCTTTAAAATAGAACAATTTGGGGCGCCTGGGTGGCTTAGTTGGTTAAGCGGCTGCCTTCGGCTCGGGTCATGATCCTGGAGTCCCGGGATCGAGTCCCATATCGGACTCCCGGCTCTGCGGGAAGTCTGCTTCTCCCTCTGACCTTCTCCCCTCTCATTCTCAGTCTCACTCTCTCTAATAAATAAATAAATAAATAATCTTTAAAAAAAAAATAGAACAATTTTAAGAAACTTCTACCTATGTAATAGCCTGAAGAATTTCCGAGTAAAAGTTTATTCTTTTAATTCTGGGTTTCCCATGTATTTGTGCACTGCATAACTGCAAACTATAAACAAGGTAAAATGTGGTGATGTCCAACCCAGCTGGAGCCAAGGCAGATTAATTATGATTAAATAGAGCTGAATTTTTATTTTGCAGGAAAAAATATTCTTTTTTTTTTTTTTAAGATTTTATTTTATTTATTTGTCAGAGAGAGAGAGAGAACATAAGGAGGCAAAGAGGCAGGCAGAGGAAGAGAGAAGCAGGCTCCCCGTCGAGCAAGGAGCCCGATGCGGGACTCGATCCCAGGATGCCGGGATCATGACCTGAGCCGAAGGCAGCTGCTCAACCAACTGAGCCACCCAGGCGTCCCGCAGGAAAAAATATTCTAATAGTGAAACCCAGAAGAAAAACTGGATAGTTGATGAGGTACTTCTAAGATCATGATTAGAGGTGAGGAGGGGACAGCAAAGGAAAGAAAGGAGAGGAAGAAAAAAAAGGGGAGCCGCATTCTAGGATCCAAATGTGAGTTGGTTAGAACAGGAAATGAAGTAGTTGTCAGTTGTCACTGCATCTTTGCAAATAGACCAGAGCCCAACAATGAGGATGGGAGGACAGGGGGAGAAGCACCTGAGATGAAGATCCTGGACACCACTGTGCAATGAGGTTATACACAGTTCCACTGACATGACTGCAAGAAGGGATGCAGTATAAAACTCTACACTTGGGTTTGTATTTGAAACTTTTTTAATATTCATTCTTCTTTAAAAAACTATAAATAATTTCAAAAAGTGATACATGCAGATAGTCAATAATGTCATCAAGTATTTCTGGTTCTATACCTTCTGAATAAGTTCTGGATTCCTTAGGTGAGGTCATGTAACTAGTCCTGGCCAACAAGTCATAAACAGAAGAGTCATGTATACATTCTAGGCTGGGCCATTAATTGCTGATTCAAGACCTCCCAGAAGTCTCCCTTCCCTCTACAACAGTGACCTGCTCTATTAACCTTGGTTCCTGAGACAGCAAGGTCACCAGCCTCCCTCCAATATGTAGTGGATATGTAATGTGACTTGTAAATAAATCTTTGCTATTTTAAGCTACTGAAATCTCAGGGTTTGTTCTTAGCAGCATAACCTAGGTTATTTAACAGAAATATGCCCCTAATTATGTTTTTGGATTTTCCAGTTTCTGGCCACTTTTTTTTTTCTCTAGGCCACTTTTGATTGAGTTAGAACATTATTTTGATAGCTTTATTCTCCCTTCTAAAAGAGTAAGATATTAAGTACTGTTCCAAGTTGCAAAATTTCATGGCTTATTATCACCTAAAATGTTAATTCCATGTGGCTCTGGTTATAATAGGTTCTTATGCTCTCTTCGTCTCCTATACCTAGTTTTGGCTACTTCTACAGGTGTTGCTATCATTAGTTCTCAATGGTTATTCTACCAGTCTGGCTCTTTTCTAGGACTAGAGCCTCCCTGGAAAGTCTACTTTAATGTCAGGAGGCCCTACTGCCTTTATTCACCACAGCCAGGCTAGAACTCTGCCCCTCGTGTTGGCCCAGGTTTTTAAAGTTCTGCTTCCTTTGGACAGTTTCCAAACTTATCACTAGCAGATAGGCTGATTCCTGGCTGAGTGATATGCCTAGCTGAAAGCATCAGAGCCAATCAGCGCTAAAATAGGGACCATGAGTACAGTGCTCTCTTCAACTTGGTGCTTTGCCCATGTAGCTGTGCCCTGAGTGCTTTAAAGCTAGATCCATTTTCCAAATGTTGACTTCACCATGGTGCTCAGTTCTGGCTAGATCTTGGCTGTTTCTTCTTTCATGCTGGTTCCATATGGTAAATGTGACCCCTGATGACTTAGAAGCAAATTCAGAATGGGGAAGATAATTCCTGATGACTCAACCTGGAGGTAGAGAGCTTATTAAATAGCCCAAGAAAGAGCATTAATAGCAAGGTCAGGAGAGAGAAAAAGAGAAAGAACCTCAGGTTCCGAATGTTCAGAATCAAGAGGTAGGCTGGCCAAAGCCCAGGTTCATAGCCCAGCAAGTTAATATGAGACAGGTGGAGTGACTTGGGACACTGGGCCAGGAACTTAGAAAAGATCTTAGCTCTTCAGATCACAAGGGAACTTAGGCAGAGAGATATGCAAGATAAAAGCACAGTGAATTATTTTGAGAGGAAAAGTAAAACAGCAAGGACCAATAAGGGAGCATGCGATAGTACAACTGCATTTTGCCTCTAGCATCTTCTTTAGGTCAATGTCTTAAAGTGATGACCCCATATCAGTTACCTCACTATCGCTGGGGGAGAGGGGCTGGGAAAATGAATAAATGGATCTATTAAATAATAATACTTAGATAATTCAGATGAACACAAGAAGATTCTACTTCCCACTAAGAAAGACATGACACCCTTTGTCCAGGAGTCTAAAACTGAATTGGGCAGAGAGAAGTACAATGAATTATTAAATAAATACATAGATGGAATAGAGTTTACAATACAGGCAAAGAAGAAAATAATTTCTGGAAGCATTCCTTATCTTGAAGCTTTTAGGTTTTGACATGCCAGGAAAGGAAAAAGGTCAAATGTGAGAAAAAGATCATTAAATAAGGCAATCTTTGATGAGAGAGAGAGAGGGAGAGAATTTTATGGGAACACAAAGGAAGGGATACTTATTTCACATTAAGAGACTATGTTAAGATTTTATTTAAAAAGATCCTTATGGTGAGCTTTTTAGAAGAGGATACTGTGGGAAGGGAAGGTATTCTGAGAGGAGGAAAGAGTATAATTAAAGGCACAAAGGTGGTAAAAAAGTTGCACAGAGTAACCTAAGCCATTGGCTTCCAAGTGTTGGTTTACAGAGTTATGCCATGCTTGCTATCGACAGGTAGTTTATTTTATTAAAAGACTCCTGGATCCCAGACATGAGGATTTGGGATTAATGGTTGAAGTTGGTCCCAGGGAATTATACTTTTGAAAACTCATCATATCCATCAGGGATCTTTGTTGCAAGGAATAGAATCTACTCCAGAGGCATTAAGAAGAAATTTAGTCGAGAAAAACCTCTGTAAAGGCAGCATTATTCATAGCAACCGAAAGTGAAAACAATCCAAATGTCCAACAACTGTTAGATGAATAAACAGAAAGCCATGCAATGGAACAACCACTTAATGAAAAGACCCAGAGTACAACATAGATAATTTCCAACATTAGTGAACAAACATTAGTGAAAAAGAGCCAGATGCCAACAACCACATATTATATGATTGCATTACATGAAATATCCAAAAAAGTAAATCTATATAATCCAGAGAGAAAGGAAATTAATAGTTGTCTATGGCTGGGGGTTAGAACCAGGATTAGCCACAAACAAACGTAAGGAATGTGGGGGGAAATGTTCAAAAACTGGATTATGGTGACTGATGCACACACATCTCTGTAAATTTGGCCCCCAAATCACTGAACTGTACACTGAAAATGGTGAATAGTATAACATATAGATTTTACCTCCAAAAGCTGTTTAAAAACTACTCTGTATTCTCATAGCACTGCAGCTCAGAGGGAGCCTGCCAAAACCCACCAAACTATATAGCACAGAACCCACCAGCACCATGTTGCCCTAGACACCCTAACAGTACTAGCACAGGGCCTCTCATTGATACCTGGGGTGCTCCAGACAGGCCTCTCTGAAACCCTAATGCAGAGTCGAGGGTAGGTGTGGCACTCGGCAGCACTGAGGTGGCCCCAAGGGAGCCTGGGAACATGAATGTCTGACATTGGCTACTTCCCTTTTGGGCAAGCAGCATCTATGTCCCAGCAAAGCTCATCCGTAGAAAATCTCTAATCATAGAAAGGATCCTTAGAAGTGAGGCAACTGAACTCATGAGATTCTGATAGATAGTCAGCTTTAGGGACCAATATACAGTACTGTAAATTCCTCTGGGAGTATATTTTCTGATATTTGGTTTTTTACCCAAGGAGCCGATGCGGCTGGAACATAGCTATAAGAGGGGGCATTAGGGAAAAGGTAAAGTACATGTCAGGGCAACTCCAAAGGGAGAGGGGAAGCTTCATAAGTGGTGAAGTAGTCAACAAGTAGGATGCCTCTGGTGTCTCTTCATAGTACTTACTTAACATTTATGAAAGAATGGCACACACTTCCAAAGGACAAGCCCCCCAAACCCAACACACTAGATGCTCAAGTTTGCAGAACCCTTCCACCATCGAAGACTATAAGTCAGAAAGATTGAAATGTGACAAAATTTCAGAAAGGAAAATGACAAAATCATAGTAAAAAAAACCCACATTGTAAATAGGTAACAGAAATTCCATACATGTGCAAATAAATGCTATTTTATATCACCACCCATAATTTATGTGACGAACATTTAACCTAAGACTCAATAAATGTGATCATCTTTGTAGATTTAGCACTGTCATTCTTTTTAATAACAATGGCTTTCTCATGTGACTTCTAAGTGACACTGAACCACATTTATGACACAAAACTATATTCACATCAACTATTTTGCTCTTCTCTTTAAAAAGTAATGAGATTATAAATCATAGAGATGAGGACTTGAGTTCTGCTGGACTTGAGATTGGGTAGAATTTTGACGAGGAAAAGTAGAGAAGAAAGGAATCTGAGCAATGGAGTTCTTTCACGCAAATGCACCAGGAGGGTGCAGAGCAAGTGAAGAAATAGCAAATGGCCTTGCAGTCACATTTTCTCTCCCTTTTAAAGGTATCAAAGTTGTTTCTTCTAAGATGTCTTCAGTACCTAACATCCTAAGTGCTTCTGAATGCATCTAGTGTTTATATTTATTCCACTTATTGCATATCAGAGCTACTCCGACACCTACGTTTCTTATAATCTTTATTTCAAAGCATTTGACATCCTAGTTGGTATTGAACACTTGAAATAACATGCATTATTCTAGAATGCAGTGAAAGAGAGAGAAGAAATATGCATCCGAATTACCAGGGAAAGTATATAATATGCTTTCCTCGTACAGCCGGGGAATGAAAACCAAATTTTCCTGACTACAAATGTGAAAGCACTAGAAGATTCAGTAGTTACTTTTAAGACTGAGAAAAGAGATGTTTAAGCTGGAAATGATGAAAGGCTTTTTAATTAAAGCAGCATGAAAGATGGCTCTGCAATTTACTCTATTTTCATCATACACTCCTTCCTAACTTCAGTAAATCCTGGGGAGGTTGTGAAGCCAAGTGCTCCATTCCCTGTGCCAATCTTCGTTGCTAAATGTTTCCCATTCATTAAAATGCATCGTCTGTAAGAGTAGCCCAATTTCTCTATGTCCTTTCTACTTTTTGGACTGCAATGACTGTGAATGGGCCTGGATAATAGTGCCTACTTTCCCCTCTCCATCTCTGTCCTACTTTCAAAGATAACAGTTGCTTGTTACCATCATAAACAGGGATGGCATGCAAACACAAGAGAGCTTTTCGGTGTGCCATTTATTTCATCTAGAAGGGTAGACAGCCCCCATGCACCCCATTTCAGCAAAGGACTAACGGTATTTGATTGACAAGAAATTGCTTTTTGAATCACACAGAATTCAGGAGATGGTTCCCAACCCCAGACTGGGTATGATGCTCTTATGGCTGCAGAAATACAGTCATTTATACTACATATTAAAGTCTGAGGCAGCACTTATGGCTTGGTGTCAAAACAGCAGGGAGGATAGATGTGTTAATCATCTTGATCTCGGTAACCATACCATGGGTATGGGTATATATATATATATAAAATCATCACATTGTAAATTTAAATAAATAAAATACATTTGTCAATTATTCCTTAACAAGGTGAAAAAAAAAGATAGCAGGGGGCAAAGTAGCTCAGGAATATTTCCTTTTGTAATCATTTGTTTATGTACCATGTTATGTGATAGAAAATTAGGAAGTTAAAAATATACTCCTATAGACATCTTCTTACTGCCTTCAGTCTCTTACACCAAACCCCCCTTAGAGTATGCATATTCTAGTTTCTGCATAGAAGTTCATGCTCCTTCTTTCTCATCTTTTATCCCTACAATAACTGTCCTTACATTTAAGTTCTATCCATTCTTTAAGGTCCATCCTAAAACCCAACCTCTCCAATCAATTTTGTTCCTTACTTCCACAGATCTTATAGAATATACAGATATCATCAATTTGACATTTGCATGTGCTTTATCTTAGTTATGTCATTATCTAAGAATTTTAGGTGAATTATCCTTATCTTCTAAGCATTAATGAATATTCTGCTCAGGAAGGAACTCTGTCTTCTACTGCTTTTATTCCCATAGCTAGACTTACCAATGGAGATTTATAATATTTGTGGATACTTTGGTATCTCACTTTTCAAAATAGAAAAAACTCATCGTATTAGAGCTAGGAAGTTAAGTGCAATTTCTTATTTAATGTGTTATTTCTCTTTTCATCTCTACAACATCTCAGACAGGTGGTCCCTCCAGACTCTGCTTGAACATTTCCAATGAAAAGAAGTTTGAAACTTCAAGACAGTTCATTTCATTTTTGGACAGCTTGAAATGCTATAAAATTCTTTCTAATTATGGCCCAAGGTCCTCTTCAGTAACTTCTATTCGTTGGCCTAATTCTGCTTTGAGAAATGATGTAAGTTCAATCTTCCTTTTCATAACATTCTTACACAGCTGAAAGCAAACAAGCATGCATTGCTAGGAATTTAAGCAGAATAGAAACTACCAGCAGAAGAAGAAGCAATTAACTCTGCTACTGGCAACTCGAACTCATCACTTCCACCAAAGAGAAACTTCAGCTCAAACCTAAAAATGCTTGCTGAACAGCTTATTATGACCCAGACGGCTTCAAACCCTGGAAGGGTGTTTGTGACTTAGAGACACAAAGAAGTCACATACTTGCTGGAGCCTCAAAACATAAAAGAACCTTAGTATTTCTCAACTGACGTTTGAACTTCTTTTACAGAATGTCTCCAATGTAGTTTTTTTTTTCTGCTTGACTTAGAAATCTTTATAATGCATAAACAGCAACAGTGTTGATTTAACAAGCAGATAATGCAATGAAGCCATGGTATTAAATGGTTACATGCAGCACAAGTGCATTTGATCAACTGAATCAAATCTGTGAAAAAGCAAAGATATCAGTGAAGACTGTGAAAATTAAAATACGATTTATATCAAAGGTAAAACTTTGTTTTCATTGACTAAGGGCACGTTGAGGTGTGTTGAAAGAACTCTGGCCTGACATCTGTGAGATTTGTTCTCTAGGCTTAGTTTTGCTTATTAATTTACATAACCCGTGATTAGGTACATGGATTTCAGTTTCTTCAATTACAAAGAGAGGAAGCTAGAATGGGTGAACACCAAGGCTGTGTGAAACTCAAACTTACCCTATTGGTGAGCACTCTTTTGAGTTCTATGTTCTCAGGTTTCTTGGAAAAGTTCTTCAACATCTTACTGAAAAAAAAAAATAAAGCAAAATGTTAATCATTATTTTCATTGATATTATCAACCTGTCCTTGAAATATTCTTTGAAAGCCAAATAAAATCATTTATAGTGATCAACTATCTCCCATGCTTGTTTTTCCCAAATTCTAGAATATTAAATTCTTGTAATTTCCCAAATTACTAGTGTCCCCCAATTTGGCCTGATACCTGTGCCAGCCTCTATACAGTGTATTTCACATACAATTTGAATTTACAAGGGTTTTAGAGATTGAACTCCCTTATCTTATAGTTCAGGTATACTGAGTTCTAGTTCAGAGTCTTCCACTCTCCCATCACTCAACAATGCAATTTACACAAAAGAGTGAATTCTTTAATGATATTAAAAACTACATTTTTTTTTAAGATTTCTATTTATTTATTTGACAGAGAGGAAAGAGATCACAAGTAGGCAGAGAGGCAGGCAGAGAGAGAGGGGGAAGCAGGCTCCCTGCTGAGCAAACAGCCTGATGCAGGGCTCGATCCCAGGACCCTGAGATCATGACCGAGGCCAAAGGCAGAGGCTTTAACCCACTTAGCCACCCAGGATCCCCTAAAAACCACCTTCTAATTTACCTGTTTTATATACTAGATAATTCTTACTGTGGATAACCAACTCCCCATCTCTGAAGCCATGTCTAATTGCAATTATCCAGGTGTGATAAGCCTTTAAAATCTTGCTTTTTCTATCGTTGCTTGCTTAATTGAAGGGAAGGAAAAATAAAAAGCCCGATGGAAGGGTAATCAAAGCTTGAAATATGCATTTAAACTGCTTAGGGTAACTGAATTCACAAACTAATTACTGTTCATCATCTGGCCTGTGCTGCATGATTCTGGATTGGAAGGAACTGCCACATATGATTGTATCTCTTCGTGCCCAAGTTGGTGTGACAGGCAAATGTGTGCCAAGACCACAGCACTTTCCATTTTCATAAAGTGGAAGAGGCACAGGCATACAAGGCAGAGTAATGTTTCTGCCTTCAGGGTAATAATGGCGAAATCTCTTGTCCCTGAACAATCTGAGACAACTTGCTCATTCTCAGTCATGACAAACAGAAAATAACATGAATTTCTCAGCCTTACTGCAATTTTATTCCCTGCAATACCTGTTTCTCTAAACGAGATTCTCAGGCACAAGTGCCTGGGAGGGACTTTATAATACTTTCACTCTATATCATTTTACAACAAAATTTCTGTCCAGTTCTGAGATTATGAGAAGCTGTTTAATAATTTCCCTGTGGAGAAAACAAAGTGATGTAATAAAATTGCAGCAGCACGTATTTATCAACAACATTAACGGAACTGTACCAATTGTGAAAATTAAAGGACACAATGGGGGAATCTATGAAACTGGAGATTTTGAGGACCAGTATAGATAAATTGTAGGATTGAGTTGATATTTACTTCGGATGCTGAGTTGGGAATGGGATTGACTGAAGCTATCTGCTTCCTTTCTCAGATCCATCTTTTTTCTCCTTCCCTGCCTTTTCTCATTTCCAGAAAGATAATAGGAAAAAAGACAAAAAAAAAAAAAAGGCAAAAAAAAAAAAAAGATTGAAATCTGGGAAATCTGGGATGGTGAATCCTGTGACAGAAGGAACACTTTCTGTAAATCAAACACTTGAGTATTTGTGTATGTGTGATTCAGTCATTCCACTGCAAGGTGTTAGCTCAAGCAAATTATTTGTAGAAGGATCTTAACCACAATGGTATTATCTAATTCAATTCAACAAATATGTTAGGAAACCCACTCTGTGTCTGTTAGTAACTGGTTAGGTACTGAAATTTTTTTTAAGTCAGCTAAGTAGACATAGGTGTATAGAAGCAAGGAATAGGTATTCACAAAGTCTTAAGGGTTATAAGAGAGGCCCTTTAGATGCTATGGGTACTTAGAGAGTGGGCATCTAGCAAAAACTAAGGGGATGGGTGTACAGTAGAGATTTAGTGATACTGTGATTTATAATGAGAAATATATTTTTGGTCTTCATTCCATTTTCTGCCTCAGTGCTCTTTATACCCTTTGGAATTTCCTAAGTGATGAGAGATATAAAAATACCTCTTGCTATGTTAATGAGTTAACTTTTGGAAAGCACTTAAGGATGGGGTCTGGTTTCCAGAGGATCCAATCCAGCAGATACACAGAAGCTCTGAGGAGCTGTAGAAAATGAAAGACTTTTATTGGCAGAAGAGAGTGGTGTTAAAAAACAAAATTCAACTGAGTAAATTTAAAGATCTAATTGGCTTTCTCCAATGATTCATGAATTAGGCAGCATCCTATCTAGCAAATAAAAGGGAGCCCTGAGGAGCTGTACAAAATGGAAGATTTTAAAGGCAGCAAGTGGGTAAGATAGGAAAGTCTTAAGATTATTTCAGGTAAGGTGACCTCCCTTAGGGGGAAGGGTGGAGGTCTATCATACAGATTACCTCACTGGTAACTCAACACCTCACTGGTGTGGAGCAGATAATTCCAGATGGACTGGTTAAAGGTCATAATCCACCTGGGAGTAGCCGAAACTGTAATTTAGTCTTTTTTTGTTGTTTTGGGGGCAAGTAACTCCATTTTGGGACTGTTCTGTTTTAACAATGGGAACAAAGAGGTTATATTAGGCAAAAAAAAAAAAAAAAAAGAGGGTCGGTTATTGCAAAGTTACTTCCTTTTAGGGGATGGCAGCAGTTCACGAGGCAGACACCTAACTAGTGCTGATTGGGAGATTCTTGATTGACTGGTTTAAGATTCCACTTCTGAGAGCATCAAAATTGTAATGAGTTAAGTCTGGTGACACGGGATTTAGCATAAGTCATTCTATTTTAAGCAGTTGTCATGTTTTTTTTAATTTTTTAAAAAAGATTTTATTTATTTATTTGAAAGAGAGAGAGAGATCACAAGTAGACAGAGAGGCAGGAAGAGCAGGCAGGCTGAGCAGAGAGCTGGATGCGGGGCTCCATCCCAGGACCCTGAGATCATGACCTGAGCCAAAGGCAGAGGCTTTAACACACTGAGCCACCCAGGTGACCCTGTTTTATTTTTTTTTAATCCTTTTATTTTATTTTTATTTTTTTTAAGATTTTATTTTTATTTATTTGACAGAGAGAGAGAGAGAGAGAGAGAGAGAGAGATCACAAGTAAGCAGAGAGTCAGGCAGAGAGAGAAGGAAGCAGGCTCCTCGTTAAGCAGAGAGCCCGATGCGGGGCTCTATTCCAGGACCCTGAGATCATAACCTGAGCTGAAGGCAGAGGCTTTAACCCACTGAGCCACCCAGGTGCCCCAACAATCCTTTTATGATAAATTGATGATCTAGAAAGCAAAATGTTTCTCTAAGTTCTATGAGGCGCTCTAGCAAATTAATAAAACTGGGGAAAGTGTTGTTGGAATCTCTTATCTATAGTAGAGGTCAGAAGCATAGGTGATGACCTGGACTTGTAACTGCTGTCTGAAGTGGGAGCTGGGCAGACGTGTGAAACTGAACCCTTAACTTGTGGGATCCTGGTAGATAGTGTTGGAAACGAGGTGAATTATAGGACAGCTAGGGTGGGAGAACTGCTGGTATGGAATCGCCCCCATATGCATGTACACACTGGCATTGGGTCCAGAAATCTTAGGCTTCCTGCAAATTTCCAGATATGTTTTAACTCAAATAACTAACTAGTAGATGGTTATATGTTCATATAACAGAATATTATGCGCCCATGATGCATGAAGTCATCTGTTTATTCCCCTGGGGTCATAATATATTGTTATGTGAATAAAAAACAAAAAACAAGCCAACATAAGGTATGTGCAGTGGGATCCACTTTTGTACAACATAGAACATATTCATGTATAGTTAAATATGGATACAAAAATTCTCAAGTTAACAACAGCCATCTTGGCACTCATTTTTCCCTTTTTGCCTATCTGTACTTAAATAGATGTAAAATTAATCTGTATTACTTTTGTAATTAAAAGCAAAGAAAAGGATGCTTATGAATGAGACAACTAGCATAGGAAATCAAGTGGAGCAGATGCTGAGAAGTTGAGACATGTGGTATCTGGTCAACCTAAACAGCTCTGTTGCAGTGGGCAAGGATGCTTCATCAGCTCCACAATGCAAGTAAAAGGCAATATTAGAATTGAATCCAGGTATGACTGACTCTAAAGTTTGAGCTTTACCTGAGTTATGCATGAGTCTTTCTAAAAATGATACTATGTTGTTATCTACAGCTGTCCTGATTGCTGATTCAGAAGAGAATGAAATAGTAAAGAGAATTCAAAATGAGTCCCAGCAGCAAAGAATTTACAAGCTATGAAAACTGTGGGGATATGCATGTCAGATGGGCCAAAAATGAGTAACTCTATTATGGTGGGAATTGACACCTCATTATAAATGTCCCCATCCTAATCGCCATCCCTCGTTCCCTCTTAATAATTCAAGCATTAAAAATTTTTATTGGATTGCAAATTGGCACACAGGTCATGAGTCTGACTTCACAACTGTTATATTCAGAATTGGAATGGAAATAATCTTTTTCTGCTCCCAGTCAAGTCACTCATTTGTACTACCCAAATATGCCTAATGGGAAGGAGAGACGTACTTGATGGGAGGGAAAAAAATCTTATGAAGTTAACATTTGTAGTGCAATCAAATTAAATTTCCATTGGATCTCAGTTTAAAATGGTGCTTGGCTAGTTGCCACTGATGCATCATCTCCCATATTTCTACTAAAATAACAATGAAGACATAGAAAAAGACAGAAATACACATCGTCTCCAGAGACTAAAACTTAAAATGAGCCTATTGCCAGAATCAGATGTAAACCAAAAATGTAAGACCAAAGGAGCACGATGGCGAAAAAATATATCGTTAGTTTAACAAAACTTACACCTAGGAAATTGAGTATGCCCCTCACCCTAGATAGAAATATGGAAATATTTTACTCCTTCCTACACTGTCAGTCTATAAATCAGAGTGTTCAAGTTTGTAACAAAGAAAAAATGCAGCCACCCTTTTATTGTATGCATGTGCTTATTGTTATAGCAGTCAAAATACTGAATTCATGCCTCTTTGCAGCTCTTTCTATATTCCTTCAGAAATGTTAATTCCGGAAAACAAGCGGGCCAGAAACAGGAAAATATATGCAGTTTTATGCATTGGGTTTCCACACAAGATTTTATTTGAATAAGTAGTCATCCCACTATTTCTGTTGCTGCTGCTCCTGGTAATGATGATGAATAACCAGGGACCTGACAAGTGGAGAAAGCAGCAAATCCTACTGTAAGTATTAGATAGTCCCAATTGAAGTTTGCAAAATAAGATGAAGAACATGATTGAATAGGACTCTGAGGGTCTGTCTTGCTTTTAGGTTCAGCCAAAAGACTTTCATAACAGCCTGCTGTAACCGGCCACTTCTGAGGATATTCATTCTGGACTTCAAGGGCACACTTCTGCTGGCACTGGGCTTGAATCCTGGCTCTGAGACTTAAATCTGTGAGGCCTCAGGGAAACTGCTCAACTTCTCTGAGTCTCAGCTTCCCCATCTGTAAGATGGAGAGTATGAAACTCATTTCAACAGGTTAGTATAAGAATTAAATATGATGATGGGTGTGATAGGACTCGCTAAAACAAATGTAAGAGCTTGCTATTATTATGCGCCTTCTTTTCTTTTAGTGTACATAGTTTGCTTTGCAAAACAGCCCTGCTTTGGTGATTGTTCCCTCCTCCAAAGTACTTCAGCATGTAGGGTCTGGTCACTCACTGACCACTTAAAAAATGCCACCTAGGAATTATTACTCTCTTTGTATATGTTTAACTTGTCTCCCTCCAACCAGACTGTGTGCTCATTTGGGACAGAGTCCAACTTTTAGACCCACTTGTTTCCTTTCTGAAGCCCACTGCCCTGTGCTTACTAAGTCTCGAGAAATGCAATGAGGTAATGGTAGCCAGTTGAAGTTCTCCAGGTATTCTCCTTCTACAGACAGGGCACGTTTTCGCTTTTCAGGTGTGAATCGCCTGTTTTTATAGCATTCTGTGTGTTTCAATAGGAATATTTACCATGATGTGTAAGGTCTTTGAGGGCAGGACTGGCTTTAAAGATATTTTATTTATTTAAGTTCGTGCATTGCACAGATCCAAATGCACATGTAAGCTTAGTCAATAAATCTGATAAAAATTTCTCCAATGATGAAGGTGCAATCCTCAGGCAGAAGGTACCATAAAAGTCTCAAGCCCTTCCTTGGTTTTGATATGTGATAGATAAAAAGGAAAACATAAGTACTCTATAACAAAGTATTTGCTATTCTAATTCAAAGTGCTAACCATTATAACAATTTATTGCAAAATATTTTCATATTGCTATATATTTTGCCAAGGATTACACTATCCTTTTTACTCAAGTTATTATATTAGGTTCCTATACTATGCTGCTGTCCATTTACAAGGAACTACATTTCCTTGTTGTATAAATGGTGGAGTCATTTGTCTTCTGATGAATCGGTGTAAGTAGGAAGGAAGTGCAAGTTTAAGTTTTAGCTTCCTCTCTTTTCTCCTCAAACATCTTTCAGTAAATGGCACACCTTCTATGGGCCTCTGTCAACTTAGCAGTCAGCTGCTTCATAGACTTTGGCTAGAATCAACACCACACAATATATCCTTTGTTTGGGGTAAAATAACTGTTTTGTTGTTCTCTGGTGTTTTGCCTTTGAGCCTCTTGATGTTCTAAGGTGGTCATGATTGATAGGCTTGAACCTAAAGCAAGGCCCCTTAGGTTGCCTCTTTGTCCTTCCTTTTCCTTCTCTTCCTTATCATTTTCTATCATCAGTCTTGATTTCCTTGCCCTGTCTCAGAATCTTTTTCATCCCTTCCTTTCTTTTCAGAAACTGTTCCCCTCTTATCATTAACCATAGAAAAGAAAGAAGTAGATGCCCAGTCTTCTAGACTTTTCTCAGTGATGGTGGTTTGGTTATCTTATACCCATGGTATGGGTATGTGATTGCTCAGGCACAGAAAGAAACTGGACGCATTTCCTGTGGACCATTAAAAGGGGTCTCATTTTTATAATTCCTGGAGGATAATATGTGTAGGTTTCTCTAATATTATCTGGGACAATTCTTGTCAATTTATTACTTCCTTACTGGGCAGTGACACCAAGGAGTAGAAATAGCACTCTAGAGGGACTTCTCGGCTCCCATCAGTTGGGGCAGGTTGCTATTTTGTCCAGATGTGGGCACTCACTAGTTCTCCCTTGCTTCTAGCTACCTCTACCAGACACCATCAACTGGGAAATTAAAAGGTCACCCAGTACATTGTTCTTATTTCTGCCCCTGCTGGATGCCACCTCCATAGAACCTGATGCAGTTGCCCAGACCTGGGCCAGGCATTGGTGGTTTCAAAAGCTTTCCTTGTGATTCAAAGGATTGAGAACATGTGGTTTAGAATTTTCAGAAACCATCAACAATTTCTGCTTTCCTTCCTCTTTTAAATTTTTCTCTCTTGTAGACCTACTTGGCAGGTTATGCCAGAGACTAAATATATATAACATCTATATGTGTTGTTTGGCCCACCTCCTCATGCCTCAGCATGAGATTCACCTGGAAACGCTGGATAGAGATGCAAATTTCTGGGCTTATCCCAGATAAAGGAATCAGAATAATCAGAGGTGTTTCAGGGTGACCAGCTGTCCCGGTTTACCCAGGACTGAGCAGCAATTATTCTAGGAATGTCAGTGTTAAAACTAGGGAAGTTTTGGGCACACTGGGGAATAGGTTACTCCAAGAAGACATAGTGTTTTTAATCATGTTCCTCATGTGATTATTAGGCACAGTATAGAAGAGTATTGAAGAGTACTATCCTTAACCTTGTTAGAATAACTCATTTTCTCAAGTACAGAAATTAGTCTCCAGCAATGATTTCAAGTAGGAGCTTCTCTTGTCTTCTAGGGAAGGAGGCTGGCCCTATCCTTGGTTGCATGTTTTGTGAGAACTAGTCTTTTGCCATTTGGTCCTGGCTTCTGTATCTCACTCTGACTTTCCATATGTAGGTTCCATGGTGTGGGCCTTTTCCCTTTGTCCACTGCTGCCAATGGCTTCTGCCTCCTTATACCCTCCCACTCAAGTTTTGTCCCTATGGTGCATTTGCCTGTTCATTGCCATCTGTTTTTCACTTTCTCCTGCCTGGAGAATTTCCATGACACATGGCTTCTGAGAGAAGTGCTCCTTCCATTGACTCTTTCATTCCAGAGCCACCATGTGAAACACCCCACAGGCCTTTCACCAGTATTTTCTGTGGTTCAGCTCCCTCCCCTCCTCTCCAGCCTTCCCAAAATGATGCAAGAACACATTCTGCTCTCTGGCCCCTTGTGGGAGTGTGGATTTTCCAAAAAGACAGAGTGGTGGGGAAGCTTCTCTGAGTGGCAAGGGCAGGGCACAGAAAAGCTCATCAGCTTGGAGCACGACCTGGGCCCTGCTGAGCCCTGAATGAGCCATTTATCCAGTGTAACATCTGGAGCCACGGAGTTGGAGGCACTCAGGAAGTGCTTATTTATTTAGGGAGGAGATAAAGCAGTGGGAAAGACTTCCCTCCAGTCACTCAAAAGGGAGGAGGATTCCATACAAATTTCAGGATTGATTGTTCCAGCTCTTTGAAAAAACTGGTGGAATTTTGATCGGGATGGCATTGAAAGTATAGATTGCTCTGAGCAGTATAGACATTTTAACAATGTTTATTCTTCCGATCCATGAGCATGGAATGCTTTTCCACCTTTTTGTGTCTTCCTCCATTTCTTTCATGAGTGTTTTGTACTTCCTCGAGTACAGATCCTTTACCTCTTTGGTTAGGTTTATTCCCAGGTATCTTAGGGTTCTTGGGGCTACAGTAAATGGAATCAATTCTCTAATTTCCCTTTCCATATTTTCATTGTTAGTGTATAGGAAAGCAATTGATTTTTGTGCATTGATTTTGTATCCTGACACATTACTGAATTGCTGTATGAGTTCTAGTAGTTTGGGGGTGGAATCTTTTGGGTTTTCCATGTAAAGTATCATGTCATCTGCGAAGAGAGAGAGTTTGACTTTTTCATTTCCAATTTGAATACCTTTTATTTCTTTTTGTTGTCTGATTGCTATTGCTAGGACTTCTAGTACTGAACAAGAGTGGCAAGAGTGGGCATCCTTGATGTGTTCCTGATCTCAAAGGGAAGGCTGTCAGCTTTTCCCCATTGAGAATGATATTTGCTGTGGGCTTTTCATAGATAGACTTTATGATGTTGAGGCATGTTCCTTCTATCCCTATACTTTGAAGAGTTTTAATCAGGAACGGATGCTGAATTTTGTCAAATACTTTTTCTGCATCTATTGAGAGGACCATGTGGTTCTTCTCTCTTCTCTTGCTGATTTGTTCTATCACGTGGATTGATTTGTATGGAATCAGAAAAGACCCCGAATTGCTACAGAAATGTTGAAAAAGAAAAACAAAGCTGGGGGCATCACATTGCCTGATTTCAAACTTTACTACAAAGCTGTGGTCACCAAGACAGCATGGTACTGACACAAAAACAGACACATAGACCAGTGGAACAGAATAGAGAGCCCAGAGATGGACCTGAAACTCTATGGTCAAATCATCTTTGACAAAACAGGCAAAAATATCCAGTGGAAAAAAGACAGTCTCTTCAATAAATGGAGCTGGGAAAACTGGACAGCTATATGTAGAAGAATGAAACTTGACCATTCTCTTACACCATACATGAAGATAAACTCGAAATGGATAAAAGACCTCAACATGAGGGAGGAATATATCAAAACCCTAAAGAACATAGGCAGTAATCTCTATGACATTAGCCACAGC
>CM052811.1:39653792-39684635 GCA_028533885.1 Nasua narica
ATGTCATAGAAGTTACTGCCTATGTTCTCTAGGGTTTTGATAGATTCCTGCCTCACGGTGAGGTCTTTTATCCATTTTGAGTTTATCTTCGTGTATGGTGTAAGAGAATGGTCAAGTTTCATTCTTCTACATATAGCTGTCCAATTTTTCCAGCACCATTTATTGAAGAGACTGTCTTTTTTCCACTGGATATTTTTGCCTGTTTTGTTAAAGATGATTTGACCATAGAGTTTCAGGTCCATCTCTGGGCTCTCTATTCTGTTCCACTGGTCTATGTGTCTGTTTTTGTGTCAGTACCATGCTGTCTTGGTGATCACAGCTTTGATATTTCTCTTAAGATAATAAACATACATCATCCTCTGAATTTTTCCCAGAAATTTCTGGGAAGAATGGAACACAAGAATACTAAAATTGTTCTACTTACAAAAGTAACATGGAATTGAGAGTTATTAACTATATTTAATGAGACAAAGGAAAACATAATCCTGGATAAAAACAGAAGCAGGAAGACATGAAATGAAGGCAAAGAAGAGAGGCCCCATAGGCTAGATAGGCTAAGGGGCATGAAGAGCTTCAGCTAATAGGAATTCCATTCGTCAGGGAATTTCAACGAATTGTTATTTGACATTGATCATGATGTGGTTTTCCCTTTACTGGCACTACTTTCCACTATCTCTATATTTTTCTGTAAATACTTAGCACGTAAACATTTTTGTGATTGGTATTTTGAGGAAATCAAAGAAGAAAAAGTTGCCTAGTATGCCACCTCAGGAATGACGGCTATAGTCAGGAGATGAAAGCAACAGGGAGACAGGCAGCTTCAATCAAGGCCTGACACAGGAAAAATGAAACGTTCTCCTAGCCCACTCAGGAATCTTTCAGGAAGACATATCAGACTTTTCTTAGTGACATACCTTTAGGTTTCAAATTTCTTTACCTGACTCTTGAAGTCCTCCAGAAACTGGACGACGACTTGGGACAGATGGGTTCCCAATATGGTGTGTGTTACCTTTCTAAGTGATTCATCCTATGTGCCAAATGGTCTCCAGGCTCATGGAAGGCATATGTAGAGATGTGAAGTTTATTATTCCTCTAACCAAGTCCTAGGCACAGAACACAATACAGCTTCTTCCAAATATTTGATGATGTTGCTATAAAAAATTGTAGTTTGCCATGATGTAAACCCCATACTTGAAAGGAATCAGTACATGGCAGACAGAAAGTAAGGCTCTGCCTGCCTCTTTGTTTCCGATGATCTTTTGTGCCCAAAGTAGGAGGTAGCCTTGTAGATGCTGGGATCCACTGGAAAGACCTGTAGACCAAGACACATATGAGATGGCTGCAGGCTTTGCAGAGAGGGCCTGTAAGCACTGATCAGAATCTAGTGCAAAAAGGAAAGTCAGACTTATGCTTGCATTTTTCAGATTAAGAGCACCATTCTAAAAAGAAAGAAAAGAAAAAGAAAAAGAAGGAAGGAAGGAAGGAAGGAAGGAAGGAAGGAAGGAAGGAAGGAAGGAAGGAAGGGAGACAACATGGAGATGCTTGTTCATAGTCCAAATATCAAATTTTTTCTCTGGGAAAAATAAGAAAGTGAAATATTGAAAGTCTAGGCAAGAGGCAGCTGGGTGGCTCAGTTGGTTAAGCATCTGCCTTTGGCTTAGGTCATGATCCAGAGGTCCTGGGATTGAGCCCTATGTAGGGTTCCTTGCTCAGCAAGGGGTCAGCCTCTCTGTCTCCCTCTGCTCCTCAATGCCCCCCCCCTCGCTTGTGCACACTCTCTCACTCTCAAATAAATAAATTAAAAAATTTTTAAAAGTCTAGGCAAGTAATAATAGTTAAAAAGTCAAAATTCTATTAAAATAAAGACTCAGTACCCACCACCAGGCTCACCCAATCCCCCCCCCCCATTCACCCTTCCTTTCCTTCTCCCAATGTCCTCCATGTTTTTCCTTATGCTTCACACGTAAGTGATACCATATGATAACTGACTCTCTCTGCTTGACTTATTTTACTCAGCATAATCTCTTCCAGTCCTGTCCATGTTGATAAAAAAGTTGGATATTCATCCTTTCTGATGGAGGCATAGTATTCCATTGTATATATGGACCATATCTTCTTTATCCATTCGTCTGTTGAAGGGCATCTTGGCTCTTTCCAAAGTTTGACAATTGTGGCCATTGCTGCTATGAACATTGGGGTACATGTGGCCCTTCTTTTCACTACATCTGTATCTTTGGGGCAAATACCCAGTAGTGCAATTGCAGGGTCATAGGGTAGCTCTATTTTTAATTTCTTAAGGAATCTCCACCCAGTTTTCCAAAGTGGCTGCACCAACTTGCATTCCTACCAACAGTGTAAGAAGGTGGTTATTGAGGAGGGCACATATTGCATGGAGCACTAGGTGTGGTGCATTAACAATGAATCTTGGAACACTGAAAAAATAAAAGAAAAGAAAAAAGAAAAAATAAATAAATAAAAACTAACTCTGTGTTGATTTTGAATCTAACTTTTCTTCACTGATTCTGAAAGCACTCTAGACTCTTTGAGTGTCTCAAGATTATAATTATAAATAATACTATAACATTTTGGCTATTAATTACCAAATACTATTTGGTAGTTAATTACCTTTGCTCCTTTGCTACCTTTGCTCAGTACTTACTATTTGCTAGAAACCATGGTAAAGTCTTTAGATATTTTGTCTTATTTAATAACCACACCAAATTTTTGAGTTAATTATTACTACCCCCATTTTTCAGAAGAAATAACTGAGGCTTAAAGAGGTCAACTTTCTAGGAAAGAAACTTTCTAGGAAAACTAAGATCTGTATTAATGTCTGTTGACTCCAAAACCACTGCCCTTACCTAGTCTACCACCTTTCATGTAAGGTATTGGCCCAGTTACAAGAATCTTGAGTATATCCACTGAAACAAAAATGAATCTGAGACTCATTCAGGGCTGAGTTATAGAGAATTATTGGTACCACAGAAGTTGAGAAAAAATAGAAATGTATTTACTAAAGAAGGTTAGAAATACTTTGTGAAGAAAGAATGACATAAGCTACTCTGTGAGAGTTGACTAGAGTTTCTGTTGGCTGAGTGTCTGATGAGTGTTATTGATAGAGAGCTTGTCTACACAATGCTTCCTAAGGATTTATTTTATAAATAATTCTTATGAAAGCAACGTGAAGTAAGAAAAGCAAGTTTTATGATCTTAGTGTTACAGATAAAAAGCCCAGGGTCAGGAAGGGACAGCAACTGCTGGGTGTGAGATAATGTGGTCAGAGGGCAGAGACAAGCTGTAGACTTTTGGACCTTATCTAGTATTCCCTACCACTCTGCTGATAAACACACTGAACACACACAAGCACACATCTACATACACACAGGCCTTAAACCAGTAGCTGTATAAAAGTTCCACATTTCAGTCCTAGACTCTGACTAGCTACAAGGCTTTGACAGATGTAGATAACATCCCAGCAGACATATTATCCCCAGCTGTGCCACTACTGAGCATTTGAAGTCTATGTCTTTAGTCTTTTCATTTATAAAAGTTACAGTGATAGCATCATTTGGAGATGAAAGGGCAAATGTGATCACAGAAACTAATTAGGAACAATTAATAAATCAAAACTTGTTTTAGAGGCAGAAGCTATCCTGGAAATGATCCTCAAGCCTAAGACTACTCTCCTAAAGGAGAAGTCTTCAAAGAAAAAAAGATAATTGTGAAGAAGGGCCTACAAAATTCTGCTAGGAGTTTCCAAGCAGTGAATGAATGGTCTCTGAGGAACTGATAGACTATAGGATACTGTTGTGTTAGTTTTACTGTCTTGCCATTATTTCATGAGAGCCAATTATTTCATTGATTTGACTTTGTGTTACTTTTCTATATTCAATGGTGATGTTCCATCTTCATATATATATATATATATATTATTAGGAAAAGGATCATTTGGCAGAATTTTTTTCCTAAATATATCTCATATCAGTTACTTGTGGGAGAGTGCTTTAGATTTTGTATTTTCAGTTTTCTAAAACTCTAAAATTACAAAATACCCTCAGCCCATATATTTTTTCCAGATTTTATATTTGGTTGTTGATCTGACTAGTAAAGAGAGAAGGTAGGTGTGGAGACTCAGGATATCTTTACAGGAACAGGACATATTCTTGTCCACATCTATGAAGAACAATGTTCTCCAAAACATTTTCATTTCCACTGATTGATTCAATTCTTATGACCCCTTGAGAGGTTCAGAGACAGACATATTTACTGCCATTTGACAGAAAGACCGTATCTAAAATAGGCTCAGAATTTGCTCGAAGTAAAACTGAAAGCAAATGGTAAAGGTGGACTTGAACTTGGTTTCTGTCTCCTAGTCAAGTGTTCTTTCTACCTCATCAATCTCTACTCACCTGTTTCCCTGTAGCTTTCCTTCACTAGTAAGCCATTACTCTTATGTTTAGAAAGAGAAGTTTTCAAGTTTTCATGGTGGTTACTTCCCTGCAAATACATTCTCTTTGCCTTAACATCTTTCTTCACAGACTATGAGCATTTTACCATGAATAGGGAAAAGATAAATAATGTAAAGGATAGACAGAATTTAGTTGTACCCCTCCCACAAATGTGTTCCATATTTCCCTCTACTCAGTCCTGGGCACAGGACAGCAATCAATATCAATCACCCCTCAGTGGGATAGTAAGTTACTTCCCTTTGCAAAATTCTTTATGTTCTAAAGCCAACTTCTCATTTAGGAAGAAAAGACTTTATCTAAAGATCAAGGAAATATCAGCCATCGGTCATACTGTTTTGTCCTATATGTTAATGGTGAGGAGTTTGCATGGGTATTTTTTCCTAAAATTATATCATAGATGCGAAAACTCATGTTTAAAGAGTCTAAGGAACTTGCCCAAGGTTATAAAGCTGATAATTAATAATGAGCTTAGAGGATGAAATAAAGATGTATTCCTAGGCACACCAAACACTGCTGGTTCTCTGCCAATACTGATTTCCCCTTTCTTCCTTAAAAGTAAAAAAAAAAAAAAATTTAAAAACAGATCAACAGTTTAATTTTTAGATATATAAACTCTTCTATGTCACCATGAGTTTCAAGGGAGGATTGCTTATTCTGAATCCTGTTTAATTTAGCCTAATGGTGGTCTCCTTTTTGGTGATTGATTTATGATTGGGCATTTAATACAATTGTATCTAATGATATTTTGGAAGAAGTCTCCTAGGGAATGGGAGGTGGAGTTTCTTAGAGTTTTTCTTCATTTCCTTAAAGATGGAAATTGGCACTGAGACTTGGAAGTGCTGCTATAAGAAATACATAAGCAATTGGAAGCAACTTTGGAACTGGGTAATAGGCAGAGGCTAGAAGACTTTTGAGTTACATGCTAGTAAAAGTTTAAATTACTGTGAATGAGCTGTTTAGGGCAATTCTGGTAAGGGCCCAGAGAGAAAAGAGCAGAGTGTACAGAAAGCTTCAGTCTTCTTAGAGAATATCTATGCAATTGTGAATAGAATGTTGGTAAAAATATAGTAAAGGCCATTCATATGAGGTCTCAGATAAAAATAAGGAACACATCATTGAATAATGAAGGAAAGGCCATCTTGGTCATAAAGTGGCAAAGAACTTGGCTAAATTGTTATGGCATTCTATCATTTTACAGAAAGCAAAACTTGCAAGTGATGAAATTAGATATTTACCTAAGTTATTTCTAAGTCAAGTGTTAAAGGTGTGGTTTGGCTTCTTCTGACTGCTTATAGTAAAATGTATAGTATAATAAAATTTGAGAAGAGAAAAATGACTTAATGGATTGGATTAATAATGGATTGTTAATCAAAAAGGAAGCAGAATTTAAAGATTTGAAAATTTCTCATTGTACTCATAGTGTGAAAAATGAGAAAGTTTGGCAAGAAGAAAACACTAAGGATGTGGCCAAAAAACTCTTTGGTAAGGAAATTAGTCAGCCATCTAAATAAAAGCCAATAATTGTTACTCAAGGCAATGAAAAGGAGGAGGACATCAGCATATGGTAAAATGTGATGTTCTTCATTTTTATCCTCCCCTCAACAACCATATTTTGGCATATATCCATGGACAAAAGTGCCTTTGTAGGACCTGTGAGATCCAGCATGATACACCAAGTCACTCAGGATGAGTCTCATACCCATGCATTTGGTAATAGACATACAGACCTGAGTCTGGGCAATGGCACCTGCAGTGGCCTATGAATGGGCCCCAGTCCCAGTCAAGGTCAGAGAACCCCTGAAAAGCAGTGTTTTAGACAATCACCCATGGGCAAGACAGCTTTATGGAAGCCCAGATTTCCAAAGGAGATGTTTCAGTGTACTACTAGAGCAAAACAGTATGAGTTTGGACATAGTGGAGAGGTAAGAAGAGCAGTTTATTACCCATATCAACCCTCTTCTAAGATGGCAGAGTTTATAAACAAGAGAGATCTTCTTGGCCATGATTTCTCTCATGGAATAAAGTAAGGAATATAACTGATTTCTTTATATTGATTTTATATCCTGCATCTTTACTGAATATGTTGATTAGTTCCAATAGTTTTTGGTTTATTATTTAGGATTCTCTCTATATAAAATCATATCTTCCACAAATCACAATAGTTTTATCTCTTCCTTTCCAATTTAGGCATCTTTTATTTCTTTGTCTTGTTTAATTGCTCTGGCTAGGACTTCTAGAACTATGTTAAATAAGAATGGTGAGAATGGGCACCCTTGTCTTGTTCCTGATCTTAAAAGAAAACTTTCAATTTTTCACCATTGAGTATGACGTTAGCTGTGGGTTTGTCATATATGGCCTTTATTATGTTGAGGTTTATGCCTTCTATACCCAATTTGTTAAGATTCTTAAACATGAAAGGAAGCTATATTTTGTCAAATGCTTTTTCTTTGTCTTTTTTTTACTATTTTTGGCTTAAAGCCTATTTTATCTAAAATGTCAATCCTGTACAAAATCATCCATAGATTCAGTGAAATTCCTATCAAAATTTCAATAGCATTTTTCACAGAAATAGAAAAAGACAATCTTAAAATCTAAATGGTGTCACAGAAGTCCCAACTAGCCAAAGTAATCCTGAGAAAGAAAAACAAAACTGGAAACATCACACTGCTTCATTTCAAACTATACTACAAAGCTGTAGTAATCAAGAGAGTATGGTACTGGCATAAAAATAGACATACCTATTAGAATGGTGACCGTGAAGAAGATAAGAGAAAAAAATGTTGGTGAAGATGTGCAGAAAAGGGAACTTTTTTGCACTCTTGATGGGAATATAATTTGGCACAGCCAAAATATGGAGGTTCCTCAAAAATTTTGAAATAAAACTACAATAAAATCCAGCAATTCCACTTCTGGGTATTTTTCTGAAAGAAATGGTAACATTAACTTGAAATGATATATGCACCCCATGTTCACTGCAGCACTATTTACAATAGGCAAGACAATGGAAACAATCTAGATGCCTATGGGTGAATGAATGGCTAAAGAAAATTTAGTGTACATACACTCACACAAAAATATTCAGCCATAAAAGAGGAAATCTTACCAATTGCCACAACATGAATGGACCTTCAAGGCATTATGCTACATGAAATAAATCAGCTAGAGAAGGACAAATCATATGATCTCAAAAAAAAAGCTCACAGATACAGAGAACAGATTGGTGGTTACTAGAGCCTAGAAGGAGAGGCAGAGGTATAAAATGGGTGACTGAAAGTAGTCAAAATGTATAAACTTCTAGTTACAAAATAAGCAAGCCATGAGGATGTAATGTACAGCATGGTAACTACAGTTAACGATAGTGTATTCCGTATTTAAAGTTGCTAAGAAAGTTAATCTTGAACGTTCTCATCATAAGAAATTTTTTGTGACTTTGGTGATAAATGTTAACCAGATATACTATGTGATCATCATTTCACAATATATACAAATATTGAATCGTTATATTGTATTCCTCAAACTAATTAGAATGTAATATGTCAATTATATATCAATATCTTTGTTTAAAGGAAGGGAAGAGTTTTCAGAGTTATTTAGAAGAGTCCAAAACTTGATCAGTGTGTACCTGACCCTATTTTGAATTTCTTATAGTTTAAGCCAGTTGAGTCCATGCTCTCAATCCCTGACAATGAGTGCATCTTAAACAGTGTTCTGCTATTCTATAAGGTTTAAAGATTCTTGGGGCACCTGGGTGGCTCAGTGGGTTAAAGCCTCTGCCTTCAGCTCAGGTCATGATCTCGGGGTCCTGGGGTCGAGCCCCGCATTGGGCTCTCTGCTCGGCAGGGAGCCTGCTTCCTCCTCTGTCTCTGCCTGCCTCTCTGCCTGCTTATGATCTCTCTCTGTCAAATAAATAAAATATTTAAAAAAAAACAAGATTTAAAGATTCTTTCAATGATGGCGCACAACATAATGACACTTGAATAGGTGGAAGGCAGAGCTTTTCGTTGCTTATGGTTATGAATGTGAGAAGGCTTCTAGGCAGAGTCACATGGGGGATTGCACTCCAGGAATAGGATAGCAGTAAATTGGAATTGTAGGGCACAGCTTATGTATGACAGTTGAGGTGAAATTAATTAGGTTTGTAGTTCCCTGTGGACTGGCTAATTCAAATAATTTCTCTGACTTCAGGCATAGGGACAGTTGCTAGTTGTTTGGTACCTGGTCCCAGGGTAATTAGGCATTAGGTATATAGAGGCCCTGAAGTGTGAGAACCTGAGAAGGGAAGGGGTTTGGGTATGGACTTAATCACCTGGCCAAAAAGAAGAACTCATTAACCTCCAGAAGTGCCTCAAAACTAGATCAAAACAACAAAAAATAAACTACATTACACTTGGTCAATGAAAAGGGGCAGCAACTGCCACCTTTTGCCATTTGTCCTTGGACAAGCTTCCCAAGGCAACTCTTGATATTTCCTTTCTCTATCTTCAAGAGCCAGGACCATCCCAGGAGATTCCCTGATGGTCAGGCCCCAGAGTGCAAGCATATGCACAGAGGCACACAACACACACACACACCTATGGCAAAATTTTCAAGGAAAAATCTTGAACAGTTGATATCCAGAAGTCACCCTTCCTATCACAGAACATGGCAGGAGGCAGTACAAGGAGAGGCCATGCTTAACACTGCCAAGAATGAAGATGCAACCTGAGCTCGAGATGCCTACAGCCAAAGAAATAGGTCCAGGCTCAGCAGGGACTGACGCTGCTGGTAAAATGAAGCTACATAAATCCACCACCCTTCAATAAGTCTAAAATCCCTGGCTCTCTGAAGCTGCTTTTCAAAGCTATCTTCCGAAACACAAAGGATGATCTCATTTTTATTGGAAGACTAAGATAAGAGATAAATCCAAAACCTCCTAAGATCTCCCTGAGGTGCAGAAACCTAGGAGAGAAATTACATTAAAAAAGACAGGCACTGAACTATGAGAAACAGCAATACATGTTTTAACGGAGAAAAAATCAAAGACGATTCCCCCCAAAGCTTCCTAAAGCTTAAATCTTATAGGCTCTGGGACTACCTTTTCGAACAATTTTAAAGATGTTTTCTCATGGAATAATCATCCAAATTCAAGCTGCTGAAAGCAAAGAGAGAAGCTACGAACTCTATTTACAGAAATACTGAGAATCCATGTAAAAAATAAGAGCGTCATTATTTTCATTGTCTTTTTCAAATAGCTTTTCAGAGTTTGTGTGTGCTGCTGGGATGAGTCCTATACACTAAAAAAGACAGCACCTAAACTCTGTCTTCAAATACTTATATGTAATGGAGACATTGTCCCACATAAAATGGATCAGGAGCATTTATTGAATACAACATCCCCAGTAGAATACATTCTCAGACTCTTCATATAGTTGATATTCACTAGCCAAGGAATTTAGGACAAGTTATTTAAATTCTCTAAGTTGCAGTCTTTTTAGCCATAAAATGGGTGATAATAAGTATCCCAACATCATAAAGATTAAATGGAGTGGCCTATGTATAGCTCATTATGCAATGTAGGGCATATTACATCAACATTAGCTAATACCTACATGGGAGCATCAGACTGGGACAGAAAGTGTTAAGATAAGTGAGGTAAACTTAGATTTTTGCTGATTCTATAGACAGGATTTCCTTGATACCAGAGATTGAAATAGATTTTCAGTAAAGTTCCACCTCCACCTGACCACAGTTGTCTGCCTGTATGGCTGGGATGAGAAAGATTCTAAAGCTGCATTTAGGCTGAGAAGGAAAGATTATCTGATAGACTAGTGCTTTCTTTTATGGGTTTTGAATAGAGAGAGTTAGTACACATTCTGCGTATTTGCCTCCTGGGAAAAATTATTTTATGTCCCTCCTGTAACAAGTTATTTTATGTCTCTTCCACTTTTTTTTTTAAGATTTTATTTTATTTATTTGACAGAGAGAGATCGCAAGTAGGCAGAAAGGCAGGCAGAGAGAGAGAGGAGAAAGCAGGCTCCCTGCTGAGCAGAGAGCCTTATGGGCTCAGTCCCAGGACCCTGAGATCATGACCTGAGCTGAAGGCAGAGGCTTTAACACACTGAGCCACCCAGGCATCCCTTGTCCACTTCTTTATTTGATTTTGTATTACAACTTTTCATCTGTGAAAGAAGACATCAAATGCAAATAATCCTGGAAAAAGAAATACGATAATTTAGTCACCTCATTTAATTACCTAAGGGTACATTTGCAATTAGTTATCTTGAAGATTTTATCAGGATGCTGCAGTACTTACAATTAGACATGCTGTGGGTACTTTATTAAGATTCGTTTATAGTCGTTCTGGTGCTAACAATTGCAAATACATCTCTAATCACAGAGCGGCTCATGTTGAGTATTCCTGGGACACAAATTAACTTGGAAATATGTATCCGCTCTACCTTAGGAGTTGAGTATTCACCCTGTGCCTAGGGATAGGTCTATTATAACCAGATCAAATGTTTCCACTGTGCCAAGCCAGGCAATGGTCCATAAATACTCTCCAGGGCACTTGCCCCCTGCCTCTGCTTTCATTTTAAGCACACCTGCTGAGTCTTTTTTCTTCTGTAGAGGTAAATACCCTTATGGAAGGAAATTTGGCAATATGTATCCTAACAGTGTTTACTTATTTAGACCTGATAATTTTAGGAATTTATCCTGGAAAAATAATTGCAAATGTACACATAGATTTATGTACAAGGTTATTCATTATAGTATGCTTAAATTTCTTTAAAAATTTAAATTTCTTGCAAATGAATATAGGATAAATTACAATAGCCCATAATGGCCTAGCAGTCATTAAAATTATGTTTTTGAGGGCGCCTGGGTGGCTCAGTGGGTTAAAGCCTCTGCCTTCAGCTCAGGTCATGATCTCAGGGTCCTGGGATCGAGCCCCACATCGGGCTCTCTGCTCAGCAGGGAGCCTGCTTCCCCCTCTCTCTCTGCCTGCCTCTCTGCCTACTTGTTATCTCTCTGTCAAATAAATAAATAAAATCTTAAAAAAAATAAAATAAAATTATGTATTTGAATAAAATTAATGACAGGAAATTTTTTAATGAAATATTAATGGAGAAAAATCAGATACATAAAGTCATAATTGTTAAAAAGAAAAAAATCTTTAAATGTAAAAATATAAAACACCCATAAGTATGATTTACACAGGGAGAGATAGTAAACTTTTTTACTTCAAGTGTGCAAAGTTTCCAGTGTACAGAGAAACCCTGTGGGCTGGACTGGGCTCTAGAAGAACTAAGTTCTGTCCTCAGGAATAAAAGTGTACAATTCAAAGTGGATTGTTTCATGTATCCTGCATTCTTACAACTTCTAGAAATAACCTATCAATTTCTGTCTCAGATACAACTTCCCTACTATGGGCAGTCTTGATCGGGCTATTAATCAAGGTGTCCATTTCTTCCTGGTCCAGGTGACAGGCAAACTACCCAATCTAGGCCGGTTGGACACTCTATTTAGGATTTCGATTATGGAAACAGGAATTAAAAGTATTAATATTGACCTAACCCCTATAGCAGTGGCCTAAAGAGATACACCATTATTTTTGCTACTAAAAACCCTGTTGTTATTCTGTCCTTACTTTTCTGAAGCTTTTCCTTTATTTCTTGACCTACCATTTGATCTTCTGGTGAGTGTTTGTGTTAAAGTTAACCAGAGTTGGCTTCTGTGTCTTATAACCCAAGAGTCATAAATTAATAAATTCATGTGAAAAACTGTGCTGTTTATGTGATTGGAATCTTAGAGCCAAGACCAATGAGGTTCCTGGGCACTCCATAGTATGTGACCTTCCTTGCCTGTGGGTCTATGAACCCTTTCTTCATTTCTTGTTGCAAGTTACCAGTCCTGGGTTGCTACGTGCAAAACTCAGCTGCCTCCCACTTGTTTTTCAGCAGGTACATTGCCCCAGGGGGCAGTCCTTGCCTAGGGAATTGCCAAAAGAACCCAATCTGCACAGCTCTTTGAGTAGCAGCCTCCCAGATGTCCCTACACTTATTGCCTCCAGTGGGTGGCATTAAGGTCAGAAGGCAAGAGAATGATGTTTCTGGGATTTATTTTTTATTTCAATGCAAGAATCATTTGATGCTCATATAAGATATATGGGTTTTTTTCCTAGTGACAATTATTGCCCCAATGGTTGGCATTTTCAATTCACATGCCTTAAATTCAGGGATATTACAATCTCTAAATAACTGTGAAGTCTCAGCTTGACTTTTATGGTTTTTCCCCCTCTAGAAAAGTTTGGCACAATACATCTTAAATTATACAATAGCACACTGAAGCAATAATGAAACACCATAGGATCCTACCAAATGTGGTTGTTATGAGTTAACTCTAAATACTCCCAGAATGCTTTTACCAGGAAAGATTTTCCTCTTAGTCTTCCCATCAGTTCTTATTTAAAACCTGGCTCAATGGGGCGCCTGAGTGGCTCAGTTGGTTGAGCGACTGCCTTCGGCTCAGGTCATGATCCTTGAGTTCTGGGATCGAGTCCCGCGTCGGGCTCCCAGCTCCGCGGGAAGTCTGCATCTTCCTCTAACCTTCTCTCCTCTCACGCTCTCTCTCACTTTCTCTGTCTCTCAAATAAATAAATAAAATCTTTAAAAAAATAAAATAAAATAAAACCTGGCTCAAAATTCAACCTTTCTAGATTAAGCTTGCTGAGCATAATGTAAAAAAAAAAAAAAAAAAAAAAGGAAAAGAAAGAAAAAAAAAAAAGAAAAGACAAAAATCAATTTTCTATCTGATAGATGGAACCAGGCTAGATATTTGCTCAGTCTCTTGCAAACTATGTGTGTTTCATGAAGTTGTGTGATCTGAGAGTTTCTTAGCTATCTAGCTATCTATATATGCAGTTGTATAGATATATAGATAGCTTATGTATATTTTAGGTGAGGTGAGGATTAAATAAGCTAGTGTGTATAATGCGTGTAAATATCTGACATATAAGAAGATGTGCAAAAAAAAAAAAAAAGAAGAAGAAGGTGTGCAAGTATCCTATCCGTAATGACAGCTACCTGTCTGATGGGGCCATCATTATGGACAGGGTACTTGCCATAGCCCATTTAAGCTAGGATCCAGACATGGAAAAGTGGTCATTTTAAGGACTTGTGCATATAGATCAGGGAAAGAAGGTAAGGAGGAAAGGACAGCTGGCTCAGGATATATTCAAGATACTTTTTTTTTTTATGTTATGTTAGTCAAGTTACTTTCAAAAGGGATAAAACATCACAAGGCAACAAGGCATGAAGTCCATTGGTAGAACCAGTGAACAAAAATGCAAAACTACTCACTTTGGACTCATAAAAATAGATATTCTATTAATGAGTGCTTCATTTTTTTAAACTTACTGTTTTACAGTATTATCTCATTTCTTTTTTTTTATGCGTTGCTTTCTTTTTGCTTTTATTTTCTTTCTTTTTATTTCAGTATAGTTGACACACAATGTTACATTAGTTTCAGGTATATAACATAGACATAGTGATTTGGTAAATTTATACATTATGGTATGCTCACCACAAGTGTAGCTACCATCTGTCCGCATACATTGCTGATACAAAAGAATTGATTATATTCCTTAGCTGTGCCTTTTATTCTCATGACCTAGATGGTATTATGCTAAGTGAAATATCTCCTTTATTCTTCATAGTCATCCTATATAGTAGGTATTGATCTGTTTTTCAAATGAAGGAACTGAGTCTGAGAATGGGTGAATAATCTGGTCAATGGCTCAGAATACGGAAGGGCTATGTTGTTATGAGAACAACAGTTACCTGATTTTAGCACCTGATTTTAGACTGCACACAGAGCAGAATAACAGGGTAGAATCCATCACAGAACTCTCTTAAATCTAATCTTACAGAGAAGGAAGAGTTATCCACTAGATCCAGGGAGATTCAGGGAGCTACCAGATGTGAAGACAACAGTGCAGGGGAGCTTGAGTCCTGCAGTTCTCTCACCAGTTCTCTCAGCATTTCAAATATCATGCCCAAGCTGAAACCCACAGCCGTATGTCTGGGATTCCACCTAAAGATAACTAGGGCATGAAGTTAGTTACCTGGCTCACAGAGGCTCCCAAAATACTTTCATTTAAATATTGAGGCAAAAATGCGTTAGCATAAATTACTCTCATGAATTACTCTTTCCATTTGCTCCTATCTTCTCCAGATCACATAGGTCTTATACTAGGCCTATTTTAAGAGAATCTCTGCACTTCTTGATGTCTCACCCCACTTCAGTCTCTCCCTACTTTGGTCATGGTTAAATATAAGGCAGTCACTGCCCATACCCCTACCACGACTCATGATGTATGGCTTATTAGCTCTTTTAGTAGGCCGACAGCAAAATGTGTAATTCCAAAGTCAAATTACTTGTCAAAGATCTACTGAATGTCAGTACAATATTAAGGTAAAAGTTATGGTACGCAAAATGGAAATACCTTGTATCTGTCTCACCTTGTCCATATTTTTGATATATCATGCATATTGATGGTATAACCTTTACATATTCTGATTGCACAGTGGGTGGAATACAGGCAAGGATGAAGTGTAAGTAATACATAAGGCATTGCATCATCAATAGGGAATGAGATTAGGAAGAACATTTCAAAAGTGAGTGTAGTCATTATTCTCTTAACAAATATTTATTAGCTGTATCTTATATTAACAGTATTGAGAAGTATTTCATGAAGCTCTGTAGTTCATGAGTTTCAAACATCTGTGGTGTTGGTTAAAAGAGACCTTCCTTGGTTTCTACCCAGGATTTTATTCAGAATCTCTGGGATTAGGGCCAATGAATTACCTCAGATGATTCTGATTTACTCTAAACTTTGAAAACCATTGTGCAATGTGCTGAAGGTAAGAAATAAACTATTCTGATTGTGAAAAAGAATATAAGCTTGTTAAAGATACAAGTTATATATAAGTTGAAGAATAATTAAAATTCTGTATATTTGAGTGTAGTAGTCAATAATAGATCTTGGAAGTCAGAGGAAGAAAATTAGACAAACTTGGGATGAATCAGGAAAGCATCAAAATCTGGATAAACTATAAAAAAACAGACATGTGCAATCAGAAAGATTCTACATTGTCATCCATTTTCTTGACTAAGATGAACAGGCTCTATTGTAGTTGTCTGACAGAGGAAAAATGTGAATCCCTTTTATAAGAAGGTAGCACCATCCAGAGAACTACTTCCTACAGAGGACTAGCAGATAATCAAAAACCACCAAGCATACCAAGAAATGAGACCAGAAATTAAAAACCAGCAATAGAACTGACAAATGGGAGTCGTAGATAAAAGATGTCAGAGATTTGAACACAACTGTGATTAAATATTCAAGCAGTTGGATGACAAGGTAGACACTATTTTATGATTATTTTTTTCTATAAACTTTTATTTTATTTTTTCAGTATTCCAATATTCATTGTTCATGCACCACATCCAGTGCTCCATGCAATACATGCCCTCCTCAATACCCAACACCCAACCCCCTATTCCCCTCCCCTCCAAAACCTTCAGTTTGTTTCTCAGAGTCTACAGTCTCTCATGCTTCATCTCCCCCTCCAATTTCCCCCAATTCACCCTTCCTTTCCTTCTCCCGATGTCCTCCATGTTTTTCCTTCTGCTCCACAAGTAAGTGAAACCATATGATAATTGACTCTCTCTGCTTGACTTATTTTACTCAGCATAATCTCTTCCAGTCCCATCCATGTACAAAAGTTGGATATTCATCTTTTCTGATGGAGGCATAGTATTCCACTGTATTTATGGACCATATCTCCTTTATCCATTCATCTGTTGAAGGACATCTTGGCTCTTTTCACAGTTTGGCAATTGTGGCCATTGCTGCTATGAACATTGGTACACATGGCCCTTCTTTTCACTGCATCTGTATCTTTGGGGTAAATACCCAGTTATGCAATTGCAGGGTCATAGGGTAGCTCTATTTTAATTTCTTAAGGAATCTCTGCCCTGTTTTCCAAAGTGGCTGCACCAACTTGCATTCCCACCAACAGTGTAAAAGGGTTCCCCTTTCTCCACATCCTCTCTAACATTTGTTGTTTACTGAGTAGACACTATTTTAAAAGAATCAAATAGAAATTCCATAACTGAAGAATACAGTAACTGAAACTAAGAACTCAGTAAATCTATATAAAAGCAGGTGAGCACAGCTGAAAATACATTTAGTGAATTGGAAGATGGGTCAGCAGAAAATTCTGTGACTGAATTAGAGAGAAAAACTATGGAAAAATTAGAAAAGAACATAAAGACACATGGAACAAAGTGAAACAGTCTAACATAAATGTGATTAGAGCCCCAGAAGAAAAAGAGAGACAATGCATAAGAGCAATATTTGAGGAAATAATAACTAGGAATTTCTCCCAAATTGTAAAACATCAAACCAAAGATTCAAAAATTCTTACAGACCCTAAGCAAGATAAAAATTAAAAAATATATATACCTGGCCACATCATACCAAAGCTGCTAAATACCAAAGACAAAAGTACAATCTTGAAAGCAACCACGTATAAAAAGATAACCGCACTCCCATGTTCATTGCAGCATTATTCACAATAGTCAAGATTGTGTTGACTATTGGAAACCCCTAAGATTGGAAACCCCTAAGTGTTCATCAGTAGATGAATGGGCAAAGAAGATGTTATATACATAAAATAGAATATTATTCAGCATGAGAAAGAAGGTAGGCCTGCCATTTGTGACAACATTGATGGACCTAAGTCAAATAAGCCAGACAGAGTAAAACAAATATGCCTAGCATCACTTATATGTGGAATAATAATACTTTTTAAAAAAAGTGAAATACATAGAAATAGGGAATAGAAAAGTGGTTGCCAGGGGATAAAGATTATTAAATCCCAAATAGAAATAGATTGGTTAAAGGATACAAACTTTCAGCTATAAGATGAATAAGGTCTGAGAATACAATGTATAACATGGTGACTATAGTTGATAACACTGCATTGTATAATTGAAATTTGCTAACAGAGTAGAACTTCAATGTTCTCAGGAAAAAAAGGTAAATATGTAAATATATAAGGTGATGGATGTGAAAATTAATTAGAAAAGGGAAATACTTTTATAATATATACATAATAATAAATTATAATATATGCTTTAAATATTCTTACAGATTTATTTGTCAATATACCCTGAGTAGCTTGGCCAGGGGTGGGGGGCGGTAGGTGGGAAACAACCAGAGGAAAAATATACAGTATCTTCAAATGAACAATAAAATTGACAGCTAATTTCTGAATAATGGAAGCCAGGAAAAAGTAAGTATTATAAAATTGGAATTCTATAACCCAGCAAAAATATCCTTTAAAAAGAGATTTGAAACCTCTTAGAATTGCCTGCCCAGATATGATTTCTTCTTTGCTGCAATCCTGAATCCTAGCCTTTCTCTTGATGTTAGTTTAAGACCTTCTTTTTATTTATCCTCCTATTTGGTCTCATTATCTTGGAGTGCTACTACTCAGAGAGAGATAGAACTAAAGTTGATGAGGACAAAAGATACTTTTCTTCTTATTAAAGGAAAATCTTTGAGAGTATTGATTCTATATTAAATACTATAACCTTGAGGAAGACATTATTTCAAATAGCTATTTCTTTGTGTCTGGAAAGACATCAGCGCTTTGTTGAAAATTTTCTCTTAAAAGAATAATAACAGGTAAAAGGAAGACACGCCACATAAGGTTAGTAGAACAGCTAAACAAAAAGCTTTGAAGACCAGTGATCAAAGCTTTCATTTCATGAAATCAAAGCAGCAGCAAATTTAAGGCAAAATATCCTAAGTTTATAGCTATAAGTAATTTCATTTTACAGATGAGTAAACAGAAGCTTAGAATGCTTAAACAATTTGTTCGAGGTCAATCAGCTATATATTGGCTGGAGTTAGGAGAGTTAGGAACTGAGCCCAAGTTTCCCATATACTTTCTATTCCATTACTCAGAGACTTCTGGTTAGTGTGATCTCTATCGCTGAAAGCCCCACGAGCCAAACCATCTTTCCCAAGAGCTTCCAGTGTGGCATAGATTCAGGTGATTCTATTTTATGAATAATAACTTGATGTCTACTAAAGACCATAGTTATACTTATGAGATATAATATAATAAATTACTAAATCCCAATAATACCTGACCATTTATTTTCCTGAACTGGTTAACTTTCAGCTTTTGAATATGGCCTGAGGACATAGACAGGTAATTTTTGATGCAGAAGAAAGGGAGTTAACAAAGAGAAGCCTCATGTGGATTGAGGCAGGGGCTTACACAAGAAAGCCAAGTATGAAGTTGCTAAAAGAGGATATTATGACATCTATGGATAAATAATAAATAAAACAATAGATAAATAAACAATAGATAAATAAAAAATAAATAAATAGATAAACAACCTGGAATTTTATTCTAATGGACTTTCATGGACCTTATAAATTTTTTGAAGCCTTAATCCTCCCCAGCTAGCCTCATATGTCATATGACCCAGTTCTGTTAGAATTTACCACAGAGCCTCGGCATGACACCTCTGGTAAGAGAAACCTTATTTCAAAATGCTGCTGAGATTCTTTCTGCTGCCTGCCTTCCTGGAATCCACATATTATCATGCCATAAACATATCTCTAGATTTTCTAGGCATGGCAGCAACATTTATAGCAGCCAGCCCAATGGTTAGCAAAAAGGATAATGCTAACTTGGAGAAGAATCCCTTTATGCGATGTTACCTGAGAGCATCATAGTATTCATCTGTATAGGATTAGGAGCAGGTACTTAGAACTAGGAGAGGTTTCACCTTCACCTAGCCCCTATTCCCTCACTTTCAGAAGATGGATCAAACCCAGATAAATATATGTTTGTGTAAGAGAGAAAACTTAAACCCAGAACTCTTGACTCTTAGTCCAAGTTTCTTTCTGTAGTTATAGTTTAGTGGTTCCTAAGAGTGGTACATGGACCTCTGAATATCCTCTAAACTTTCTTGGTCAAAAATATTTTCATACTTATATTAAGGAATTATTTTACTTTTACATTCCCCTTTCCCAAACATTTAATGAACCTTTCCATTGTCTGCATAACATATGATGTTGTCATCATTCTGATGGGTAATGAATGTGTGCTTGAGTACTCTTGTGATGTAAATTTTTTTCAGTTTAATTTCTAATATGTCCAATATTAACAGATATAACCTACATAAACAAAAGCCTTTTGGGCTCCTCAAAAGTGTTTAAGAGTATTACGGATCTTGGAACCAATACTTCTGAGAAACAATATTGTTGTAGTATTGAACAAATATTATTATTGTAGTTCTAATTGAACAAATATTATTACGCTGCTATTATGACTAAAGGCACAGTGCCAAGAGCTTTCTTTGCTCTCAGAACAAAAGGTCCCATCCTGCAAGCTTTGGTGTGAAGTGCTCATAAGAGGAAAAGGCCGTTTGTGTTTCTAGTCAGTAACAAATTGATGGAAGAGATAGCTCAAGGGGTGGGGTTTTTTTTTTTTAAGATTTTATTTATTTATTTATTTATTAGGAAAGAGAGAGAGTGAGAGAGAGCATGAGAAGGAAGAAGGTCAGAGTGAGACGAGGACTCCCCATGGAGCTGGGAGCCCGATGTGGGACTCGATCCTGGGACTCCGGGATCATGACCTGAGCCGAAGGCAGTTGCTTAACCAACTGCGCCACCCAGGTGCCCAAGGGGTGGGTTTTTAACGGTGATAATTTCAACAGATAGTAATGCAGAAGGAGACTGTTTCTGGTTGAGAGAAAAACACAGATGCTTAGAGGCATCTGGCTCTTAAGGATCATGGAGCACATTCTGGTAACAATCAACACTTAGGTGAGAGTGTCATATGCATGAAGAGAAGTAGTAGCAGGGAAAACCAAGAATGTGAGATGAGATTAAAATATGAGGAAGCTTGGGTACTATAGAGAGAAAGAGGGCTTAATTTTAATGATCATGGTAGTTTGTTGTACAAATAAGAGAGAAAAAAAGAAACTCCCCACTATAGGAGAATAAATTACTAATAAATAGAAGTTATTAACAAGGCAATAAACTCTTAGGGCCCCTTCAATTATAGTACTAATTAACAGTATGGGTAAATATTTTTAAATGAATATATAAAAACTCAAGAGGGACTGTATGGGGGAGGATAAATAAATACACCTAAAACTATTGCCAATTCTGAGCGGCTATCTGACCCTAAGCACTATCTTTCCTTCATTAAATATCCGTAGGCCCACAAGTCACACGATCATAAGGCCCACCTATTTCTCAAAGTTACTTTGAAAATACAGAGTAAATGTCAAGCTGTGAAGATTAATAGATGCTATATAAGGGTATAAATGTTTAACTATCAAAATCTGTGTTATCAATCTCAGAGAAAGGCCTTGAATATAACTCAAAATAATAGGCAGCCAGTGGGTATATGCAGACCTAAGGAAACCATAAGACCCTTTTTACTTTTCCAGGGAAGAGGGAGGGAACAAAATAGATATCATGCCTTCCTTGGGAGAATCTTGGTAAATAAATAAATAAATAAATAAATAAATAAATAGTTTTTCTTGTTCCTTATATTGAGATCTATAGCACAATGAGTACCTTGACATTTTAAAAATATTTCCCTCTAATTTTTATTTGTTTAATTGGCTGTTTTTAATAGACAATACATATACATGTTAAAGATTTACACAAGCAAACAAAAAGAATATATAGTTAAAAGTATCCTTAATTTAAGGATATATCTAATTGAATAGAGAAGTTACATTTTACAGAATGAAGTCCAGTTGGAGGTCTCTTGTTAGGCAGAAAAAAGGTGATAGTATCAGAGAGAGGAATGAGGAATGTAGATGGATACATGGATTATAGTTCTTTGATCCCTTCCATCGTCTTTCCAGGCCTTTGTAGGATGACTACATCCTGCTTGTATCTATTAGTGGTCATGTTACATGGAGTTAAGAAAGAAGTTAGTTGGTCATACTCAAAGGTTCCCTGGCTAACCAAAAAATATTCAAGATTAAAAAAAAATGCTTATCGAATGGCAGGATGGTGGTTAACAAATGTCACATTGTGAGTTTGCTCCAGCCTCTTATTCTAAGTAGTGACTATACCATGCCATCTGGTATTCTTTCCCTTGCTAGAACCCTTGGTCTAGTCCCTGCAAACACTTCCACCATCCAAAATCTCTTCCCAAATGCACCCACAAATACTGGAAACCATAGTTACAGTTTTTAACATCTAGGTACCATCTAACTGTTTTTGGTAAATCTTCTGTGTTCAAATGTTAGTAAAAGTGGAACAAGGGGTTTCAACTAGCCACAGGTGAATTCACCTGTGGCATTCTAGACTTATTTAGAAACTCCCTGGGATTTTCATGACTTGGAGGAGCTACAGCAATCACTAGTGTTTACCAAATATTCCCAATTATTTTTCCAAGTGCATAGTAAGCTTACATTTCTCAGGTCTTTAGGCACAGCCATGAAATGTGAGCAGAAAAAAAAATGTGTGTTAAGGAAAAACAGGAGGAATGGTTAAGGTCAAATAAGAAAATAATACAGAATTTGGCATCAGACAGATTTAAATTTTAACCTCTCTATCAATTTCTAGCCGTGTGATCTTAGGAATGTTACTTCAGTCCTGTGAGCCTCAATTTCCTCATCAGTTGTTTTGAGAAATAAATGAACATATATAAAATACTTGTCCCAGTATCTATCGAATTGTAGGTATGCATTACATTTAATTTAATCCCCTACTCCCCTCCCCCAATATACCCAAGATCATGCCATATGGAAAACTGAACCCTTTTACATTGTTTATAACCAGCCATCACTGAAAATTCCTTGTTTACCATAGGAATTATTTATTATTATTCCTTGTTTACCATAGGAATAATTATTATTATCATCTATAATTATTAATAATAATATTATTATATTATTAATATAATAATAATAATAAATAATTATTTATTATTATTCATTGTTTACCATAGGAATAATTATTATTATTATCCCTTATTATTTATTAGGGACCATCTCTGGAGTAAGGACTCTCCTTTGCTGCCCTCTGTGCCCTAGGGCCAAGGTTTCTAGATAGATATTCAGTGTGTGCACTGTATAAGCCAAGTCATTATGGGACCGAGGAGCAGATGAATTATACAATACAGTGTTACCACTAAATCAACACCGTGCAAGAAGCAATCCAGGACAGGCAATCATTCTCCTTGGGCCAGGCTAGAATGCAAACGAAAGGCAGAGAGGCAGGTCAAAAGGATTAAATATTACGGAGAAAGTCATTGAAAATAGCTGACTCCTGGCTGGTGAAGGTCTCAGATCAGAGCTTCACTTCCTAATGTGACTTTGGGCCGTAGAGAAAGCATTAAATCTGAAGGTAACTTGAACATGCATGGGGCACCATCCTGCTATAGCAAATCATGGATATTAAAGTCTTTCACAGTGTAAGGTCTTGGGGGGAAAAAAAAGGAGAAGAGGAAACTACCAGCAAGCAGTTTTCAGGGTTGGCAGATGAGCTAGGTTGATTGGTAATAAAGGAGACTAAATAGGAATACCCCAATTCATCCTCTAGCAAGACAGAACCATCACCACAAGTATTTGTGATGGTTCATAACTATGTTCCCTTACATTTATGGAATAACTTATATATTTTGATGAACATTAACTTATATTTGCTTTAAGTTCTTACAAGTCTGTTGTCACGACTAGGGCTGGTCTCGTATGCAGATCTACAGATGTGTAATTTATAGAGTTCATGAAAAAACTGCTAGTTTAAAATAAACAATTTATCTTTTGTCGACTAGCCTGCTAGTTTATGAAACTCTTTGAGTGAAATATTTTCTTCAGCCTTCGTAAAAGCAAAGCATTAAACAAACTCAGTACCTTGATGGAAATTTGGCTTGTCTTTTGGAGAGAACCTGAAAAACTCTCAGCTGCTTTAGGTAGAACAAAATCTAGAGGTAAAAGTTTCAAGATTTCAAAGATACTTCACATCACTGAAGCTCAGCTAAACCCCTGAGAGAATGTAGCTTTATCCTCCATTACCTCAGTTTTATGTCAAAAGTAGATTTCACATGTAAACTAATAATTAAACTATTTGAAAAAGGGGGTGAGTGGTAATAATTTAAGTAGAAGAGAAATAGGCAGAAAATATTTATTAACTTTCATTTAAATTTTGTATTTGTTTGTTTGTTTGCAAAGCACAGGGTTTAGCTTTGCTCTACAGAATCATCCCAGCATCTTGAATCTTGCGTAAGATTTATAATGCAACATTTCTTGGTATGTGTAAAATATTTGAGTAAATGTTTGCAATCTGCAAATAAGAACTCAGAAGGTGAGAAGATGATTCTAGTTCTTTTGTTGATTGGAAATGAGAAACAAAATAAGATGCCTTCTTTTGTGGTTCTTTCAGCCATAGCTGTTTGCTATTTTGCTTTCTACCCTCTCTCTCCTACCAAGAGAGCTCAGGGCATATAATGTTTCCTGGGTCCTCTGAAATGTTTCAGTAATGGCCACTGTAATTCACACCTTGATTTGTCCTGGGTCGCTGGCAACTATGATGGATTATGATTGCTTCACATTCAAAAGGTTTTCCCAAGGTTACACAGTGAAGGTTAATATTCAGTTCAGCCGTAGCACTTACTGGGTGGAAGAGGAAGCTTCTGTTATATATTCTGCAGCTTTAATCACCATTTAGAAGGTAGTCTGTGCTCTCAGTAGAAGTCTTGTAATCTGCTTGAAGTCAAGGGCATATTTGGCTCATACTTAGTAGGTAGTCAGTAGTATGCGTTGCATGTAGGGCTGCATAAGGGTGTTACTCAAACGTGTCATTGAGCAGATAGTTAGCTGGGTGGGCACAAGATATGCCATCTACAGAAAAGAAAAATGGCAGATTACTAAAAGGCTAAAAGACACACATTTTCCCAAAATATTCAGAATTAAATTAATTCAATTAATTACAATGTTTGCATGCAAGTGGAACATAGCCTAGCTAGAAACAGAGATCTTCTTCCTTATATTAGGAACAATGACCTAGTTTCCTGTGTTTGTGGGGCCTGTTTGGTGTGGGTTGACTTTTCCTAATTATGCTCTTTTGTTGGGCTTTTCTCTGCCAGCACCAGAGAAGACAAATGGATGAAAAAGATGGAAGCAGGAGAAGGGTTTGTAACCCTTGTTCATTTTGGCCACAGGCCAGCTGATTCTGGTTTGTCTAATTTGTAGAGAGTTTCAGAAGGAAAGCTGGTGCAATATTCCATCCCTGAGTACAGAGACAAGATTTTGGTGTCATGGGAGAGACATTAGAGATCGACGCAGATAAAAAAGTTCATTCAATACTCCACACAATTTGGAGGCACCTAATAGGTGCTGGGTACAGAGAGGGATATTCTGCCTTGGCATTCCAGAAAGAAAGATAAACAGCAGCTATTTTCCTACTTGTGTAAAATATTTCATACATTAGATATAGATGCTATAAGAAGGATGGGGAATGTTGGTCAAGCAGGAAGTGCTGTTTTCAAAGGATGGTCTGAAAAAGTGGTGTCAGGGTGGCTGAAGTGGGCTGGGGACTTGGGAGGCATCACAGGTGACATGAAGCAGGTGTGCAAGATGTTCCCCAAGGGCGCTGGGCCCTACATGGACCTGGATAAGGCAGCAGGCACACAGTGCTCCTGATGGACTTGGCAGCCAACAAGAAGGCAGTTCAGTTCATATGGACTTTTTAAATGATTTTGAAGATCTGTTTGATGATGATGATATCCGGTGAGTGTGGTCATGGCAGAGCTCCTCAAAGACAATTTGAAATGGTTCTAAAGAACTCATGGACGTTACTTGCAATTAGGAGATGGTTAACCACGATAGAGGAGGATGTTTTTAACCATCTGCATGAGGCCTGCTAATCTCTGAATGTGACCAACTTTTGTCCTTTAATTAAAAAAAAAAGTGAAATATATTAAATACATACATACATACATACGTACATACATACATACATACGGATGGTCTGGGAAGGTCTCTAGAAGACATTTAAGCCAAAGGACCTAAAGGAAGTGAGAGAAAAGAACAAGCAAATAAGGAGAAAGCATTCCTGGCAAAGGGTGGAGCAAGTGCAAAGGCCCTACAGTGACAATGTATCCCATTGTCAAGGAACTCCAGGGACAGTCTATGTGGCTAGAGCCAAGTAAGCAAGGGGTAGAACTATGGGAGATGACCTTGAAAGCTAATTGGGGAGGAGATTGTATGAGGCTTTTTAGACCACTGCAGATCTCTGGCAGAAGAGTGCCAGGATCTGACTTTCCTAACTGCTACATTGAGAATCTACCAGAAAAGGCAAAGGAAAACAGAGTAAACTCATGAACACTGTTAACCTAATCCAGGTAAAAGACAGACGGGTCTTTGGGACAAGGAAAGTCTATGCTGGCATGTGCTCTAGCAATTAAGTTATGGGCGATGGGGCAATAGTAAAAAAGAGGTTAAGCAAATTTTTTTAAAGATTTATTTATTTATTTGTTTGTTTATTTATTTATTTATTTGACAGAGAGAGATCACAAGTAGGCAGAGAGGCAGGCACGGCGGGGGTGGGGGGGTGGCTTAGCAGGCTCCCTGCTGAGCAGAGAGCCCGATGCGGGCCTCTATCCCAGGACCCTGAGACCATGACTGGAGCTGAAGGCAGAGGCTTTAACCCACTGAGCCACCCAGGTGTCCCGAGGTTAAGCAATTTACACGAATTACCTTAATTATACTATTATTATAACTTATAGTCTACAGAGGAGAATTTTGCATCTCGGTTTCTTAATCTAAGTTCTGGGGAAAATACTACTGTTTATCTTAGAGAGTTGTGATGAAGACAAAAGGCAATAATTCTGACACAGAGTACATGTTTAATAAGGGATGATAATGGCTATTAATTAAAGGATTTTTTAAAAAGATTGATTGGTTGATTGATTTGAGAGAGAAAGACAGAGAGAGCAAGCAGAGGGAGAGGGAGACAAGCAGATGCCCCATTGAGCACAGAACTCAATGTGGGGCCTGATCCCAGGACCCTGACTCAGGCATTTAAGAGACTAAGTTCCCCCTATAGGTTTTGATTAAGACAGACGAAATTTGGTCCACGTACTCTCACTTCCTACGTATGTAGATTGATGAAGCTAGTACTCTTCATCATTCACTTAGTTTTAAGTCAAGAGAATGAATTAATACAAATCTAAGAAGCATACCTTCTATATTTGATAAAAGACTCCTTTTAACAAATCTTTCTGTGGCCTTTGCCTAGAGCAGCAAGTACCTCCATTTATCTGCCCTGGTGTTTTTCTCCTATTCTTATTTTCTGCTCAGAGCTGTTTCTTTCTAATCCTGGAATTCTATTTCTTCACATTCTTCTGCAGTAAATTTTATGGTCCTCCCACACTACTCAGAATTCCCTTCTGCAATAAAGCCTCTAGGAGGTATCACCTCATCCTATCCAGGGCGTCATCCCAGCATCACACCCCTTAGTATCTCCATAGCTGGAAACTGTCAGGATTTCCTCTCCTTTTCACATTCGTTGATTTCTTTCTTTTGGGATGGGTTCCATATTCTTGTAGATAGGTTGGTTCTTTTTCTCTACTACCATAGTCCCCTAGAACTTGGAAAGGAGAAGATATTTTGGACAACTCCTTCAGACACTCCACAGGCTTATTGGACAGCAAGGCAGCTCATACACAAGGCTGCCAAGAATAAAATTCTAGACCCTTCCTTCTACCCTGAAATAGAATGTGTTTCTGCTGGGCACTTAAGGTAGAGTAGTTAACTTGGAAAAAATTTCACCATCAAGCATTAACAATAACCGCAATGACAAGAAAGGATTTATATCCAGTCACTCATGCCACAGGATATAAGCAAGTTAGAACCTTTGTTTAGATACGGTTCTCGTTATCTAAGGGCAAAATGTTTTGATTTTGGTTTTGGTTTTGATTTTTCCCTCAAAGGACTGGCTGGATTATGCTGTACCTGAAAAAGAAAATCTTTTCATGCCAGATTCTTCTGTGATCTTAGTTAGGGATGACCTCTAACCCTAACTATTAAAGTTTAAACACAGAGAATGGCCAGCCAGTAATAGACCCAGGCTGACCCCTAACCCAGCTACAGAATTCTCCCCAACCACTGGGGCACCTTGTTAAGTACTTATTTATTGGAATAAGAGAGCTGAGAAGGAAGAATGTAGGTAACTCTCCATCAGACATTCCTCTGGTTGGGGCGCCTGGGTGGCTCAGTGGGTTAAAGCCTCTGCCTTCGGCTAAGGTCATGATCTCAGGGTCCTGGGATTGAGCCTCACATTGGGCTCTCTGCTCAGCAGGGAGCCTACTTCCCCCTCTCTCTGCCTGCCTTCCTGCCTACTTGTGATCTCTCTCTGTCAAATAAATAAATAAAATCTTTTTTTTTTTTTTAAAGACATTCCTCTGGTCGATAGCATCAACCCTATTAATGGATAAAAGGCAGAAACCACAAGGAGTTTTAAATTCAGGATTTTCCAGGAAGAGAACAAGGATTCTGATCTCAAACCAGATTATCAGCCAAGAACAGTGTGTTGCCTTCATGGTTCCTCAGCAACACACACTCAGCTTTCCCCACAGTCCTTGAGCACTGCCTGCTGCTGCTGGTGCTGCTGCTGCAGATTCCACAATGCATTCTACTTTCTCCTCCACTTCTTTTTTTTTTTTTTAAGATTTTATTTATTTGAGAGAAAGTGAAAGAGATCATGAGAGCGGGGTGAGAGGCAGAGGGAGAAGCAGACTCCCTGCTCAAGGATGTAGGACTCAATCTCAGGACTCCAGCATCATGACCTGAGCTGACCTGAGCTAAACTGATTGAGCCACCCAGGAAACCTGTGCTCCACTTCTACTATTGGCTTTCATCAAGGCACACCCACATGACTGCAGCAGCACCCCAGTCTCTGGCCCTCTGGGTGCACTGATGCTCTTCCACTGCCACTCTTGTTCAGCAATTCAAAGCAGCCTCTCCACAGAGGTATAATGCCCTAAACTTCTGTTCAGACTTTCAAGGCTTACCAAACTCAAATATGTTCACATTTCCCCAAAAACAAACTCTGTTTTGTCAGATAGGCCAGGATGCTTTTCTTCTAATATTATCTGTCCCCACCTCCATTCCTTGCTTATATTTTCCCATTCACTGGGAGTGCCTTCCCTTTGCCACTTATTTAAATTCTGCCCAACATTCAAGACACCGCTTAGTTCTACCTCCCCCATGAAGCATCTGGAATCATTTCAGTCTTCAGCATTATTACAATTATAATGGCTACCTTGAAGTTTAGCGATTAATTGTCTTCACCTCGGTTAATATGTCTGAATCTTATCTATAAGGTTGTAAGATACTTGATAAAAAGATCCATGTGTTTTACTATTGCTTAGTCCAATTCTGCACACAGAGGAGATGCTTAACTTTATGGTCATGCAATTAGATCAATACCTTATCTAACATGAAATAGAACAGGATTTTGACTTCAGTGTTAGGGAAAACAAAAAAAATTTTTTTTACATCTTGTAATCCCTCCAAAAGTCCAAATTCTCCACCCAAAAAGAAAGAATTAGGCTGTCTTGTTTTGTTTGCTAAAATTGTAGAATAATTCTAACTCTGCTCTGTGCAAGGAAAGACTACTTGATTTTCAAAATGAAACAGTTTTTCAGAGATTATATAATCTAAACCTCAAGGAGGAATTCCAAGTCCAGAGAAATGAAGTCTTTGCCCCAAGTCACAGAGGAAATAAGTGGTAGAACAAGTACCAGATCCTGTCTTTTGAATTTCCAGCCAGAACTCCTGAGTGAATCTCCACATATTGTCCCTTTGCATTTTCTGGTTTTGGTATCTGCATGGTAGTGATAGAAAGTAGTTTGAAAAATACTTTGTGAGTATTTTCTATGCCCCAGGCTCTACACTAGGGCTTGTGAGACCAAGAAGAAATGGAAATAAAAATGACATGAATTCAACTTTAATACTCGGGACTCCAAATCTCTGTATTCTTTTCTAAAGCAATGTTCTTAACCTTTCTTTTTTCTTTTTTCTTTTTTACCTTTCCTTTTTCTTTTTAAGATTTTATTTATTTATTTGACATAGAGAGAGAGATCACAAGTAGGCAGAGAGGCAGGAAGAGAGAGAGGGGGAAGCAGGCTCCCTGCCAAGCAGAGAGCCCGATGCGGTGCTCAATCCCAAGACCCTGAGATCATGATCTGAGCCAAAGGCAGAGGCTTTAACCCACTGAGCCACGCAGGCACCCCTATCTTTCTTTTTTTCTTTTTTTTTTCCTTTGAGTCACAGAACCCACTGATATTATAATTAAAATTAAAGACTTGGGAAAATTTATATATGCACAAACCAACAAAATACTGTATAACTTCAGGGTTTTGCAACACTCTTGAACCTCTAGGTTATAGCCCCTTTTCTGAAACGTTGGAAAGCTTTCTCTCAGCACCTTCAAAAATGGAGCCATGGTTTTATATTTTACAGAGCCCAGAGACTAACCCTCACCTTTTCTTCCTCCCCTTTTTTTTAATGGTTTTTGTTTCTCCCCAAATATGTTTATTTAATTTTTCAGTGTTACAAGATTGATTATTCATCCACCACACCCAGTGCTCCATGCAATAAGTGCCCTTCTCAATACCCACCACCAGGCTCACCCACCCCCCTGCCCCCTCCCCTCCAAAACCCTCAGTTTCTTCTCAGAGTCCACAGTCTCTCCTGGTTCATCGCCCCCTCCGATTTCCCCCCTGCACCCTTCCCTTCCTTCTCACAATGCCCTCCATGATTTTCTTTATACTCCACACGTGAGCCCATAAGATAATTGACTCTCTCTGCTTGACTTATTTCACTCCGCATAATCTCTTCTAGTCCTGTCCATGTTGATACAAAAGTCGGATATTCATCCTTTCTGATAGAGGCATAATATTCCATTGTATAGATGTACCACATCTTCCTTATCCACTCATTTTGTTGAAGGCCATTTTGGTTCTTTCCACAGTTTGGTGATTGTGGCCATTGTTGCTATGAACATTGGGGTACATGTGGCCCTTCTTTGTACTGCTTCTGTTTCTTTGGGGTAAATACCAAGTAGTGCAATTGCAGGGTCATAGGGTAGCTGTATATTTAATTTCCTGAGGAATCTCCATACTGTTTTCCAAAGTGGCTACACCAGCTGGCATTCCCACCAATAGTGGAAGAAGGTTCCCCTGTCTCCACATCCTCTCCAGCATTTGTTGTTTGCTGTCTTGTTGATTTTGGCCATTCTAACTGGTGTAAGGTGGTATCTCAGTGTGGTTTT
>CM052811.1:39685135-39698461 GCA_028533885.1 Nasua narica
AAAAAAAATAAACGATTTCCTTACTTTAACTATGATTTGACTTTTAATTTAAGCACCGTCTAACTCCTAACAGAGTTAGGAGTTAGTACTCCTAACTTTAGTACTCCTAAAGTACTCATTACATCCTTGTTAAATGAAAAAAAGAATGAATGAATGAGACTACTCAAGTGTGGCTGTCTCAGTCTACATCTGCTTCACTGTTAGGGAAAAATGAAGCATATATTATAAAAAAGGTCAAAAGGTAGATTTCATGTAAGAATGAAAGCTTACACAATTTACTTCATAAATGAGGAAAAGGGAATTGACTGTGTGATATCCTTTGAAAATTCTGCAGAAATGGCCAAGTATATATCTCTTTCTTTTTACTGAAGTTTTACATTTTGACTAAAACCTTATGTCTGGTTAAAATAACACTGGCTTGGGAAATAATGCATGCATATATTATAGGTATAAATACTTTCATGGGAAAAGACTTACCAGATCCTTTCTCTATGCAAAGAATCTGAAGATTGCTTCAACAAACAAGAGAGCTGATAGACCAGGTTTGCTGGAAGAAGGGCGATGCGATGCCTACAGTAAGATTTGAGGAAGGAAGATGTGAGGGTCTGCAGCATGAAGGCACCATGATCCTGAAGATGGGAGAAAAAGAATGAACTGAATTGGAATTTAAGAATGTGGGAGGTAGTTGCTGATGTCTTAATCACTAAGAACCAGTTGGGACAGACTCTTTCTTTAAAGTAGAGTGAGACTGAATCTTGTGTCTCTATTTCACCTTCTGACTATGACTGAGAGATGATTATAGAACATCAGCACCAAACAAGTCTTTAGAAATTAATCGCTTCATTTTATAGCCCCAATTATGTAATTTGAACTAAGTCATATATAAGTAGTTGATGGCTACAGCCCCCTGCTGCAATGTTTTTTCAGTTAATCCACAGATGTAATTGATAATTGTTCTGCCTGCTTTATTCCCCAAATTACACAGGTACGAAAATAGAGGCTTTCCAACCGAGATGGAAGCTGCCTAAAGCAGACCCACCTTGTGACCCAGTCTAAGCACCGGTGGTCACTCTAAAGAAACACACAAATCTAATAAGGAAATGATGAACAATTAAGATTTTGCAGTTATTCAGAAAAGACATTTGTAACATTCAGCTAATTTTCCTTAAAATACTTTCTCAGGGTGCCTGGGTGGTGCAGTATTTTGAGCATCAGACTCTTGATTTTGACTCAGGTCATTATCTCAGGGTCCAGAGGCCAAGCCCTATGTCAGGCTCCATGCCTCGCAGGGAGTCTTCTCTCTCTTTCTGCCTCTCTCTCTGTCCTCCCCTCTCTCTCTTTCTCTCACATGTCCTCACGCTCTTTCTGTCCCAAATAAATTAAAAAAAATTTTTTCCCCAAAGTCTCATTCATCACAGTATAATTGCCCTCAGTCTCTTCCCCTTTCTCTAATCTCCTTCAAGCTCTCTTTGAACCCAAATTATGCTGGCTTTGACCATCTTAATTTCTCACTTTCTCGGTTGATTTGTCTCTTCAGAGGAAAGGAAAGGTAATTCTCTTACAAAATTCATTACATTATCCATGCGTTTTAAAATTATTCTTCCTTATTAAATATAAAATTATTTGTCATTCCTTATTTCTTACATGGACAACAAGACCCACTAACTGCATGGGCAAGGAAAATATTTCCTTAGTAGCCTGTGAATAATTTTATGTTACATTATAACTAGAATTTATGGCAGAAATGCAAGGATAGTTTAAATACATGTAGAAAAGGATAAGATATAATTGAGCATTTATTTGTGTTTTAAAATAAAAGCTCTTGGGGGCGCCTGGGTGGCTCGGTTGGTTGAGCAACTGCCTTCGGCTCAGGTCATGATCCCGGAGTCCCGGGATCGAGTCCCATATCGGACTCCTGGCTCTGCGGGAAGTCTGTTTCTCCCTCTGACCTTCTCCCCTCTCATTCTCAGTCTCTCGCTCTGTAATAAATAAATAAAAATCTTTAAAAAAAAAAAAGCTCTTGGAAAAACTTAGAAGTGAATTTTCTAACCCATAAAGGGTTAGAAAAACCTATATAATAAACAGCAAGGTAGCTTAGAGACATTTCCTCAAGGTGAGAAAGAAGACACCCATTTTTATCACAATTGTTTGTTAGCATAATGTTGGGTGTTTTGACCAACACAGTAGGACCCTCAAAAAGTAACATGTAGTATTCAAAAGTGACAAAACTGTTGTGATATACATATATACAATGATCTCTCATACAAAAACCCAAGAAAATCAACAGACTATTAGATATATTAGATAAAAGACCAACACATACAAATCAATATTTTTCATAGTGAAGTTATTGATTAGAAAATGTAGCTGAGAAAGAAGATAGTATGTACAACTATCGGTGTAGACCACATAGGAATCAACCAACAAAAATGTGCAAATTTTGTGAATGAAATTGTAAAATGCTATTTAAAAACATATAAAAGCTGAAATAATGGAGAAATATACCATATCTGTGGAAATGAGGATTTCCTATTTTAAAGATGTCAATTTTTCCTAAATTATTCCAAAAATACAATGCAACTCTGGTCGAATTTTGAGAAGGAGGTGGAATTGAACAATCTGGTTATAAAATGCACATGGAAAAAATAAAAGTTGAAAAAGAAGAAAACTTCTCAAAAAGAATAAATGCCATGATATACCACAAGATGTACACAAAGCCAAGGAAATTAAAACAATGTAGAAATGGATTAGAGAAAAACAGACCAAGAAAGGAGTCTGGAAAGTCCAGAAATACACTCATATATACAAAGCTCCTTGTTTGATAAAGGTGACAACATGAAGCAGTAGGGAGAGATTGCTTGACAAATGGTATGGAGAAGTTGTTTTCAATATGAAGAAAAGTAAAACTGGATTATATTCTAAATAGTACAAAAAATAATTTCCTGACAGATTAAAGATAAAAACATTAAGGGAAAAACTAGAAAACCATTTGAAAAAATACAAAATGAGAAAAAATTTTTCTTAAATAAGACACAAAAGCAAAAACCTTAAAAAAAATTTAATGCATTTGACTATGTCAAAATTAGATTGCAAATAGTTATACTGTGAGAGAATAAGTATTTATATATAATTAACAAAGGATTCATATTAATTAATATATGACTAATAAAGGATTAGCACATAAGCAAAAGAAGGATAGTCATCTCAGTAGAAAAGTAGGCAAAACATAAAGAGGCAATCCAAAAAGCCAAAACCAAGAGTTGCTAATATGCATGTAAAGAGATGCTCAATTTCATTAGTTGTCAGAGAAATGCAAATTAAACCAACAATGATATAATACTCTATATCCATCTGATTGGCAAAAACTAAACTCTGATAAAATCATGTTCTGGTAAGGATGTGAAAAGGGGAATTGTAAATAGAGCTATTCTGAAGTGATTTGAAAATATTTAATAAAATTAAATTTATATATATATATAATTTTAAGTATAGAACCTAGATAATTTCTTCACAGACAAATATAAATGAGTGGGCAAGATTTTTCATCACAGTATTGTTTACAGTAGCGAAAACTTTGAAATAGCCTAAGTGCCCATCAAAAATGTATTATCTAGGAAGTATGAAGAGTTACACATAAGCTAAAAGAATATTTGAGATTTTTAACTAGCTATTGACTGGTTTATATAGATAGATTGATAGATGGGTAGAAACATGGATAGATCTCAGAAAAATTATAATAGTGAAATATTAGAATTGTAACAGAACAATACCAGTAATATTAATGAAATACTTGAGTGAGTACTTACAGTAATTAGACTGATGAAAAGAGGGAAAAATATAATAAAACACAGGACAGAGAATATGCACAGACCAATTAAGACAGTTACAAAAATGATTACAGTTAAATCCACATCAGTGCACCTCAATTTATATACATACATAAATACATGTGTAGGTATTTTTTCTATGTCACATAAGTATGTGCTAATTTTTTTCAATTAAATACATTTCAGGTTTTGTTTTAAAATGACTTCACATGTTCTTCCCTTAATTCTCTGATAATCTGAATTGTACTGTTTCATGCTTGCCCACATGGAGACTCCTTGGTTACCAATGTGCTCCGCTTTCCCAGAGTTAGTATAATACCTAGCTGTAGTCTTCCCTTGTTTGCATGGTTTGTCATACTCAGTATGTTTTGGACTCCTCTACAAAGCTGGAGATATCACTGAGTGTTTTACTTCACATTTCATATATATATATATATATATATACACACACACACACACATATATATACATATATATGTATGTATATAAATAAATAAAAGACTGGTTGTTTTTCATCAAAACCCATCAGTTAGCAACTCATTTCTGAGCTCCTCATTTCCTGGACCATTTATGAGCTCTGGTGTCACCTTAAGAGTCTGTATTTGTCTTATTTACATATCTTCCCTGTGGCCTAAAGCTCTGACAACTTCTGACTCTGGTTACCTTAAAGTTTGTTCCTAATTTGGTTTTGCTCAATCCTTGACCTTTATAACCACAACAAACATTTACTGACTTCTTAAAACAGATATTTTTTTTGAGTTCTTAAACAAGAGTGACATCTATTGAAAAAGAAGGATTTGGAAGGAAGGTCTTTTCCCTTTCTCTATAAGACATGCTTAATCCGTAGGTTTATGAATCCATGATCAAGGCATATTCAGTTACCTAGGATAGTTTATTATTACAAATGACTTCTCCAGGAAGCAGTAGTCTGTCTCACCTTAGCAATGTCTTGGAAATTCACTTCCTTAAAATAAATGAAAATGCAGAAATTGCACTGAAATTCACTTTTTTTCCCCTATGATTCAGTCAAATTTAGAGGATTCAGATCTATTCTGGGACTGTTGTGCCAATTTCCACATTCCTTCTCTGGACTAACATCTATTGTTAATAAATGAAGCAGCCTGGGGAGCGAGGGGAAGCTAGAGAGATTGTCCTAGAGTGTCTGTGTGACAATACTGTGGTGGTTTCCTACACTACATCTTCTCCACAAAGTCTTATACCACAAGACCCAATCCTGGATTAGGACTTCTAATCTCTATCAAATCATGGTGGGTCAAAGAGATTTAGTTGAAGATGAGACAAGACTGATTTTCCAAACTGACTTTCAAACTGTGTTATTGGGCTATAAAATGAGAATCACAATAATAATAATTTCTTATCTTACATGGCCAAAAAGCAGTATGGCATAGTTTCTATAACTTTAGGCACAGATTCATTTGGTCCTGGAGTGAATTCTCAGAACTGCTTTACTAATTATGTTTTCCTAGACAAGTTGATTAACTTCTCTTTATGTTTTATTCCTATCTGCGAAACAAGGATAATTTAAAAGTACCTATATTATATGTGGTTGTGAGGGTGAAATTAAGTAGCTCAAGTAAACCTGTTAACAGAGGGCCCGACACATAATTAGAGCTCAATAAAGGCTGGCAAAGTTATTATTATGGTTGTTGTGAAAATTGAAATGATAGCTATTTATGCAAATCATTGAGCTTTATGCTTAGTGATGACTAGACACTCAATTAATATTACTTTCCTTTTTAGCAACAAAAAAATGTGGATCTAATTTACATTGGACTTGAAAGGGTACTATCTCAAAAGAACAAAACAAAACAAAACAAAATGAAACAACTCTCTTGTCCTAAGGAATTACACATTAACATTTGTTAGAAAGTTTTTTTAGACAGCCCTCTCATCAACATACCTCAATCTTCCCTGAGAAGACAGCTAATATTTCCTAACAAGAGAAAGTTGGCCCAAACTCTCCAAAGAAGGAACTAAAGGAAAGAGATAGACACATCAGAACCATCCTTTGCCTCTCCCACATTCCTTGCAGATACTCTTCAGTCAAATGACAAGGGAAAGAAGAGTCTGATATTTTGTTTTGTGAGTGAACAGAGCCAACCTGGTTCGACCTTAAATACTGAGAAGTGTAAACAACCTCTCTTAGAGTAAGGGGAGATGCTGTTGGTCAGCACTGCCCATGAGAAAATGAATAGGAGCAACCTGAGCCAGAGATGGAAAGTACAGAGGAATGAGAAATATGAGAGGTAGGTATTATCATGATAACTCTCTCAGATGTGGGTTGGGTTTGATCTCATTAGGTCTTTTCAAATAAATTCCCTGTTCATGGCACAGCTTTTTATTTAATGAGAAAGTCCAGGTCTTACTCCTCTGACTCCCAAGGGAGCTAACTGAAGGATGACTCAAGGTGTCCCCTGTTGGGACAGCTTCACAAGAATTACATTGACTATACTCAAGGCAGAACTGGGGAGATGAGAAGTGATCAGTGGGAAAATGTTGTCTATGTTAAGACATGAGCAGAGAGAAAAATAGTCTTTAGATATTGTAATGGAGTTCAAAGACATTAGCAGGGAAAGCAAGAACATACAGCATTTGATCTTTCTCAGGCTTCCTGTAGTCCATTCAAGGTTCTCCTGTCTCAGACTGTGGCTTGGGCCAACTATAATTATCTTACATATTGGGGTCCTCACTGAGAGAGATAAGGACTTTAAGCATCAGAGCTCTACACAGTGACCAGTCAGGAGTCAGCTCAGTCTTGAACATGTATTCTTTCATTCATTTAAATAGCATCTACAAATTGTACTATGTATCTATCTCTTTGCCAGGAGTGGTAGCCTTCTTGATGAATGAGTTTCTGCCTTCATGAATCTTAAATCTAGTGTAGAAGATAGATACAGAAATAGATAATCCTATAAGCCACAATAAAGCAGGTATAAAAATGGAGATATGCACAATCCAGAACAGGGGATTCAACACACTTGAGACAGAAGAGAAAGAAGGGTAAGTAATTTCAGGGAAGGTATATTATAATATGTAATATTTGGGCTATGATTCAAGTCAACGGAAGTTGATTAGGGGCCACAGAATGACATTTTAGAAAGAGGTAAGAGTAAAGTAGTCACAGAAGTCAGGAAAACTATTGCACAAGAAGTAGTGTTGCCAAAAAGCAAAGTGTGAGGCAAGAAGGAGCCAAAGATGAATCTGAGAGGCAAAAAGAGTTTGATGATGAGGGACCTGAACTTAATGCCAAAGGAATGAGGAGTTATCAAATCATTTTATCAGAAGAGTGACATGGCAAGATTTCTATGTCAGAAAAATCTCTTTAGAAACAACAAAAAACATCAATTGGCGGAGGGTATGGCTGACAGCAGAGAACATAGGTAGGAGAATATTGCAATCATTTGTTGAGAAGTGATGAGGGCCTAAACTAGTTGCAGGTAGGAGAATCTAAAAGAAGTTATGGATCTAATTAAATTTAATAAATTTAGGAGGGAAAATCTTCAGGTTTCATGTGATTGATTGGAAGGAGTATGTGATAGTACATCAACTGAGGTAGACAATACAAAAAGAATTCTTCTTATCATATCCTGATGTGGTTGCCATTCACAAAACAGTCTTCTTTTTTTTTTTTTTTTAATTCAACAGAGAGAGACATAGTGATAGAGGGAACACAAGCAGGAGGAGTTGCAGAGGGAGAAAGCAGGCTTCCCCCCAAGCAAGGAGCCCGACGCGGGGCTCGATCCCAGGACCCCGGGGCCACGACTGCAGCCGAAGGCAGACGCTCAATGACTGAGCCACCCAGGCGCCCCACAAAACAGTCTTCTCATAGTAAATGAACTCTATATCATCCTTTCCCATTGGAGAAAGGAGAAAAGGATTAGATTTCCTGGTTGGAGTTTCCTAGCTCCTGGAGGGGTCTATGATCTATTGTTAAAAATACATATTTTTAGTCAGCCAGAGAGAGACAAATATCATACGATTTCACTCATATGTGGAATTTAAGAAACAAAAAGAAGAAAAAAAATGGGACAAACATAAAAAAAAAAATGCCACAGACTCTAAAATATAGAGAACACACTGATGGTTGCCAGGGGGGAAGTGGGTAGGGGGATGGTGAAATAGGGGAAGAGAATTAGGAGTACACTTATTGTGATGAGCACTGAACAATGTATAGAATTGTTGAATCACCATATTGTACACCTGAAACTAATATAACCTTGTATATCAATTACTGGAATTTAAAAAAAAACTACAAGATTCAAAAGGAAAAAACACATATTTTTACCTCCATGCAATGGAATATTATTCAGCAATAAAAAGGAACGCACTATCAAGCCATGAAAATACTTGGAGAAACTTTAAGTGAAAGAAGCCAATCTTCAAAGGCTACATACTGTATGACTACAACTCTGTGGCAGTCTGGAAAGGCAAAACTGCGAATACAGTGAAAAAATCAGTGTTTGCTAGAGGTTGGGAAGAGTGAGGAAGGAGTGAACAGGTGTCACACAGGGGAATACTTACACGGTGTAACTATTCTGTGTGATACTGTAATAGTAGGTACATGCCATTACACATTTGTCAAAACCCCTAGAGTACATAACAGAGAGTCATCCTTAATATAAACTGTGGTCTTTAGTTCATAATAATGTATCAATATTGGCTCATCAGTTGTAATATATCACTAATACAAGAAAGATATTAATATTGGTAGAAACTGTGTGTGTGTGTGTGTGTGTGTGTGTGTGTGTCTGGAGGGGCAGGGGGTGAGAAAGCATATAATAGCTCTCCATAATTTCTGCTCAATTTTTCTGTAAGCTTAAACTTCCTCTAAAAAAAGGTCAGTTAGGGACGCCTGGGTGGCTCAGTTGGTTGAGCGGCTTGCCTTTGGCTTGGGTCATGGTCCCAGCATCCTGGGATCGAGTCCCACATCGGGCTCCTTGCTCAGCGGGGAGCCTGCTCCTCTCTCTCTGCCTCTGCCTGCCTGTGTTCTCTCTCCATTAAAATAAAATAAATAAAATCTTAAAATAAATAAATAAATAAAGGTCAATTAATAAAAATACATGTTTTCCCCCATATTTGTTCTTTTTAATTAAAAAAAGTCTTAAAAAGATTTTATTTATTTATTTGTCAGAGAGAAAGAGGGCACACAAGTGGTGGTGGGGGGGAGCAGCAGGCAGAGGAAGAAGCAGGCTCCCCATGGAGCAAGGAGCCCAATGTGGAACTTGATCCCAGGACACTGGAAGCACGACCTAAGACGAAGGCAGATGCTTAACCATCTAAACTACCCAGACATTCCCCTCCACATATCTGCTTCTTAATTTATGGAAAACTGCTAGTGTCGGGTAGCTTCAGCTCAACCCCAAAATGACTTAGTTACTTAGAGTCTCCCTGGAATGTATTTATTGGGGAAACACAAATCATTGGAATTTTGTTTCAGTTCTAGAAAACTTTAAGCTTTAAGAGCCAATTAAACCTCAATTTGTTTGATTATTCATTATTACATCAGAAGTGTACCTTATATATTAATACATATATATTAAGTGTGCCTTATATATTAATATGTCCATATAACCCTAGAATTCAGTTATTACTTCTTCTCTACTTATCTCATATTTGCTGCCTTGTGCATTATGATCCCCCAGATGAAAAGAAGGGGCATTTATTTAGTTTGGGATTTCTAATTTCTCCCATCACTGGCTTGGCAGTGGGCTCCGAAACAGAGCAACCTCTTAGAATCCAGAAAGGAGAATTAATCTATAAAAATTCAATTAACCTGTACAATGCTCATCGAGTCCTCTCGAAACTTAATCAGAGTTTTCTTAACTTATTAGCCGTTTCGCCTATTTTGCATCTTGTAGCCTGTGATGATGGCACTAAACAATCAGAATAATGCTGACAGGCTAAACAAACTAATAGGGTACACCCAAGCATTGGATCCTTCCATCACTTGCTAAAGACATCCAAATAAATCTTACCTGTGAGTTGCAGCAGCAAGCCTCTGAGTGCTAGTGGGCTGTGAGGATAAGCCATCACACCCTGCCTCATACACCCTGATTCACAAAGCAGCTGTGTTGCCTGCTCTGCTCCTCACTTACTGTGTCCACTCAGAGAAAGCACCACCTCTTGGAATCCAGCCTAGGGTCCCATATAATAGAGCTTATCTCAGAGGCAGTATTCTCAACAAAGCTGTTGAAGAAGCTGATAAAGAAGGAGATAATGAAGGACTATGAATTTTTCTAAGGTCTTAAAATGAAGATCTCTGTTGAGACTTCTATATGGAATTGGGAGCTGTTACATTGGATAAGTTACTCAGTGATTCCAAGTTCAATGTCCTCTCCACTCATTCAAAACATGTTTTTAACTACCAGCTATGCATCAGGCAGATTTGTAGAGAGCATATCTATAGGAAAAAAGGGTAGATTCATTTTGGATGTTCAGAGCTTGAGATGCCTACAGTATCTCAGTGGAGATACCCAGCAGGCAGATGGTACTGAAGCTCTGGAGAGAGTTTTGATCTGAAGATAAGCTTTGGGAACATCAGCATCTAAGGAGGAGCTGGACCTTTGGATATGACAGAAGGATATATATATAGAGAGAAGAGAACAATGGACTGAGGAGGGAACTGGGGGAATATTTATGTTGGGAAAATAATCAAAGAAAGAGCAGGAAGAAGATTCCTGAGGAGAAGTTGAGATGGAGCAGTCAGTCTTGGGGGGAGGAATAGATATCTGAATGATTTCAAATAAACCAGATTTTGGGGAGGAGTAAAGTGTTTGAATGTTGTAGTAGTTATCAAGAATGATGATACTTGATTGGTTAAATGCAGATTGGTTTTGGAATAATGAGGACATGAGTGACCTTTGGAGAAGTAGTTGCATGAAGTAATAGGAGCTGAAAATAGATTATAGAGATTTGGAGCTCAAGTGGAAGATAGATGAGTAACTATTTCCAGTTACTTATTTGTTTCCAGAAAGTGTGGACAATCTGTCTCAAAATTTGACTTCAAGGGAAAAAAAAAAAGAAAAAGGGAATATTGGAAATCAGAGAAAGAGATATAAAAAGCAATGAGAAGATGAAAGATAGATGATGACAATAGATGACAGATGGATGGATGGATGGATAGAGAGATAAAATGATAGATTTTGGTAGAGGACGAATTCGTAGTGTCTTCAGTCTTCATGATTGTATGATTTTCCTCATTAGCCTGGAAATAGGTGTAGAGAAACCAAGGGATTATATTAGCCCAAGGTTAGGAGGATAGGTGACAAAGAGTTTTAAGTGCAAAGGAGAGAAAATAATAAAATAAACCATGAGGTCTAGCTGAGGATAGGAGAAAGTAAATCCAGGTGGGGAATTAACTGGAGACTGTAGGTCTTGATAGGGTCAAAGGGTTGGCTTTTTAGGACTTTCTTTCAGAATTCTTCTTTAAATGTAAAAGAATAGAAGGACACTATTAGCACCAGTTTAGGACTAAAGAAATTAATGTACTTGCAAGATTCTCTAAGTACAGAACTGTTTGGTCCTGTGGTTTTAGAAAGAACCTCTGAATAAAGTACTGCAAAAACAGCATTGCTTTCCTTGGTGGGGGTTAGGGCTAGAGGAATAGTCTCTTTTCCATATACATGTTTCCTATTTATCATTCAACTTTCAGATGCAGTAAGTCTATGAATAGAGGGTCCTTGTCTGTCTTACTTATTGGAGTATTCTCAGTGCCTAGCACAGGGCCTGGCACATTGCAGGCACTCAGGTACACAATAAGTGCATTGAATACATGCATGGACAAATGAGAGTTGCCATGAGAAAAGTAAGCCTGCTTAACAAGCAAAAGTCGCAGTTCATATTGAACTTCTATCCCAGCAGAAAAGTTCTTTCATTACTTTTAAAGTCTTTAATTGTTTCCTGACCTATAATGTTTTTTTTTCAAAAAAAATTTTTTTTTTTATTCGACAGAGAGAGACATAGCGAGAGAGGGAACACAAGCAGGAGGAGTTGCAGAGGGAGAAAGCAGGCTTCATGCTAAGCAAGGAGCCTGATGTGGGGCTCGATCCCAGGACCCCAGGATCATGACCTGAGCTGAAGGCAGACGCTTAACGACTGAGCCACCCAGATGCCCCTGACCTATAATGTTGATGGAAGAACTTTGAAAGTTTAAAAAGGTAATAGTGCTATATAAATTAAAAGAGATCAGAGGAAAGAGCACTGTATTTCAAGAAGTCAGATAATTCAGCATTCTCTGTTCTATAACTAGATATAGACAATATGATTATTTATCTCTCCCATAGGGAATGCTCCTTAAAGTTGTATATGTTTATATATTTAACCCACTGTTAGATTTTATGTAATCTGAAGCTAGAATTATTTAGGTTGAAATCTTCCCTGTTATCTCCCCACTATTTCCAGAAATCTATTATTACGTGTTTATAGTTCTATTTTTTTTTTAAAGATTTTATTTATTTATTTGTCAGAGAGAGAGATAGAGAGCACAAGCTGGCAGAGTGGCAGGCAGAGGCATAGGGAGAAGCAGGCTTCCTGCTGAGCAAGGAGCCCGATGGGACTCAATCCCAGGACCCTGGGATCATGACCCGAGCCAAAGGCAGCTGCTCAACCAACTGAGCCACCCAGGCGTCCCTATAGTTCTATTGTATTATTGTTTTTAAGTGTAGTAAAAGGAAAGGCAGAAAAAAGAGAAGTCAAAATTCCTGCCTTTGGAAACTTACTATTCTAGTGGGGGAAACGAGATTCATATCCTAGAAACATCTGGCAGAGTGCATGATTAAACACTCAGTTAATCCAGGTAATACCTTAGGAATCTAATGGAGGACAAAAGAGATCTAAAGAAGATGTCATAAAGAATGGGTAGAATTTGGATATACAGAGAGGTGGGGATGGAGGGTAGGTTCCCTTTAACATTCTCAAAGTCTATACTTTGTAGTTTCATTCCATTCCTCTGCTATTAGCCAGCTACCCACATCATCATTTGCCATTTAAAGAACTTCTTAAGAGGGTGCCTGGGTGGCTCAGTTGGTTGGGCAACTGCCTTTGGCTCAGGTCATGATGCCGGAGTCCTGGGATCAAGTCCCACATCAGGCTCCCAGCTCCCTGGGAAGTCTGCTTCTCTCTCTGACTTTCTGCTCTCTCAATCTCTCTCAAATAAATAAACTAATTTTTTTTAAAGATTTTATTTATTTATTACACAGAGAGATCACAAGTAGGCAGAGAGGCAGGCAGAGAGAGAGGGGGAAGCAGGCTCCCCACTAAACAGAGAGCCCAATATGGGGCCCGATCCCAGGACCCTGAGATTATGACCTGAGCCGAAGGCAGAGGCTTTAACCCACTGAGCCACCCAGGCGCCCCAATAAACTAAATCTTAAAAAAAAAAAAAAAAAAAAGAACTTCTTAAGACGTCATTTTGCACAACACATGTGCCGGGGCAGAAATATATGCATAATTAGGGGGAAAAAGAGGTGTGTGTGTGTGT